>VZTE01002171.1:1376848-1547244 GCA_013397775.1 Eulacestoma nigropectus
AGGGAAGGGAAGGGAAGGGAAGGGAAGGGAAGGGAAGGGAAGGGAAGGGAAGGGAAGGGAAGATCTTTGGGTATTTGACAAGTTCTTACTCCTTTTTGTTTCATGTCTTCCTTTTCTCATGCTTCTTCCTTTTGTAAACAAATACATAAATAAAGCAGAGAAACTGAAGCCCAGTTCCTATCTCCAGACTAATTACCAATATTGTGTTTTGCTCATACTCTCAGTAGCTGTTGGGTTATTTTAAACACAATGGAATAGGTTAAAAAAAAAGCCCTGGTGGCTAGCACTTTGTCAGCCAGCTAGGCTTCATGTGTTTCAATCAAAATTTATACTAAATAAACAGCATCAAATAGAGTCCACTTCAGCTCAGGATAGTGGGCCAGTGTCTCTCAGAAAGACACTTGGGTTTAAATTTTCTGTTATAAAAGGTGGAAGTGAACTCAATTCCTCTGAGCCCTGTGCATGCACATTATTCATATTCACCTCCTGAATAAAAGGAGACTAGTATATTATTCAGTTTTAGTAAAATCATGGCTCTAAATAGAATTCCATTTGCATTTTTTTTCAGTCAGGTCTGATTTGTAAAATACATATTTTCAGGACTGGCACACATTATTTGGCAGACTTAATATTTGTGCTTCAGAACATGTGCAGCTACAATTAGAATTATGGTGGAAGTGTAATGCATTACTCCAACCATGACTGTTGAAATGATTGTAAATTATGAAATCATGTACGGTGTTACTGCAAACATTCCAAGCATGCATTTAAGTCTTCAGTTTGCTGAATATGGATGTACATCAGAATTTTATGTATCAAGTTTAAAAATTTGGTCATAAATGTCCAAAATTAATTTTAAAAAGTCCCCTTAATTATAGATTCAGAATGAAAGGAATGTAACACAGAGTAATAAATATTATGAATTATTAAAGATGAATTTATAGTCCCCTTTAATTAGTAAACAATAAAGGAGGATTTATATATATTCTTCTGATCTTAAAAATCTAAAGATTATTACTCTGCTGGTAACTTCTTACTTGTCTCTTCTAGCTAGATCACTTCATTCAACATGTGATTTAGGTACTGCTGAAAATACTGACCTACTGACCTGTGGGTAAGTCATGCTTCCCTTTCCTTAGTCTGAAAAGTTAACATCTAAATCATAATGTATTTCCAAAATTCTAGTCAGATTGTTGAGATTTGGTACTGTATTTATTTTTGGTGAAGAATCTGTTTTAACTTCAGTAGAATAAAAGCATGAATTTATGCATTATGACTATGTGTGTGACATTTTAATCTGGGTGTTGTCTTGAAACATAAGTTAATGAAGAGTGTTTATTTCAATATGGCTTGAAAAATTCCCTTTCTTCTCAAAATTAAGGTCATGAATCTACAAATATGAGGACTTTGTAAAAAGATAATCACCACATTGCTTTGCAGCTAAACAAATTCTGTTTGTTAGGTAGCAGTAGGTGGCATTATTACCCATAGCCTGCTAATAAAACCTCAGAGCTGGGAGAAAATGTTGTCCCACGAGTCTGACGTTAAGTTGCACTCTGGCTGAGATTGAAGCCTTTGGAAAGGTGCTTTGCAAGCAGGAGGGCAGTTTCCTCCCTTCTTTAAAATTTGAGTAAATGATCAAAACTAAGAGATTCCCTGCATATCAGGAGTTTTTGTAATGACATTATTCCTGGGGGGGAGACTCACTTCCTGTTGGTTTTGGTCCATATTTTTATGGCTGCTCTGTGTGAGTGTGTGTGTGTGTGTGTGTGTGTGTGTGTGTGTGTGTGTGTGGTGACAAAACAAGCCAGGTTTAAAGTCTATTCACACTGAGGCCTTAATTTCTCCTCCACTGGAAAATTCACGTACAAGTCCCTGAAACTACTGCTGAGCAATGAGGCAGGACCACCATAAGAAGGGACTATTGACATTGAGAGAATAGAGGGAAGCATATAAGGAACGCTGATCCAGTTAAACTTGTACCATCAAAGCCAGTTGTAACATTAAGTGTGTGACTGATTATATCTTTCTAAAGGAAATCTTCAGATTTATCTGGAAGCATATGCTTAACACCGTTTTAGTTTTTTCCAGCTATCTAAATTAAAAGGTGTCCTCCACAGGTTTTCCTTGGATGATGTTGCCGTAAGTAGTAAAATAACTCTGCAGGAAGAATATTTAAAAAATTTGTAGACTGCTTTGGAAAAATATTTCAGTAAGTGATTGTCAGAGCTTCAAATTCTGCCAGTGTGGAACTTGCAAACTGCAACCCATTGTAACCTAATATGTATCTACACCATACACATTCATAGCTATTCAGTAGCTTGCACTCAAGCAGGAAAAGAAATTATAGTGGAGATTAAGAATGCACAGAATGTGTAGAAATTGATTAAACAATTACTCATGAGAATGGACTAAATATATAGCTATCTATTCTCTACAAAGCCAAAGGGGAAGATACACCTAGTGGATAAATCTTTTCCCTTCAAACATGCTTGAGGAAATAGATTTCAATAACAGTAATTTTAATAAATCTCTTAATAGTATTCCACAACTTAATGAGCTAAATGAGTTCAGGATTAGTTACTACAAACACCTGGGAAGGTGGAAGTACTTTCCATGACCTATATTTGCAGTATTAACTGGGAACTGAGTAAGAATTTGGGTGAGACCACCACCACTACTGTTAGTTGCCAGATGTTGCCATTTGCCTCCATAAAGCAGCACCAACATTTTGCCTGTCAAGAGTTTGAGTCCTGGACTTCCTGTCAATATTGACCCATTTGCTACTGAAAAAGGGCAGATTTCTGACTCTGAGGACAAATGGCATAGCACAACCACCATGTAAACTTTCTCTCCTCTTAGAAAGGTGCTTTTTCCATACATTTATTGGGATACTTTCTGGCTTTACTCCATATCTCAGATCATTCACAGAACTTTCTCCAGCTGGCATAGGACAAACTATTCTGAATTTGCTGAAAATTTAACAACATAGATAAATGTGTTCAAGGACTCCAATCTACCCTGTTCCTGTTCATTTACTGATGAAGATACATACATTAAGCTATTTTGGGGTAAAGAGTGACAGGCATTCCAGATTCTGTCCTTGTTTATATATTTCTAAATAAATCCATTGAAATTTTAAAGAAATCTTTAAGTCACACAAACATGAGTGAGATCAGAAGCTGGCTCTTAGTGCTGATTTCAAAGACCTAGTCAGAAAGCCCTAAAAGACACTTAGGTATAAGCTAGAGATTCAAGCAGCTCCACAGTGACAGCTGAGGAAGGAGGACGACTTTGTTAAGGTCCAATTAATCTTGTGCTAAGGTAGCTAGCAAAAAAAAGGATCACATGAATAGCATGCTAAATATGCCCACTTCTCCCTGCTTTATGTAGAGCAAGTCAAGGCAAATAACTTATACATGAACTGAAATTAATCTTTACATGAGGACTTCTTTGTGGATTTAGTCTAAAGTCATTAAAGTAACAGAATTTTGTTCTTATGGCTTAGTATCAGCTCTAAGGTAGGTTGTTCTGAATTTCATTTGCTGAATCCTGAAGCTGTCATTCAGCTGCCAAACTCTTAATTCGTAACTATTGTTACTGACTGTTTCGTTCTACACCAGACTTTTTTGCTTCCTTGATTTTGTTTTTGTAAGCAATTTTTAGCACATTTAACTTTCTCTCTCTAAATACTTCCAACTTTCTAGGGACACTCTAAGTGTCCCTAAAATCTGTAGGTTCTTTTCACCGACTGTGCAAAACTATAACTCAAATCAAACAAATGTAAGGGCAAAGCACTTTCCAGAGTATCAGCATGGTACTAGAAATGCCATTGGGTCAAAAATCTTAAAAAACAACAAACAATAATCTTGAAATAAATGAGTTGTGTAATCTTAAAGAAATATATGGCCTGCCGGCACTTACAGCTCACTTTTCTCTTGTGATCCATAGGGGAAAAAAAAGATAAATTCTTCAACACTCTTATTCTGAAATCTTGAATATAGCTGCATTATATATGGACAAAAGAAAAGTCCTGTTCTTGGTGCATGGATTTCAATGCCTGTCCAAGGCAACACTTTAAGTTATGGTGGCAAAAGGGCTCTTTGGCCACTGTAAGCTATCTTCATGAAAAATGGGATGGGAAGAGGTCCGTGGAAAAGACGGTGCCATAAATCTCTACCAGTAAGCTTTTTGATGTTGCATAAATTCTGAAGATAGGCAACATAGACTGCATAACAACTAGATAGCTAGATACCCACATGCAGCTTTTTGGCATATTAATGGGGAAAAAAAAGCACTTGCAAGTATTCTGTACCCAAAAACTTAGTCTCATAATAAGAATCACTAAAAGGAATTTAGATAGCATGGGTATGTTTAGTGTTGGTGATGGGCCACTGAAATTTCCTATTTGAATCCTGTGTTTCCATATTTTTGCCTATCCCTAGGAGATACTAATTTTGTGATGCTTTATCAAGGTGACAGTTATTGGTATCTAGGGAAAATGTATCGTTGATTTACTGGTTTTCCATTCACAGAGAGGAAAACTGAAGGACCTTCGGGAAACATGAACTAAAACTTCTTGAAAAATATTTATCATTTATTAGTTGAAGGTAACTGCTAGAAAGATAATTTCTGATGAACTCTTATTCCAGGTTTGTCAGAATAATGACTGAAACTGAAAAACTGAAGGCGTTTACTTGCTCTGGTTGCTGAGTTACGGGAACGGTAAATCCTAAGTGTAATGGGAAAGCAATGAATTCCCAAAGCTTCACGTGTAAATGCTCTGGTTTCAAAAGGAAAGGACCAAATAAGAGAACAATATTGTGCTAATACTTTAAAAAGAAACCATCTCTAGTTTAACACAATGACATGCAGGTTTTTCAGGATCAAATGCAAAGTTGTACCTCACATGCTTTCCAGCAGAAAAGACCAGGTCACTATGAGGCAGATCCTTACAATGTGGATACAACCAAGCACCTCTGGGAAGAGCTGATACCAGCAGGGTGGGAGATCAACACTGGGCAATGAGAGGTCAAGGACCACAGGTCACTGTACGTGGCCTAAGTGTCTAGCAACTCGTATTTAGCTAATACAGCATCAGCTGGGGCCTGGCATGGCTGGAGTAACAGAAACGTGTGACTTGTGGTGGCAAAAATGGTTCCTGCAAAAATATGGTGACAGCTGCATCTTTCCTTCTGGTTTCGTTTGAGGTTTTGGGGGGTTTTTTGTTTGGTTGGTTGGCTGGTTGGCTGGGGGTTTTTGTTTTGTTTTGTTGGTTTTTTTTATGAAGGAAGACTTCCCCATTTTTCTGCAGGTGTTTAGTGTGTAGGCATCTATTCATGAACGAGACATGTACTGCAATCTCCCTGCTCAGCATGAAAGGGTTTTTGAATCCACATCTGCTGCGTGTGAAGAGGGTTCTGTCAGCACTCCAGAGGCTGGCATGCAGCTGGTAAAAGTGATGCTTCCATGCATAGGTGAGCAGGAGAGTTATCATGAGGGTGTGAGGGCTGCACGGCTGGGCTGAGGCAATCAGCTGGCAGGGCCTGAAGCTTGTACCTTCTTGTTTAAGTTCATTGAAAGTGGGAAAAAAAATGCAACTTTCAGCATCTTGATTAGTTCCAGATGTAATGGAGTGGGTGGGGAAGAGTTTTGAAGTGTCTCAGACTGTGTTTTCTTCTAGTTGACAGGGTACCAGCCTTCAGGATGTCTTGACCAACAATACCAGAAGTGTTGCAAATGTCATCTATTAAAATAGTTTTGGATCTGCTGCAAATACACAAATTCAGCTTGTAGCATTCATTTCAGAATCCATGAGTTCTCTAGAATAGTATCTTCCTATTAATTTTGATTTTTCATATTCAGTTCAGAGAAATATTTTCTTTCTACAATGGTGGAGTGAGTCATAGTAGCATCTCTCACTTAAATGTGTTCATGTAGATACTTATGCATTGGGTTCATTATGAAACAAAGACTAGACTAGAAATAAAATAGATTTTCTGGTTAATATGAAAATGACAGCTTATTTGCAACAACAAAAAAGAGTTTGTGGATGTAAACCATTTAAAAAAAAAAAAAAAGAGCTCAGCTTAATTTATGCCAGGTTTCAATGCCTTTAGCAGTTTTTCGTAACGGGCAAAACTCCTTGAATGAGATGTCACTTGACAAAGAATGACAGTTAAAAAAAAATAAATTAATCCCTTATAACTTAGCTTCTGTAGTCGGTTTTCGCTGGAGATATCACCAAATGACTCACATCAGAACCTGGTTGTCTATATCCTTAGCATGATACACAGTTCATTTCTTGCAAGAAAGAACTCCTTCTGGCAGCTGAGTTCTTCACAATGTTTTCTAAGGAATTGCTAAAACTTGCAGTGATTTCCTCAGAACTCCCTTGTTCTTCCCTGAGTGTGTTTTCCCCTATTGCAAAGCTGTGAACATTGGAAATTACAACCACATACAATGGCCACCATCATGTTTCCTGTGCTGTTGATCTCTCATTCTGTATATGGCCCTGATTTTATGTGTATAGTAAAGAGAAAGGGGGGATAATCTCACAGAAAGTTGTTGAGGGATAATCTCACGGGAAGTTAAGAAGGATTAATGTTATCTTATTGAAATAAGACTAATTTCATGTATAGAAGGATATATTTTGCCTAAAGAAAGAATAGATAAAATTAAAGCCTGTGAAATACATTTAACTGGGTCTCTAAATGTATTTGAAAATAATAGCTCTTAACTACAGTGTTTAATATGTAATGTGATCTGGAATCATAAACCAAAGTTTATATTTTAGGCTTTCCCTTCGTCTGTAACCCAGTTTTTATGAGATATTCTTTTGATGTCATTGTACTTTATTGTGTACACTGGTAGGGACTTTAATCCGGAGATTAATGGCACAACAGAATGACAGTTCCAAAATATGTACTTGGTTATTCAAAAAACATTAATCTTTAGAGCTGGGTTGTATTTAAAAAGCAATAAATTGTATAATCCTGTAGAATGCTTTCCTGAGTACACATAGTGCTGTGTACTAAAATCTTTATCAAAAAATACTCAAACCAACTCGTTTTTCATTTGTTCTGCTACAGTTTTCAATAATTAGGGGATCAATTAATTAAAAGATCAAAAGCCCTAAATAGTAGGTCAATTATGATTTTCCTTTTAAAACATATTTCATGTGCTTCTATTTATAAACATAAAATAGCTGTTCATATTGAAGCAATCTTCAGGCTTCAAAAAACCAAATAGATCTGAAGCCAGAGTTACCTTTTTTCCCTTCTTTGTTTTTGCCATGCATAATTCTTAAATGAACACCAGGCCCTGTGCTGTAGCAAATTAGAAGCCTTTGTATGTAAGGACCATGGAATTGCTGGACATTTCAAAAAACAACTCTAATTCTTGATAAAACCCTGATGGTGCAAAATGGCTGAAGAATGCACAAACTTTTAAGAGAGGTAAAGTGCTTAAAAGCCTTTTCTGATGTGCATGAACACATCCCTAATGCTGTTTCTCCTTACCAGAAAAGGCTCTTGTTGACAGGACAAGATTGCATTAAGAATTTTCTACCGCCAAGGTCCGCCACCTTTCACACCCATACATCATCCTGCTTTTCCCAGCTACATTTCTCTCAGCTGTAAATGTAGAATCATAGAATAGAAACATCCTTTCGTCCCTCCTGTTACCGCACATCTTACTTCCTCCAAACACTGTTTTCGATAATCCGCATCCCTCCCCCATTTGCCCTACTACCACAAACCAAGACATCAAACTGCACCTCCTGCACAGCCCACAGAAGAAGAAGTTCTCTCCCACCCTCCCATTTCACATCCCACCCTCCCTGTCATTGTTGGCTTTGAACCTGGAAATACAAATGTAGACACTGGTTGAATTTCTGCATTCGTGCAGGATTTAAGTGACATGCAGTTAAAGATCTCCTACGTGGGGCTGGGAGATCTTGCCTTAAATAATTTTATCCTCAAGAATTTGCTGTACTGATGAAGGAGTAGTTTCATGGTCATTATTACAGCGGAGACACTGCTGCCTGCAATGAGCCTCCCCTGTGCCACAGACATTGATCCTGTTGTTTGGACTGTTGGTCAACAGGCAGGATTTGCACGGTTCTTGGATGCAGTTTGCACATTCCCACATTATAAAATCATGTTCATTCACTGAGAGTTTGCCACTCATCATGTGGCTTTTTGTAGCATTTTTGACTTTTGTATAGTTCTGAATCCTAAGTATTTCATACCATTTACCAAACTAGCCAAAAGCTACTTTATTTCACTCGTATTCCCTCATGAAATTAGTTTATTTCTGCTCTGTCTCTGTTTCTCTTTATTCCTGATACATGCTGTTATGTATACTCAGAAAAAAGACTAGGAAATTAGCACTCTTGGGAGAAGCAAATCATGGTTTTCTGTTACATTTGTTCTTTCCATCCTTTCTTAGAAGTTAATTTTTAGGGAAGTCTGTATTGCAAATGGAATTTGTTATTGGAATGACCTTTGTTTCATTATTCCTAAAAGATAGAAAAATTAAAATTTAAAATATTTAAAATATCATATCTTAAATGCTAAATTTTCCCAAGGATATTGTTTAATGGGAAAACTTTAAAATAATATATTTAGAGGGGTTTGGGGTCTTACTCTGTTGAAATGCTACTGTGGTAGCATGTTGTTTACTAATACCATTCCATGAAGTTATCAGCTGATGAATGCCTAGATCCAGCAAAGCATATGGTTGTACAGTTACACTTTCTCAAAGCTAAATACTGAACATGGCCACAAATGTTTTGCAAATTTAGACCGCAATGAGGACTACATAGTTAAAAGGCACTGAGAAGAGTTGCACTATGGAATATCTCTTATTTATGCCTTTTTTTTTCTGAGCATGTGAAGGAAGATTCTTTGGATTGCTGCTGAAGATGAAAGTGCTTTATCCATACAGGTAGATTGGATGTTTACCCAGTCACTGGATTATCTTCTATACAGTACTAAATCAGTGTGGTTTAGACCTGGGGCAGTCGGCATTCTCCCAAACAACTCCTGGGCTAGCTTGGAATATATGGATTGTTACATTATTTTAAAATAATACTGCAAATGACTGTTTAAGAATGTAAATGTATTTGATCCTATGAATACGGACCGATCAGTGTTGCTGGATTCATTGCCATAGCAGTCTTAACTTTGCTTTGAGAAATGTTTGAATCTAATCATTATTTTCAGAGATGGAAATAAATTCTAGCCAACTAAATTCTATCAATAATGAGAAATCTTTTTTTCCATAAATTAACATTACATAATCAGTCTCTGAATAGTTCCTCAAATTTCACATGGTTATTGCTCAATCACAAATTCAGTCCTATTTGCAGACATTTTTGTAGAAATGCTTTTAATTTTGGTTGGGTTTTTTCCCCCCACAGAAATATGTCAGCAAAGAAACACTGTATGCATGCATTTTTATGTGTATTCATGTCTTGGTTTTTCCTGCTTGCCCATTCTTGGCAAAATTGTGGATCACACCGATCCTTCTTTTAAGAGGCGCAGCGCTCAAATAACATCTTTAATCAAGTGCACCAGGACCTTGCAATCCTTGCAGGACTTTTAGTACTATCAACAGATTCTAACTATACATCAGCCATGAAAACATTACTACATTAAGCCAAGATGCAGAAAAGCTTTACCAAGATCCATACAGACAGCAAATAATCAGGTTTTTCACAATCTCCTCTATCTGCACAACTGAATGCATTACTACTTTTAGCCAGCAGTGAAAGGAGGTATTTAAAAAGCACAGGGAAGCTGCAGTAGCAAGGAAGCACATTTCAACAGCCATTGTCAGTTAAGCTTATTGTGAACTAATACCATGCCTCCTTTTATTTTCGCTGTGTCCTATCTGCCCTTTTCCTGTCCCTCTACATTTTCCTCCTGGCAGGGTTAGTGCTTATTTCATACTAACTTTTCTCTCTCTGTGCCAAGGACCCTCTTATGAGTAATTCTTTGTGATATCATCCCATCTTCCCTTATACCTTTCTTTTACTCTAGATCAAAATCCTGCTCAGGCCTCCAACACCTCCTGCCCAGTGATAGGGTCATCTGTCATGGGCACTGTCACTCTTTTTGTTCCATTAACACTAGAACAGACCATTTTGTCAACTCAGTTGGTTTGTGAAGTCATACCAAATGTTTTATTAGCAGAGTCATCTTGTCCAAACTCTTTTCTCCCCAGTAGCAGCATTCCTTATTCTCTTCTCAGAACAGGGGCCATAAGTATTGCTTTGTCCCTTTCCCTGTTCCTCCCATCCCACACTCAACCACTCTGTTCCTTTCTATCCAAGGGGCAACTTCAGTTTTTCTTTCAGCAGCTCATATCCTTTTCATATTCCATAACATTATCATTTGTTTGCAAAATACGTTATAAATCTCTTCTGTTCTCTTAAGACTGCCAGGAGGTACTTTTGTATTTTTGAAGGCCTTATCAAGGGTGAAACTGTTAATGGCTGGAGAGTCAGATAGTTACAGAAGTGCTTTAACCAGGAGTTGTACTAAAGAGACAGCAAAGAATGCACACACCCCCTTTTCCTCTTGGCTTTGTACATGCCAAATTCCAGAGTTTTCTACCTGTAAATTATTAGAATAGTCCCTGAAAACTGGATGTGATGGAATACAATCTTCAAAACTACTACTTCATGAGAAAAGTAGTACACAAACTGACATATTTTTCCTTTAAATTACCGGAAGCTTCCAAAATAGTGCTAGTAGGGCTATCCTGCAAGTATTTTCAGCTTTTCTGAAATTCCTCTTTTTTTTCATATTGCCTGTTATAGCCATGCCCTTTAAAGATGTAACTAAATTTATTTCTTTCCCATTGGCTTTTCCTTTCTGTCAAGCCACATGACTCAGTTTGTAACTGAATTCAGCTATTCACCCCAGAAAAGTGGTTTCAGAATTTGCTGAATCTCATGCTGCCTGAGTGTCCTTGGTTTTGCCAAAAATTTTAAAATATGGCATGAAAAAATGTTACCAAGAAGAGAGATTTCAGTTCTTTTCTTAGAGTATTTCTATATTTTTCTACAATTCGTATTACCAGGGGTATTTTGATAATGACCATAAAATCTGCTGCACTCACTTAATCCTCCCATTATGCGTAAAAGAGCAATACTACATGCTTTAGGTTAATTAGAGCATAATTCCCCAAGCAACATACATATGCGCTGGCACTGAAATGAAAACTTTAGGCTGGTTGGCTGATTTTAATGGTGCTTTATCATTTGCCATCTGTCAAAAAACAAACTAGTAGGCTATTCTGTTCCCTTCCAACCTCTCACAGAGATAACACTCACTGGAGACACATGCTTTTAGCAGGAAGGCTTGAATCATCTCCCAGTCTTCTAGTTTTTGCACAATGCTAGGTACCACATGCAAGGTTGAGGGCACCATGGCAGAGTTTTGGCCATGGCATTTCTTTGCACTTGTCAAAATTGGATGTGTTTAATAGTTCTCTGTAATCTCCATGCATCTATGATAAACGTGCAGCAATCTGTGCATTGTCTAGTACACAGCATTGCTTTTCCTTCAGTATAAGTCCTTGCTCAGAATCCTATGTGAGCAGGGTATATTTAATATTTAGGCAAACTGCCTGCAATAAAACTATTTTGAGCTCTCTTCTAGATGATCTGCCCTTTAGATTAGTTCAGGTTCACACAGCTGCACAGCGAATAGAAATATTTCACAGCTCAATAAATGGGGCAGCTGGTATTTTGATTCATCTCAGAGCAATTTCACTGTGAATCAATAAAGTATGGTTCTCATTTTGAACAAAAGAGCACATTTCATGAGATATCATCATTGCCATTGTGGTCAGCTTCTAGCAGCCTAGAGATGAATGGATGTGTCTCTCAGAGCCTTACCTTTTCTCGTCTTAACGTATACACTGACATTTTACTTCCCTATCAGTTATTAGGTCACAACCATTTGAAACAAAACAAACAAATAAACAAACAAAACCAGAAAAAAGAAAGCAGAAAAAAGATAAAAAGAAAGTGTTAAGCATTGCTTGCATGAAAAACGAAAAGTATTTGAAATTTCCCTTGTTTCCTGGGAGGAACTACCCAACAGGGATACCAAAACATATCAACACTCCAGGAGTGCCTCACCATTTTAGAATCAGAATTCTATTTTATTTTTTAAGTTCAGCAATGGTAACGTCTCTGCCCTCTGTGCTGGTTTTAACTTGGCTGTTTTGCACTTGCCAGGACCACCCTTTTTCTCTTTGTCATGTTTCAGTCCAATGGTCTCTAAAATACAGCTATAGTCTCTGTCAAGATATTTTTCCTGTACTTTTGTATGTAGAAATTATTCTTAAGTGTTCACTTTCTTCTTTGGTTTTATGTCAGTGATATTTCCTACCTTTTTTGCTGAGATGCTGCTTGAAGAACTATTGGCAGCATCTCAGATACTTCCTTATTTGTGAAATGCAATGATAATTCATTTATTTTTTGGAGGTGGAAAACTAGAGCCAGGCATCACCTCTCAATAAAATATCATTTGAAGGCCATTGGAGGTCACATATCTGGCTATTCAAGCCCAAGACTACGTTTCTTTTTAGAAGAAAGAGTTACTGATTTTTCCTTCTCTTGCTCCATCAGATATAAATAGATTTTCCTTGCTTATTTCTCTCAAATCTAATTTTCACTAATTATCATTTCCATTAATGCATAATATGGCTAAATTGGTAACCATGTAGTTTTTATTCAAATTACTTCCTTTTAGCCTGACATTGTCAGCACTTGGTCTTATTCCAAAGTTATTTTCTTTTGCTAAAATGGAACTTCGTTCATCTTTCAAAAGAACAGAAGCACCCACTCTCAAAAATGATAAGACTATGCTTCACAGGAAACAGGTGGACAGTGAAACCTAGCATGGAGCTAGGGATTTTTTCCCCAAGTAACTTAGCGAGCAGGAGTTCTAAGTTCTTCTTTCCTTATTTTTTATAATTGATCATATCACAAAGTGAATACTTTGCAAAAAAGAACTATTTGGGTAAAATTATATTTTTTGTTTTAAATCACGGCCTTCCTGGGCTTAATATTGGGTTAATACCCCCTTTCTTCAGCTCGTTTAATAGCTTGTCTCTCAATAGACCTATGACACTGTCATTTTTTGATGACTGTGTCTGTCACTCCCATCCCAAAAAAAAAGAGAACGAAAAAGTCAGTCAATGGCCTTTCGACCACTGCTAATTGTATGCCTTAAGAAAACTGTAGATAGAGGCAGTAAACTTCATATTCTATACCAAACTCTTGAAGAAGGGGATACTTGGCACAGAGCAGTAGTCTACCACTCAGAAAAATTTTGAAACTCCTCCCACATTTTTCATGGGTTTTCTTTTTGTTTGTTTGTTTTCATGAAGCCATGTTTCATTGCCCTTCTGGGAATTTTTGGCTGAGGTTTGGGGCACAAGGAGCCCATTGTCTTACAGTAAAAGATTTTCAGTGGGTTAGTCAAAAGGGTTTCTTGTCTCTGTGCGTGGTGCTCACTCTCACGCTTTCTGTTTTCCAAACCATGTGGTGGATGTTTCCTAGTAGCCATTGAACACAAGTGGGAATGCAATGTGCCAATTGTTCTTATCTGAGTTGTGATTTCTTTACAACATAACAGAATAGTGTTAACTCTGTTTTGCCAGTAACTTCATATCACTGTGGTTTTGGCAAAGAGTAAACAAAAATATTGTGGAAAATAAAGTGTGTTTAATGTACTGAGGGATCTTTATTTAATATATTTTTACCAGCTGGGAAAAGATTGGTTTTATTTCTCAAAAGCCCTTGCAGCGGTAATTTTATCCTGAATGCCGGTATGCCCATGGCCCAAACACTTTTCATCTTCCACAAAGTGTTATGAAGACACAGTTAAAATGTACTTACAAGAGACAAACAATAGTGCTACAGGAGTAGCTGGTAACAAAGAGAATGATATTTTAAAGCCATATATAGAAGAAAGAGAAAATTCATTTAACTTGCTATTAAAATAAATTGAAGCTCCTGGGATTTTCCTTTTTCTTTACCTACAGTTTTGCAGAGGGAAGAAAGGCCAAGAATCTTAAAGGTAATTGGATGTCCAGCTTCATCAAAGCCATGAGCAAAGTCATATAAGCCAAACCAGGTGTCTTGGTAAATAACATTTATGTTATGGTGGTAGGCTGTTAGCCTACAAACACAAACTTTTGTGTTTGGCTTCGTAGTCTTTTATCTCAGACTTGAGGAAGAGATTTTTGCCAAAAGTTTTCCACATTTCAACTGAATAGATTTTATCTTTCTGCAAATCTGTAAATAGCTACATTGAAAAATTTAGTCCTCAAAATCATCCTCAAATCCTCTTCAAACTCTGCCTCATTCTGGGTATGCTTACAACCATATGGTTCTATGTTTTGCCTAGGCATCTGCAAACGTATCTGTGGGAGCACCCAGAGCCTCTTGCATTTTGAGGTGAAGGAAATGTGTTTCTGAGGACAAATCCACAGAAGTCCTAGATAGGAGTGAAGTAGGACATGGAGGAGAGCTTCACATCTTGGCTCTTCTCATTTTGGTGGGGTATGGACTCTCTCTTTCCAGCTCCCAGGAGAGTGACACAAAGGTGTGAAAAAAGATAAACACCTCTTCATTTTTCCTGTTGTATCTGTGTTGCTCTGTGAAAAGAAATGCACAATGCAAAGACCAAAAGAAAGCAATTGAAGAGGCAAGAAAATTCTTCCCAATGGGGACAGGAATGTTGAGCTCACCAAAGGGAGGGATATGGCCTGTATTCTGATTTCTATTCTGTTCTCAGTCCTTTAGGCACCTCTCACTGAGCATTCATTAAGTTACTACCAACATCTGCTACATCAGAGATTCTGGACACTTCAGTGGGCTACAGCATCAGGAAGTCTCACCCAGAAAAATAAATGTAGCCATCCTAACAGTGGTCCTGGTGCCAAAGGAGATAGCAGTAGTATGGCTCCAAACTCCTCTGAGCAATCATGATTGCCCATTACCACCACCTCTGATTTAAAATGAGTTGAGCCTTGGCAGCTCTTCTTCATTTGTGATTTGATCTCATTTGACATGCGGACCAATAATGTTTCTAGTTGTTAGTAGTACAAAAAAAAATTGCAGGAGGTACTTTAATACAAAAAGAGACCTAGTAGAAAGAGTCTGGAGAAGTTTCTGGAAAAAGCAGATTTAAACACTGGCATTGCTGTGGGAGGGATAGGCAACAGGAGCAGATTTTTCGTCGCCGAAGTAGATTCACTGAAGGGCTTAAGCACAAAAATCTACCTGTTTCTGTGTTTTACTGGTAGGATTGCTGAAGCTAAAATTATATTTAGTGTGGAAGTTTACTGTGTGTAATTTTTGATCGCTGTGTGATCAAAGGGATGCTTCGGGGCAAATACTTGTATTACTGTGTGCATGTTACCTCCTAGACTGACATTGCATTCCTTATGTGCTGTGGAAGTCTTAGCTGGAGAGTGAATTAAACTCCAGGTTCATAAATAAGCCAAAGACATATTCTTGGTACATATTGCTACAATTAAAAATGAACATATATGGCCATTATAAAGCAATTTTTGTTGCCCTTAAAATATAGTGGTATTTTCTTTCTGAAAATTCTTTGAAAAACATGGGGGTTTAACCTCTGGACTACAGTCCTTCAATTTTGGATTTTTTTTAAGTAGTCTTTATTGCAGGGGTTAAATAAAATGGTAGAGATCTTCAGAAAGAACATGGAAGCATTACAATTGGCTTTTTCCCACCATTCAAAGTCTAATGCTGTCTACTATTTGTAAAGAAGCCAAATGTATGATCTGTTCACCAGGAAACCAAATACATCTTTAACTGCTGAAGGGAGGAGTGAGGTGGAGAGAAGATCAGCTTAATGCAATTTCAGTAGAAACACAGTAGTTTAGGGATTTTTTTATTAGTAACCACAGAAGCCAAAATTATTCAAATGACACAAATTCAGTGATGATCTGAAAAGTAATGGGATAACATGCTAAATTATTTTTCCTTTTGTTCTGTCACATTTTTAATCCTTTTCTTATTTCCATGTGGTATAGGAAAATAAGGATTCTAAGGCTTTTTTCATGTCTTATTTATAATCTTCTTTGAAAATTTAGTATTGGTTTAATTTAGCTTTATAGTATTTAAATATAGGCTAGTAGCCTGGCTAGTAGCCATTGCTCTACGGAAGTAATGAAGAAATCCCAGACTGTGGAAATTATTCTTCTTCATAAAGGGAAATATGATAAAAAGTTGTAGGCAGAAATAAATCCCCAGCTTTTTCTTTTGCAGGCTGTCAGACACGGTGTTTTTGAAGGCTAAGCCAGCAGGTAGCAGAACAGGTACCATGGGGCTTTCTGCAGGCATTCATTCCTTTCTTCCACATGCTCCTCTGAGGTGGTCCCCTATGTTTAGCAGAGTTTCAGGCAGAAAGGATTATTCTGTAAATGATGTATGTTTCTCTTCTCTAGCTAGTTCTTGCCTGTTTCATTTTCTTTTCAAAGGGTAGAATACACAGCAATTATTTCTTCACTTGTAACTTGTTTCTCTGAGGCCAGCCACAAAGCGATAAAGCTCAGAGCGACCTAAGAAACTTCAGGGGATATAAAAAGAATTTACTTGTTTGGAATCCAGACATAAAAATAAAGCTGGGGCTACTGTTGGAGGATGTGAGGCTCTCCTCTCCAATACAACCTACTTGGTAAGAGAGACAGAGAGAGAGAGAGAGTGTTTGGGGTGCGGGGAGGGGGGGGAGAGAGAGACAGATAAGGGAAAGAAAAAAAAATTACAGAAAAGTAAGGGAATGAAGAAAAAAAGGAACCTTGAAGGTCTTCATGTTCTAACTTAAAAATGTGCCCAGTGGATACTGCTCTAAAATTTTAAAAAGTCTTTACTTAAAAGGTTCCATAGTCTCCTTCAGCAAATTTTTCCTTCACTTAAGGATACTTTCTCTTAGAATTTTCTCTAATATCTAACATAAATTTTCCTCACTGAAGTTTTAACTTTTTATTTCCTGCCCTATTTCCTGTGGACATGAACAAAAGTTGGTGTGCCTCTCTGCAGATCCAAGAAATACATGCAACATGATTTTGTATTTTCCCTCATTCTTCTCTTTGCTACACTAAGCCAAACTCCTTTTCTCATATTTTCTTAAAGGTCCTTTTTTCTAGACTTCCAGTTATTCACGAGACTCCCCAGGACAATATGCCAAAATTAGCCCATGATTTTCCTGACTGTGCAGACCCACCTTTCAGCAGTTCTGAATGTTATGGAAGGACTGCTTTAGTGTTTCATTCAATTTACACCTTCATCAGCATTAATATCAGTAGCTTTGCTAGAAATTTGGGGTCACAGGCTGAGGTTCATCTGACCAAATGCAGATAGTTAAATCTGATCTTGTCTCCCTAGCTCATCTGGGTAAAGGAAACAGGCAGTTTTGAAGCAGTACTTCAGTCAACAAGAGGAGATGTCTATATTTGTTTGAGAATTAAAAGGAAATCAGATCTAAAGGAAACTGGAAAGAGACCTAAAAGTGCCTACTATTTATATTTAACTGTATGGGGACTCTAGAGGTAAGCAACTCAGAGTGCAGTTGCCTATAAGTCAGTAACAGGAGCCTATAGAATCACATGTTCAAAAGAAACAGCTTAGGGCAGACTTTTGCTGATTTCCCTTGTGTATTTACAGAGAAATAGGTGACTGCATCTTCAGAAATTTCATATTTGCCTTGGAAAAAATGGCTAACCTTCAGAAGCTGCACAACATTCTCTAAAGACCTAGGATGTTGGATTGACCATTTATCAATCCAGTAGGATTGAACATTTATTTAGGCTATTAAAGCCAAAGGGGGAGCTAGAGGACAGAGCTAGGTGAAGAAGCTAAGGCTTTTCATGAATTAATTCTTCCTATAGCTCTGCAGTTTGGCACATATATGTCACGTTCAATATGTGATGCCTGATTAATCCGTAATATGAATGCAATATTTTCTACTGCTGTAAATTCTTTTAATATCTGAAAATGTATTTCTAGTACACCTAATTCTCCCACTGGGAGCACTGGCAAAATTCCCAGTGACTCGAATAAAAAATAATAAAATGCAGAATAAGGGAACAAGGTTTAAATCAAGGGTATAAACCAATTAGGTATTTTCATGTTTGGCCTTTGAACTTCTAAATATAATTAATGCCTATTGTTCTGTTTCCAAAGGCACCAATCCTGTCAACCTTACTGACTCTCTCAGCCTTTTTCATGCCAGCACTAAGGGCTGTCTTCTGTTCTGAGGTTTTAGCCAAACACCATCATGTGCCCTTCCCATGTGTCTCTCTCTCTTCCCTTAGCATCCAATTTTCTTAGACTTTTTTTCCTAATCAAATCTTTTAACAGATGATAAGAGGGCAGAACATATGCAAATTATCTTAGGGAAGTGGATACTAAATAACTGAATCAGCAAAATAACTTCCAACTACCACACTAATTAATCTCTTATTTATGGCTCATTGTCAACTGTACATTTTTAGAGTGCTGACAGATATAGCTGGCATCCAGCAGTAAATAATGTTTCAATGGTCTCTTACAGGCCAGGATGCAATTTAAAGCTGTGAACTACTCAGAATAAGATAGGATAATGTATAAACACAGACAGACCAGATGATTTTATCCCACCTTAATTACTTAATTTTACTTTTTTATTTGGCTAGCTCTGTATTAGGGAATTGAATGCTTAGAATATTGTGCTCATTTGTCATATACTTAAACACAACCTAAGTTTTTGGACCTTGCTGAACAATATTTATTAAACAGAAATGTTTGTCAGAAGTATCCTCATTACTCAGCAGTCAATGCCATTCACTACCTTAGGCCAAACTGGTTCCCTGGGATGATGCACAATTAAGTAGATTCCCAGTGTATCTGATTAAATAAAGTGTATAAAGCCACCTGTGAAACACTGTAGCATGCATTGCTCACTAAACTTTCAACCACCTACAGTTTTAATGAGGAGTTTCCTCCTTACTTCTTGGAAATTGCTCTAAGTGGGGCAATTAAACCCTCTGAGGATGTGCACATTACAAATATGGAAGACTAGATTAGGCAGATCTTTCCTGACCAAAATGACATGGATGATACCCTACACAAGGGTCTTGAAAATTATTTGCAGGAGGTCCTAAATCAGAAAATAGTAATAGTTGAAATATCCTCTCTCGTTCTTTTGACTGTTCCCAGGTATGGAACAATCCATGCCAGACATTCATAACTAAGTTTTAAGAGAAATTAGTCTCTTACTTCAACATATGCATTATTAGACTGAATTCTGTCTGAATAACCATTACATCTCAATGTGATTACATATATACATATACACATATATAAATAACATATATAAATGCCATCTCGATGGCTATTCCTTGCACCTGTGGGATAATTGTAACAGTATGAGAGACAGATGCAAACCTGGTAAGGACCTTCTTGATAAAAATAAATATGCTTAGTGTTAAATAAAAGCCTTTGTAGCATATATACTGCTGAACTCAAAGAGATGCTGGCCAAAACTTCTGTAAAATAAGGAAAAAGTCCCCAGATCTACAAGTCTCTATTCCTTCTCTGGTTCAGGGTGGTTAGCCTCTTCTGTTAGATCTTCAAATCAATATTATTTATTTTATTATTTTTTTGCAATATATGAAGACAAACTAGCTCAAGTTGGAGCTGTCATTTCTATTGTGTGCGAACGTCTTATTTTTGGGACATTTGCATGTGCGTACTCAAAATCTTTTAATATTGATCTGTTATGCACTCACAGTTGAACTGCTCACAGTCATCTTCAGCAATCTAAAAAAACCATGCAAAGCTAGTTGGTATAACCTCCTTTAACAGATTTTGGCAGGAAAAAAACCTCGCTTTTTAAAAAGGACCCAAAATAAACATGTAAGACAGATTCAGTGAATCTCCCTGAGGCATGTTCATGGCTCTCTACTGACTACAGGAAACCCCAAGATAGGTGGTTTATGCCAGAATTAAACTGATACAGTTTGAGCAGGTTAACAAGAGTAGCACCCATAGAGATGTAAACAACTCTCTCACTGCAGGAAGATGACATGGTTCCTAATTTTTACCACTCGGCAGTTGTGATGACAGAGTTGAAATTTGGGTGGGTAGAGTCACAATTCTGAAACAAGATGAAAGAATTATTCTTATGAAAAACATTTCACAGTAAACTGCTGTTTTACAATAGTAATCACTGTTGTTTAATAATAACGTAAACTTTCATGAAAAAGGTAATAAAAACAATTGAGTATGTGATAAAGATTGATTAGCTAACTTAAGAGCATTTTTTTTTTCAAAACACAAACAAAAAACTATGGCACAAAGAGAGCAGCCCTCATAAACTGGGTAACCTTATATCCTGCTGTCCTTCAAATGACAATTCTCCAAAGCATGCATCTCACTGATGATTCAATTTTTTTTACAAACCTTTTGTCTTTTTGTGATTCACTGTTCACTGGTTATGATTTGTTCCATATGATATGTTTCTTACAAATTTTCTTGTATCAAATGTTTCTTGGTTTGTACAATTTACAGAAAAAAATAAAAAGGCTTGCTTTCAAAATTGAAAGTATTTAGATAAAAACAAATTGACCATCTTTTTCTCTTTGTCTAAAACAAAAAAAAACCTTTTCAGAAAATTATTATTAAATGTGACCACATCTCAGCTTTCTACGAAAGCTATCAATATCTTATCCAGTGCCCAAATCAAACAAATTTTCTGTATTGAAAATTGGAACCAAACCCTTAGGCAATTTATCAAGAAGTTTGTTTGCCTTAGGGGATTTTCATTGATATGAAAACAGGACAAGTGGGAAGTGTTTCCAAAAAAAAAAAAAAAAAAAAAAAGTGGAATCTCTATTTAAAGAGACTGGCCTGAGACTGTATCTCCTTCCAAGAAAAAGTTTACACCCCATACCTTTTTTATGCCTAGCAGAATGTGGATTGTAATTCCTCTTGCTATCTGTGAATTCTGTAAAGAATTAAGCTTTCAAATGGCTAAGACTTTACAAAATGACTAAAGCATACATTTATTCCTAATGCAGGCCAGCATGAAAACTTGTAAGGAGTTCAACCAAAATCAAGTAACTAATTTTGTATAGGGTAGAGGTTTCATAACATCTCATGATGTTCATTTGACCACAGGAAAAGCTACTTTCCTAAAAGAAACACCAAAATGCAAAGACAAGGATTGGGCCAATGATTATAAACAAGTAAGAAAGAAAAAGGTATGTAAGAGAGGCAGTGTGTTTCTTTAAACCTGCAGAGTATAGAAATATCAGTTTAGGGAAAGTTTGTCAGTGTTCATACAATCCCTGTGAAGACTGATTAAGCTATTAAAAATTTTATCCATCTGAATTATAAAAAGGTAGATACACTCATTGTCCACAAACAAAGAGCTAACACAGCTGGTTATTTTTTTCCTTCTACTCTGCAGAATCAGATATTGTCAACTTTCTTGTCTAGGCAGAGGAAAATAAACCTGATAGCAACTGACATGATGAGAAACTTAGAAGTCTAGATGAGGTGGAGGAAAACCACTGCTTTTCTTTTTTCTAACCAAAAAATACACTTTCTTGTATTTCTACTTTTATTTTCTTTTTTTTATTTTCTTTCCTTTTTGACCATTAATTTTCACATTTCCTAAGTACTACTTCTTTCTTCCACAAAGCAAAGTATCTTTTGAAGAATGGGAGAATAGTCTCTCTCTAAAGGGGAAACCAAATAAACAAGATTCCTGCTTCATAATGGCACACTAACATGATATAAAAAAAGCAATCTCAGGCTAGACTTTCACTCTCTGTAAGAGTCTGCAGTCTTCAGGACGAGGGAAAGAGCTGGCCTCTAGATAAGTGGTGCTTTCAACACAGCCTCCTCTTTCTCTCTGCTGTTGAGCAAGAAGGACAAAGCACAGTTTTAGTAAGGCTAACAAAGCAGGAATTTTTGCTGCTGATGAGGTCAACATTCCCACATTAATGCAGTCTGGATGGATTTTCAATTAAACAATGCTGAGAGGAACCTGTCACCCAGGAAATGTGAGCACATGGAGAAAGCAAATGCAAGACAGGAAATGTTATTAGTTTGGTATTATTTTGGCCTCAGTGGCATCATTTCTGTTCCTCCATGAGGCACACAAGATGAGTTTGAAGATGAAAAATGCATTGATAGCATTTGATGCATTCTCCTTCTACTGTTTGGCAAGTAGTCATGCTGTGCACCGCCACCAACTGTGCTGACCTTGAAGGTCAATTGTTCTATATTTTGAGCACATGCTTGCTCATCTCATTCTAAACAATGAAATCCCCGGTGTAGTACAATGTAATGAAATTATTCAAAGCCTCTCAAGCTTTCCTATATACCACTTTTACATTTTTCAACTTTTCTTTATTCCCTTCTAACTGTTATACTTTTTAGTTTCTACCTTCCTTCTTTTCTCACTTGAAGGAAGCCAACAATTATGATCCCTCTCCCAAAGTGCTGATAATACTGTGAGCTCCTTCTGCTTTCATTAGGCAAATGTTCATGCAGTAGGCAGAAACAAAGAGAGACTCAAGTGAAAAAATGGGCTCTGGGCTGCCTATGCCTTTTAAAGCAGTTGGAAATACATTTCTATTAGAGATGTGGAGTCTTCAGACAGAGCTCTGAGCTATCCTGCCCCACGATTACAATGAATGCTGTCAAGCAGTTCTGTGATTTTGCAGATATCTTGACCATTCACTTAAAGAGCAACATCATTAAATCTTGCCTTTCTGTTCATGACTTTCTTTCTAACATATTCCTTCTTTATTCACTGCTCGCTGTCAAAATATTAAATTTGCAAATCTGGTAGTGGTAAAAGCAGGGTTGTATTTGGTAATACTTAGCCTCTGTTCCCCTTAAAATATTCAGAATCCTACAGTAGGCAGTAAGATCAATGGCTTCAGGAGAACTCCTATTTTCTTGGAAGATTATTCTAATGTTTCATGAAATCAAGGTGTCACTGAGATCAGATACCAAAAAATTTTTTGGTCTAAGATCTTTAAATATAAAAGTGCATTTCAAAAACATTCAGCTTGTTTTAAATCTAATCATTAAACTCTCCATATTTGCCCCAGGAACTTCTGGAAATTAACTCAGAGGGGTGTTGGATTAATGACAGGTAGTGCATTCCCTTGTATTGCGGGCAGAGAAGATGAGGATCAGCACCTGTTTTTTTGACATTTCTGGCCAGGCATCAAGGCAGATATTCAGTGGTGGTGCAATGTTCCTTGGTGCTGGATGCTCATGCCCATCTGCGAGGATGGCGTTGTTCCCATCTGCAAGTTCAGAGTGCCTTTGTCTACAACCAGCGATTGGTTTAATTGAGCAGCCAATATTGGAACGAGAATGCTGTTACTTCCCCACCACCCTCTCCTGTGCCAGAATGAAGCTGTGGTGACACCTTCCTCATCCCTGCTGTCACATATATTTATGTAAGCCTGAACAGCAGAATGGAAGGAATCAGTCACTATTCACAATGACTGCTAGCTGCCAAAAAAGACACATTCATACTTCAGCCAAAGGTGGGGAATTTCAGTGTGAAAGTGTACGTAAGAAAGGGCTTTCTAAAAGCTCCCTGTGTACAGATCCAGAAGACACATGGGAGCCAGGAAGCGCACTAAACCACTGAGGAGCATTTCTAACAGTGCTTAGGAGTAACACCTACAAACAGCTAAATTAGGAGTAGGTGCTCTTCATCAACTGGCAGCAATGTAAGGGATTCTTTTTATTCAGCAAGATATAACACTGTTGCCCAAAGACCATGATGTTCAGTTAAACACAAGATGTAATGAGCTATGTCACATCAGGAGAGAGAGAGAGGGAGGGCACTGGCAACTGGACTTTAAAAGGCATTAAATGGTATTACAGTCAGAGCTGAACTGACCAAGGCTCCAGTCCACTGTACTTCCCCTGCTGTCTAGAATTTGGCTTGCAGTGTGCAACATCTGGGTGTCCTGACTATATGTCAACTTCAACAGTGAAATGCAAAACCACAAATACCTTCTCCAAAGTACGCTCCTTATCTCTGGCCCAAAGCAAGGTACTGTCAAGTAAAAAGAGTGGTTTTCAGGCATTTGCTTTTATGTCCTCTCCCACTGTGAGCTCCACCATTCAGAAATGTGAACTAGAGATCCTTGTTTTCCAGGTCCTTGGCTTGAGACGTGCTTAAGTTTATAAACATATTTTTAAAAGGCTTTCTTTCCTTAAAGCACTTTTAGTGACACAGAGCTTTCAACTGCAAAAAATGAGATGTCTTGCATGAAAACACCCTACCTGTTTTCGTTTCAGTGCCTTCCTGCAAAGCAGTAGATATATGTCTGTCTTGCTTTCATTTATTCTCCTTTTCATTTTATGGAGGCCTCATTTAGTCTAACTACACTTTTTATTTGCTGATAAGGTCATGCCATAAATTATTGTGCTGAAGTAGGTCTTTTAATTATTTGCTCCTTCAGAAAATGCAGTTTTCAAAATTTCTTATTTCCATTACCATGAATACCCTTTTTTTTGTGTTTCTCATGTTGTCAAATTTAATTTAAATATTATTCATGCTGTGCTCTGATTTCAATGCATTATTTAAATATGCTGACTTACATATTTTCTGATTAATTTTGGGGGAAAAAGGTTATTACCATTAACTGTGATTCTTGAATAATACTGCTGTTGCATATTCATGCTTGTGGTGCATGCCAGCTCTATGCAGGATTGTAGAGCTTTTTTAGGGAAACAGGTCCCATACAAATCAGATAAGTGCTTCTCCCAAATGTGAATGCTAACTGCTGATACTATCAAAAACAATTAAATTCTCAGATACTGCCAGTATCTCTGTTAAATCCTTGAACACTAAAGAAAAAAGTTCTGTGGATGCCTTTGAAGTGGGGGAAAACGACCAGGAAAAGACAGAAAGCAGTTGGCACAAGGAACTCCAAGGACGTGTCTACACTGAGAAATGAGAGCATATTAACAACTAGTTTGCATCTATACTGCTTTGGGGGAACTGTCTCCACCACAGATTTGTCTTGGAAGAATGTATTAAGGTCCCAAACAAAGACAGAGAGCAAGCTAAAAATTAACTGGTGTATCCTTGGGATAGGCACACTGTCCCCAAGTCAGTGAGACTTCAGGGAAGATCTAAGGCTTGGCATTTACAAAGTGTATGAGCCAGAGTAGTGGTACCAAGGTGTTTATGATTGTTTATGCCTTCCCTGAATTAATAACATTTCTCCTTTCCCTGCATTACAGGGACAGGCTGCTACCACTGACACCAGAACTGGAGTCCTGCTGCAAATTTTCACTTTGATATAGTCATGGTTTTATTTTTTTATGCTTCATTTTTAGTAACTATTTTGTTAGTTTATCTCTCTATGGTGATTACTGCTAAAACAATAATTGGCAGGACCCATTTGAAGCTTCAAAGGGCAAAGGGAAGGATAATGCAAAGAACTGCTTTAGGCTTAAAGCCCTGACACTCTTAACAGGCAGGAGATATCTTCAAAGCCGGTGCTGAGGAAAAAAGGATTTATTTAATGCATTACAGCATCTGTTCTAAATAACCTTTCTTTTCACCTGGGGAAGTTAATTACTTAAATACCATGTTAAGGACCCTAATCGTGTTTACCTTCCCTTTTAAGACATTATATTTTATTTTAATAATTTTTCTCATATAATAACCAAAGATGCGTTTCTTAGAGGTTCCCTCTTCATGGAATGTCTCAGCTTATGGTTAATTCTTTGGCATTTAAGCTTGAGAAGAAAACCAGTTTTGCTAGGGTGATTGCTTGATGGATGCATGTTGTATATGTTC
Source organism: Eulacestoma nigropectus (assembly GCA_013397775.1). Taxonomy (NCBI): domain Eukaryota; kingdom Metazoa; phylum Chordata; class Aves; order Passeriformes; genus Eulacestoma; species Eulacestoma nigropectus. Next base: position 1,402,741 of record VZTE01002171.1, read on the forward strand.
CTTTCCTTTTACTTGTAGTCTGATGAAGATCAGGAATACTGAAATTCTTTTTATGGTAGTAGTAAGAAGGGAAAGAGAATTCACCAGTCAAAGTGGGGAAATAGGGAATTTTTCAGGTAACTGGCTCAGATCCAGTCCAGAATGGTTTTGAATTCAGATCATGATTATCCAGTGGACTCTGGCTCTTGCTGAGACAAGTGTTTGCTTGAGAGTCAACTTCAAGTGCTCAGGAGGGAAGTCAAGCTGCAGATTTTGAAGGTGAATTACTTTCCTATGCCCAGGAGTGGGCAGTAGAGCATCAGTTTGATAGAACAGTTCAGCTACTTAATTTAGAGCAGAATTAGTATAATTGATTTCAAGACATTTAATGGGGCAACTCACTTTTTAAAGCTAAGCATATCCTCAAGGATATTTTAGCTTTGCAGCTGTAGCCATGTTACTGTTAAGGCACTTCAGTGAGGCAGTAGAGGAAATTAGCGTGCTTTTCCTGGTTTATAAACAGAGGACTTAACTCTTTGGTTCTGCCAGAGCACCATGTTTTGCAAGCATTAAACTAACAACATAAATGCTGAAAGTAAAGGAATAATATTATATAGAAAACGACTGCCTAATGCCAAACAATCTCCCCCCATATTCTGTGAACCTAAATTATAACTGGTGTATCCTGGTACTGCAGAAACCAGATACAAGAAAGCTGTGTAGCATAAAATTACTTTAAACATCTGTCAAAAGCAAACTGAGTTGATTACATTCTGTTTTGATTTGCTATAAACACAGAGGTTAGTTTTTGAAATGCAATCTTAGAGTTTAATCACATTTCTTTGACAGTGTGAGACAAAGCTCCTTCATAATATAATATAGGAATTAAGTGGCTTTGAAAGAATTAAGAGACCTTGAATGTTTGGGAGCAGACAGAAATTTTGTGTTGGTGCAAACAGTGGTCTGAATCAAAACAAAGGTAAGAGAAGAAGCAGGTTATAGAGATTAAATAAAATAGTAAACCTTCACGGAATGATTGCCAGCAGCAGATCTTGATGGACTTTTTAAAGGAGGAAAGTCTCAGTATTTCTCTCAGGGAAAGGTAAAGACAGAGAGGAAAGAAGAGAAGAGTGACAGAGCAAAGCTCTCCTCTACTCCAGAGTCACATTTCATCTGCTGGGCTGCAAATGAACCAAAGGAGTAATAAAAGATCACAGAGACAGTATGGTAGTTCTAGTTCTCTGGAAGCTTCTTTACAGTGGGGAAAATTTCTCAAATCCAATATGAATAAAACAATATCTATGAGAAACAATGACAGGAATGGTTTAGGATATGCCTTTTTCTAAAGCAGCTGGGATTATGTCTAAATAACAAGTAATCCAGTGATCGAAGGATACAATTGTCATGTGAAGGATTGTCAAATTCTTGCCTGTTCTTCCACAAGTTAAGTGGAGGCCTGAGTTACAAAGTCCTTCTCTCATTTAGTGGTTTTACATTTTATTTAAACATGTAAATATACATTAGTGAATGAGATCTTGATTTAGTAGTCTCCATGGGCTTATTGGAAAACAGTTAATCCTTATCTGATTACCCAATTATCTCTGTGTGTTGGATTCTCCATTTTTTTCTCCTTTGCTAAATATTTCTCAGATTCAGGGAAAATTGTCTTGTCAAAACCCATGAGAAAAAGGTTAGGGTAGAACATGACCTTCAGTAAATACCACTTCTAAACATCTTGGTTTAAATGCAAAATGGAAAATCTTTAAAATGTTCATGTCACGCTTTTTTTTTTTTAAGAATGGGAGAATAGTGTCTCTCTAAAAGGGAAGCCAATGAAGCAAGAGGGCTAACATGACATCAAAAAAGCATGCTCAGACTATGTGAGGATTTACAGCTTTGAGGACAAGGGAAAGAGCTCTACTCTAGGCAAGATGAGCTTTCAACACAGCCTCCTCCCTCTCTGATGTTGAGCAGAAAGGACAAGGCACACTTCACGTAAGGCTAACAAAGCAGGAATTTTTTTATGCTACTAAAGTAAACATTCACACATAAAAATCATCGCAAACCCCTCAGACTAGCTGTGTACTGTTGCAAATGTAACTTGTAAGAGGTTGGCACTCTGAATGGATCTTCAACTAAACCTTGCTGAGATGAACCTGTCACCCAGGAAATGTGATGAGCACATGGAGGAAGCAAATGCAAGACAGGAAATGTTATTAGTTTGGTATTATTTTGGCCTCAGTGGCATCATTTCTGTTCCTCCATGAGGCACACAAGATGAGTTTGAAGATGAAAAATGCATTGATAGCATTTGATGCATTCTCCTTCTACTGTTTGGCAAGTAGTCATGCTGTGCACCGCCACCAACTGTGCTGACCTTGAAGGTCAATTGTTCTATATTTTGAGCACATGCTTGCTCATCTCATTCTAAACAATGAAATCCCCAGTGTAGTACAATGTAATGAAATTATTCAAAGCCTCTCAAGCTTTCCCTACATGTTGCTTCCTATTCTTTCACTGCTAAAAGTGGGTGGTGAAATTAGGTCTATGCTATTTATTGACTTTTTCGCTGACATAGACTGGATGATATCTTGTGTGTTGGGTAGAGAAAGATCTGGAAAAGGAATGGTGCTGACTTTAACTGCCTGGGCGGAGCTGTGGGATTGAAGGTAGGCTTGCATCTGTGCCACATTAAGGCTGCATTCTGAAATTATAGCTTGCATGCTCTGATGCATGGCAGTACTCTGAGTGCAGGGCCAGCATTCCCTGGACCAGAATCAGATGTGAACATGAAGCCTGACATAGCTCAGTACCCCTGATGAATGGGTATTAAAGTGGTTTCCAGAAGCACAGAAACATGAATGTTTTTCCCGGTGGCAGAACTCAGATGGATCAGCCAGTATATTAAGTTGGATCTGTTTGTGCATTAACTCACACACAGATAAAAGTGGAACAGAGGTATTCAGTGACTGAAAGATTTGAGAGGCTTGCAAGTTTGTCCAATTTTTTCAACCTCATATAGCTTACTGCAAACTATTTGTTTCTAGAAATTTTATCCCTCTTAATTTCAGATTATACTGCAAATTATTGACAGAATTGGCTTTGGCATAAGTGGGAGAGGTCTCCTGGCAATCATCTATAAGTCCTTACTTGTTGAAATTTCATTTTTTCAGAATGCATTTATTTTCATTTTCAGCTTTAAGTCACAGGGTTCTTACCCCAAAAAACCCTGTTAGTGTCTCCATACAAAACAGTGTAATCTCCCTTGAAACTTTTAAGTTGGCCTTTGTTCTGCTTAAAATACACGAAGCCAGTTTAAACATATGTTCCTAGATGTACAATTATAGTGCTTTTTTATAATTGGAGGGTTTTGCTCCAAGTAGTGTTTGACATACTTCAGTGAGCAGCATGCATCATGAGGCATGCAGAAGTTGACTGGCCAGAGAACAACACTCGTGGGTTTTTAAGTCCTTTGAATGAAGAAATAAAACCCATAAAATGTCAATAAAGCTATCCATTCTAGTCAAGGGATGACCAGACATAAAGACAATCTCTCATCAAGAGCGCCATGGCAACCTTACTGCAGGCCTGTCCAAGCCTCATAAAGGTTCTGCTGCTCTTCCCTTTCTGTAGTGCTGGAAACAGCTTGTCTTCTCAAATGCTTACAAATTTCTAATATTTATTTTCCTTTGCTTTTCTTTTTTCTCTATAAGAAAGAAATCAAAGGCAAATGTGAAGAGGATTCTTTAGAAACGGAATTCTCCTATATACAGTACGCTTAGTTGTACAACAGTTGATAGAAAAAGAAAACCACAAATAAATTCAGACTTACAGTTTTGTCTCTGTAGATTGGCTTTTCCTACCAGCTCTATCAACTAGCAATGCAAAGACATGGAAATACCATGCTTTGTACAGAGTTCGTGAAAGTGGTTTCAAGGATTACAGTTACATTTTACATGAAAAACTCAGAACAATTCATATGAATGTTCTCCTCGTTTAGCCTTTATATTTTACTTTTACAGGATACTATAAAACTTGAGTACTGAAGGGTTTTGAAGGCGGTGGATAAAGTCTACACACCTACTCACAAAACCTTTCCTGTATATATTTCTTGTAAACATACAGTTCCTGGTAATATTTTGTACTTACTAACCTACTGCACCTCTCTAGATAACATGCATAAACACATATGTCCACGGCCTCTATCTCAGTCTCTTTGATAGTCATCCAGACATGAGGACTTCAATTCCTTAGCCTAAAGATTGAATGGGAACTTTTCTCTGTCTGTAATTTATTTCTGTGGTTTCCTTGGTAGAGTACTTCATGGATAGGTTCAAGTGCATCTGGTTTCACCTACCCTTTGTTTTATCTCTATAAATAATATTACGCTCCTTGTCCTTCTTCCACCATTTACATTTTTCCCCTATTCTACACATCTGAATTTTATTAAATCTTCAAACTTAGATTTTTGCACCAAAATCTCGTGTAAGGAAGTCTTGCACTTACAATCCAACAGGAAGGAAAAAAGGAAGAGGAAGGGAAAAGAAGAAAAGAAAAGAAAAGAAAAGAAAAGAAAAGAAAAGAAAAAAGAAAAGAAAAGAAAAATGGCTGGTCAGTATTGGGAATAAATTTGTTGGGAATAAAATGAACTCAGACAACTTTCTTCATACCCTCTGTAAACTCCCCGTTCATAGACAAGACAGTGAAACAGAAAGCTAGACTTAATCTTCAGACATTTTACTTTTTATCTACAGTACTTCCGTATTTGTGCTTCTTCCAGTAACTCCAGAGAATGGATGAATCAAGTTATGAAGACAGATTTTGAAAAAAAACCCCAGGTATAACAGATCCTTCACAGATGCTTCTCAATCATTACGTCTTCCTTTCTTTTTCCGTTAGAAAAATAATTTAAATTAAACAGATTATATGCAGCACAGTGTTTCCATGTGAGCCTTGAACACTTTGTTCAAGAGCTAGGAGGCCAGCCAACTGCTTTAGTTCCTTAAAGAATAACAGATGTGTCCTTCCAAGTCTCATGCTAATGGAATTTAGGCTGTGGTTAGGAATTTAAAAATACTCTCAGTTGTCTGCAGATTCTGTTTCCACCCTGTTCTTTTGGTCAGCTGGTTTCAGGCTTCTCTTTCCACATCTTCAGAAACATTACATTAAGTGTCAAGTTGAGCCGAAGCCACAAATATTTTATGTTCACTGACTGAAAACAAATAGTCAAAAGTAAAAATCTATGGGGTTTGGTTATGTACGATACTGTTTCTACCAGCCTGACTTTGTCACTACTATATTTAATAAACACTGAGTAAAATGCTCTCTTTGTGCATATACAGTAAAAAAATCCTTGTTTCTTACTACCAGCATATGCTTACCATCTTTTTTTTTGGCTCCAAATACTAACTGTAGATATGTAAGAGTGAAGCAAAAGATTTGGTGCAAACATCCTTAAGCAAAAGATATCAAGAAAATGAAATGACAAATAGGTCAAATCCATTGCATTTCAGTTCACATTTTGCAAGTTGTGAAGGCGCTAGGACCATGGGAAAAAGCTGTAGGAGCTAGGAGGGGAAGCTACAGGGTTTTTTCTCCATTAGGAATACAGTGACAGTGCAAGAGAAAGTGCTCTTCTACTCTTGAAGCTCTTACTTCAGTTTTCTGCACTTCATCTGTGAATGATGCTTATTATGATCTGATTGTTGCTTTCCTCTTTGTCTCATGTATCTCTGGATTTGAGACTTACAGAGAAAGATCCTGAAGGCAGTAGTACTGCAAGTTGCAGTGCTGAGGGCTCTGGCCATTTCTTTTCACCATTTACTGTGAGAAGTGTGAAGAGATAATGGATGGAGAGCAGCCCTGCTGAGAAGGATTTGAGGGTGCAGGTGGATGAGAGGCTGGACCCAGCCATGTGCACTTGTGGCCCAGAAAGCCAAATCTGCCCTGGGCTGCATCCAAAGCAGTGTGGCCAGCAGGGTCAGGGAGGGGATTCTGCCCCTCTGCTCTACTCTGGTGAGACCCCACCTGGAACACTGCATCCAACTCTGGGATTCCAGCATAGGAAGCACATGGACTTGTTGGAACAAGTCCAGCAGTGAGCCACCAAAATGATCAGAGGGCTGGAGCACCACTCCTTTGAGAAAAGGCTGAGAGAGTTGGGATTGTTCAGCCGGGACAAGAGAAGGCACCAGGAAGAACTTAGACCAGCCTTGTCCCAGTAGGGACCTACAAGAAAGCAGGAGAGGGACTTTGCACAATGGCCTGAAGTGACAGGATGATGGGGAATGTCTTTACATTGAGAGTGGTTAGGGTTAGATTAGAGATTAGGAAGAAATTCTTTACTCTGAGGGGTGCAAGGCACTAGAACAGAGTGCCAAGACAAGTTGTGGATGTCCCATCCCTTGAAGTGTTCAAGGCCAGGCTGGATGGGGCTCTGAGCAACCGGGTCTAATGAAAAGAATACAGGGCCCCACTGAAGGGGGCTTGGAACTAGATGATCTTTATGTCTCTTTAACCCAAACCATTCTGTGATTCTATGATATGACAGATGAGGTTACATTTGCCCTTTCCATGAGGCAGTACAAAGAAGTGTTGCAACTTTTTTCTTAATATGTAAGGGCAGGACAAACTCTGTCCTCCTCAGCTGATAGGAGCCAAGGGAGAGGGCTGATGGGAAGAGAGATTATTGATGGTTTTCAAAGAAGGGGAGAAGCATATGAGAGATTTTGGTTCAAGGATCTTTAGCTGAAAATGATGCTAAGTGGCGTGAAGAAAGGATTAGAAGTGAAAGGACCAGGTGAAGATGATGTATTTCTTCAATATTTCTACTTTACTTCCTTATCTCAGAATTGCTATTTCCTGAAAATCATCCCTTCAGAAATACCCCACCTCCCCAACCACTCATCATGATAGAATTCTTCCAAGCCTGCATTTACACTTGATTTCCGCTGTTTATTTCTTACTCCGTCTGCCACTTTTAATATTTTCTTATTTTCTCTTTCCAGAAATCCCAGTGTCTCATTTCTTTGTTCTCAGTTTGTACACTTCCCGTCACTGAGACATTCACAGTCCCTTTTCCATTCAATATACTTTGCATTTCTCTTCAGCTCTGTTTCCTATACTTCTTTCTCTCTGTTGTTGTCTACATTGAGTTCTGCCCCCACCCTCCTCCCCCTCACCTCAGCCTTTACCACTCAAAAGTTTTCCCACTTTTTTCTTTTCTTCACAAGCTTCTCTACTATCTTCAATTTATCACCTGGAAACTCCTTCACTGCCTCTCTCATGCTTCATTCAAATAATTTTTCTTTAGACCTGTAATTTTTACCCTTTTTTTTTTTGTTTTGTTTTCTTCTGATATTTTCAGAAGAAGAAGATGAAATTTCCTTGACTTTTGATAGCCAGAAACATAAATTGCAAACTCTTTTCTGGTGATTTTGAATGCTGTTGCCCCAGTAATGCAATACTTAACGCATCATAATGGACTGCCACACACACATTATCATTAACAAAAGGCAGATGGTACTCTGTAAATACTACCTTGGCTGCACACCTTCATCATCTTTCAAATCATCTGTAGTAGAACGGTTTGTCTGTGGTGTTTAACTTCCTTAATTTTATTCAGAATGGTGAGCGAAAGCTTTTAAGCAGCAGGAGGTCATAGTTTATATGACAGAGTGCAGGAGAATATTCATGTAGTCATGATTTTATTCCTGAACAGCATTTTTCCTCTGGTCATGAATACAAAAGCAGTGAACTCCATGATCTACTGCAACTAGGACAAGAATTTTGCCAATGATTCTGAGGTTCAAGATCCTGTCCAAAGTTGAGTATTTCACAGCCTCTTCTATCTGAGCCTGAGTTCAATTTCCTTTCACATTTTTTTTTCTTTTTTAGGACAATCCTAATCTCCAAGTAGATTCTTTCTTCTCCTGCTTTGCAACTTACTTTCAAAGCACAGCTCTGCAGTATGTGAAAATCAGAGGCAGTATTGCACAGCGGAGAGAAGTTCCACTAAAGCACAGATATTATATCCATAACAAGGTGATGAACCTGTGCACAACTGTTTATAAAAACGAGCATAACAGATATGCCAAAAAGTACAAAGGTTTTTGAGATATGTTATTTTTTGCTCGAAATGCTTTATATGCCGGTTTCTCTGAGCAGAGCTCAGCTTCCACAGCAGCACAAGAAAATAAGCAAGAATGGGAACCTTTGATTAGGGATATTTTACTCTCTGAAGCATGATATTGCAGGGTGTGGGTGTTTCTGAAATTCTGTTAGTAGGCTAAAGACAGTTTTCAGTTCAAAGAGATAAAAAAGAGATGCATAAAATACAAAAATGAGGGAGATTTGGTTTATTGGACCAAAATCCATGTGGCAATGTATACCTGGAGATCTAACACAAGGTTTCTCAGAGGCTAGATTTTGGTTCTAAAGGATCTGATTGCACAGCAAGCTCTCCAAGAAAAATTCCACACTTCTGCTAGAGATGTCAATTTGTAACTACAACTTTGGGTGCAAAGTGCCCTTATGTGCTCATAATCCTAAACAGGTAACCAATAATAACAATCATCTCCTTGGTTTCAGTATTTGTGAGCCATCTTGAGACAGATCGCGGAAGGTAAGAACCAAATTTAGTTCTGTTTACTTCTTCCTGCATCATTAGTAAGCAAAATAAGTTCAGTTGAGCATTTTTTTTCTTCTTTAACTTTTTGAACCTCTTGGTTATTCTATCCCCTCTCTTTTTTTTCGATGCTTCACAGTGGAAAAAGCCATTGGCCTGATTTATTTCTGGATAACTACAGAGATCAAACTGGACTGTGAACTGTCTTCCACCCAGACTTCTGCCAGTTTTGTTTTATTCTGCTCTGAACCAGCAAAATTTTGCAGCCATCCACAGACATGTGGCTGCTTCTACTTCTGCTCTTACTCTGTGCGTGCTGTAATACCCGATCTTTTGAGAAGAAACAAAGTACAGAAGGCAAAAGAGATAATGATGAGCCTCACACTCCTTATTGTCGCTAACAAGTGTCTTATTTGAGCTGTAGGTTTGGTAGTAAGGAGGTACAGATGTGCTGACTTCCCTGACTCCTGGGAGAGGACGCATCCACACTTGCATAGTTGGTTGAAAAGGCATCTCCGAGGCACTTCCGCTGCCACTGAGCTGCACAGCTATACAAGCAATGCCAAAGAAGAGGCAGCAGGAACTTTAATCTCTGCTTCCTTTCTTCTGCTTCCCCCTCACCAGCCTTTGCTGTCATCTTGTGTGGGACTGAACCAGCTGGCAGTGGGAGAGAAGGAACAGCTCATTGTTTCAGTCAAGTATCAGCCGTATTGAAAGGGTCAGTTGCAAAATGAAGGTTATTCTGATGTGTATGCCTTGAATCTGGGTATTATTAGCTGTCAATATTGCTTGTTTCTTGCGAGTTCCTTTGTAAATTATGGCAATAAAACTCCATGGCAAATAACTGCTTAAAAGATTTATTCGTATTATTGCAGAATCAATAAAAAGTGTGAAATACTGTAAGGATGGGAAGACAGTAAAGTGATAGAAACTGCAAGAATCTGCTTATTTTAACTAGGCATAAAGAAATTGCAAACAATGGCCCGTATTTATATTTCTTCAGTCTGTCACACCAAAACTTGTTTGTCTTGGAGGCCAGAAGCTTAAAAGAAAAAGCTATTTGGAACTGGATTCAGAGACTTTGAATTAAGGAGAAAAGCATCTGTGCTTTCTGCTAACACACTACGAAGGTTTGCCCACGAATGCCAGGTTTCCAAACCTAGAGATGTGGGAATGTTCCATATGTTAAAATGACAACTCTTGATCTCTCTCTGAAGCTATTTATATTTTTCCATTTCAATATCCTATTTATTAATAGTGTTCAAAATTAGCACAAAAAACTCCCCGCATTCCCCAGTCAGCAGGTAGCAGACATCTCGTGACAGCTATTTTATGAGGAATATAATTAGCAAGGCAAACTGTACAACTTCCAGTTTGATTCATTTGCTGATGCTTATTCTGATTCATTTACAATTATGCCAGTAATTGGCATAACTGTTTAGAGGTATATGGAAAATGTCCATAAGTAGATAACCTAATTATAGATTTAGCCCACTGGCAGATACATTGTATAATAACCACTCTCTCCATGTTTCAGGAAGGGCAAGGCAGATTCCTAAGGCAAGAGACTAGTGGAGGCTGTGGTCTTTTGGATTGTTATGGGTGGAATAGGGGAACTCAAAGGAGGTATGATTGCCTGTCCACTCCTGGTGCTCTTTTGGATTCTAGGTGCTTGGAAAAGCAAAAGCCCCATCAAATCTAATTCAAATCTGATTGTGAGACAATTATAACTTTTAATGAAAACTGGACTGTTTTATAAAGAAAGGAGTCAAATGAGATCTTCTTCCTTTCTGTCTCATAAAATTAAAAAAAAAAAAAAAGAAAATAAACAAAATAACCCCTCCAGTTCTTTAAATTACACCAACTACCTGTCCCAGTGCAGGTTTTGCATAATAGCATAGAGCTATTTTCCCCTCTAGATAAATTCTCTGAATTCCCACCAGAAGCCATTTCTAAAAAGTCAGGCTAAACGCAATATCTATCACCAGGCTATTTGAGAGACGAATTTTCTCAGCTTAGAAGCAAAGCTACAAGTGCTGACTCTAGATCCAAAGTGGCTCATTGAGGGCTGCTTTAGGACTTCCATGTCATCTCTCTACAGAAGATATCTGTACATAGTATAATCAATCACAAATGTGTAATAATGCACCTTGCACGATTTTCCCCAGCTTATTCTGATATATCAAAAGTGCTGCCAATTTTGCAATTACTAACATGTATTTGAGTGTTCTCACATTAAACCAGAATATTTTTACCGTCCTAACACATTTCCATTCTTTCATTCTTTTTCATCATGAATAAAATTTCTAAAATGAAGAAAAGCGTTTTCAACTTTGTCCCTTCAGAAAGAATAATTTTGCTTTCATGTGGCAGAATAAAAACATTTGTTTTACATTACACAGTGAACTAAAGAATGCAAGTATTGTTTTTTGACTTATCTGTAACTGAAAGTCAATAGAAAACTTAAAACTTGCTCTAGCTACACTTACATTCATCATGACGACTAAACTTAGTGTTTCCATTGCATAGATGAAGCTATTTCTGGCTGTTATTTTTTTCCTCAGCTTCATTTCTTTGAAGTGAAACAGGCGTAAAATAACAATTGAGTTTATCCAAGCACATAAAAATGACTAACTCTAAATTCTGGCATACTTCGTGATCTTAAGCCTGTCCCTGTTCCATAATTTCACACACAATGTAAATTACATATAGCATCAATCATATGGCAGTGATCCCTAAGGACTCTAGTAACATGTAAGACAAAATCAGCTTATAAACAAGAGTTCACAAAGTGCCGTGGCAAAATTTCTATTTGATTTTAACCAAAACATAATAAAATCCCACCTACAAATTTACATCTGGTTAATGTGTTCTTTTTTTACATGCTGAATTTCATCACTTAGGTTTGTTGATACCTCACACTTTCTCAGAAATAAACCATCAGAAAAAATTGGTCTCTGTCTTCAAGGGAATAGATTTTTGTAAAAGTTCACAGCTGCTTGCTCTATCTGTCATTATGATCTGTTAATAGGTATAGGGAATGGAATTGCAGGGATTGTTGAAACTGCAAAAACAGTTAAGGGAATTAAAAAACCCAGTCTTTTCAAGACACTAGTTATCCAGAACCATAGAGCAGGTGGGGTTAATGCTGAAAATAAAGCCACCATTGGCACAGGTCTTATCTACTTTGTAATTTATAATACTCCTAGACTTTCAATTTCTAATCTCTACCTTGAGAGAGATAGGGACTTTCTGCAATTTGTGTGTGCCTTTCTTTGGAAGGCTTATTTCAGCTGCTGCTAAAAAACCCACTGAAGCATAAATCTTATCCTTTTAGTCAGAACCAAGCAGCACTGTCCCCATTGATTTATCTGCTGTTTGTTTCCTCCAGCAGTCTCCTCTCATTTACTTCCCTGCCTTTAGGATAATATCACAAAAGTAAATTGGCATGCACATTAACTAAATTATATTTAACTGTCTTACCCCCTGCTCCATTTAAGTGTCCACAGAAATCCTTACTGAGGGGCTCAGCACCAGGAGTCATCTTGCTCCAATTTCACCATTACTTTGTCTTTCTACCTTGTCATAGTGTGCGTATTTTTTCCTCATAAATTAGACACACTTCAATTCTCTGTGACTAGTCAATGCTGGACACAGTTTTTCAGCTTGGAGTCCTGTCTAGTAATACAGTTGATAAGCAATATCTTTGCACACCACCAGATTTTAGAAAGAAATGTGTAATGCAATGTTATCAGTGAGAACTTGTATTTACATTTCATAAAACCAGCTAAAGGGAACACTCAGGAACATCATGAAAATTGTGAAGAAAGAAAACATGCTCTTCACTTATAAAAAGATTAAACAAAGCAGTTAAGGGTTATACCTGTCTCTCTACCCCAAAGAGGCTGTTGATCTGAATGGAATAATATTTCTTATTATTACTTTACTATTGTTTTATTATACTGAGCTACATTTTAGCCTGTTATGGAATGTCAGCTATTACACCACAGATCTTTCATATTCTAATGAATTTCATTCTGTCTTGGGAACTGTGTTCTAAAAATTGGCATTCTCCTTTTCTCTCTTTCTTTCTTTTTTTTTTTTTTTTAATTTATTCTGAAATTATAATGCAAAAGAGTCTCGTTCAGGAGTTTACCCATGAGACATATAAATGCACCTGTCTCTTCTAGTGAATACCTAATTCTTCAGGAGAGATTTTTGTCCCAAAAAAAGGTTTATATTGAAGAAAATAAGTGATTTATACACAATAGTCTTATGTCTTTCATTGTCTCTCTTTTGCTTTTTCGTACAACTGCAGTACAATCCTGAAGGTAAATTTGAGAAATCCATAAAAGTAAGCTTGGCAGTCATTTCTAAATTCTGGCTTCTGTAAAGAAACTTGTGGAAAAAAACTAGAGTGGAACCAGAGCTGGTGGAGCTGATAGATGCAGTACAGTGCCCTGGCAAAGTAATGTAAAAGCTTAGATGCTTCATAGGTTTGGCAAGAAGAATTAGCTTTGTAGATAATTAATGGAAATATATTTAACATATCTGCTAAAGTCACTGTTTAGTTTTCTCTTTCCTTCTCTATAGTTAACACTTTGCAGTACTTGCAACAGATAACCATGGAAGCAAGACAAAAGCTAGAAGAGGCTGAGGTTAGGAGCCCTCAGTCCGGGCAACATGCTTCAGTGGTCCTGATTTCCTTAAAATAACTTTATATAGTGCTTTGGAACTTATTTCTTTGCAGATATAGTTAGCAGAGAACTACAGGTCCAAAAGAACAGCAGCTATATAACAACAGTTCTGGCTTTGCCCAGGACTCCATAGGCCTAATTGTGCTTGCACCTATTCTGATAAAGAATGTGTTAAATAAATAAATGTGTTAAACATGTTGAGGCTGAATCAGACAAAGTAACAAAACCCAAGTAATTGCTCATGTATTCTCTTTCTTCAGAACTGAAAACAAAATAATTTACTTGCTTTCATTGAAATCATATTCTCTAAAGTTAATGCTTTCGGATTTTTTGCTGAATATGTGCACTACTTGCTCTCTACTAAAGAAGAAAAGATCACAACAGAAGTGAAATTGTAACAGGGAAGGTCAAAAGGAGTGCTGATAAGGGTTTTCTTCAGTGAGAATAGTTTTTACTGGAATACAGCAGTTTGACAAACCCTAATCTTTTCATGTAAATGTGTCATTTTAAACAAACCCTCATTGCAAACTCTGTGTAACTAAAGGGCAAAAGTTGAGGAGAAGAATAAAAAACAGTTTCACAAACATACTATCAGGAAAATGCTAAGGAAATGTCCTGAAGGTCTTGAAGAATTATATGCAAATCCCCCACTGTTTTGGATCGATGAGGAGTAGTTAATCCTTCTCAGTCTCTCCTTTTGAAGCTGTTTTTCATTATTTATTGCTCCCAATAAAGAAACTAAAGCTGTAACCTGTGCACTAGGGCACTCAATGGGGAAGAGAAGTGTCAGCCCCGAGTCAGTAAGAAGTGGGAACTGACACATGATCTCCTATGGATTGGGTGACTATTTTATCCACAATGTCATGATGGGTTACCTTTTGGTGGTTTTGTTTTCCATCTTACTTTCCCTGGTGAAGAATCACGGAAATAATTTGGCTTTATTCCAGTGAAGAATAAAAATTTTTTTTTGAAACTTTTTTTTCTGAACTATAGATCCTGTTTTCTAGATTTCTAAAATCAAAAGAAGATAAGATCTGAAAATGCAGCAGAGAGCAGACAAAGGTCTTGTACTACAGATGGGTCAAAGCAAAGATAAAGAAGCTGAAGACTAGATTGTGTCTTTGGCAGGGAAACCATTAATTGCTGTTTCAAGTCATCTTCTGTTAATATTTGGACACTTTCAAGCAGTCAGGTTCCTACTTATTTACACTGGAAAGTATTAAGCATTTTCTAATATCCAAATATCTCAATTTGGGGGAAGGGCTGATATACCGAAGTGTTTTACTGTCATTCAGAGGGATGTTGACAGGCTTCAGAAACTGGCTGATGGGAACCTCATGAACTTCAAGCAGGAGAACTGGAAACATCTAGGCAGGAACCATTCCACATACCAGTATATGCTGGAGGGCCAGCTGGACTAAAAGCAGCTTTGGCAAGGAGGGCCTTGGGGTCCTGATGGACAGTAAGCTAAACATGAGCTTTCAATGCACTCTTGTAGCAAAACAAGACCTCCTGGACTGCACCAGGAAGAGTGTTGCCAGCAGGTCAAGAGAGGTAACCCTTCCCTGCTACGCAGCCCTGGTGAGACTTCACTGGCAGTGCTCTGTCCAGTTCTGAGCTCCCCAGAACAAGAGAGACATGGACATCTTGGAGACAGTTCAATGAAGATCCATAAAGATGGGATGACAGGAATCCCTCTTCTATGAGAAAAGGCTGAGAGAGCTGGGACTGTTTAGCCTGGGACACATAGGCTTGGGGTGATCTTTTCACTGTTTATAAATATCTGAAGGGAGACAATGAATGAGATTTTCTCAGTGACATCCAGTGACAGTAAAAGAGGCAGTGAACACAAATTAATACACATGAACTTTCATCTGAGCACACTAGAGAACCCTTTTTTACTGTGGAAGTGATCAGTCACTGGTACAGTCTGCCCAGAGAGACTTGGGAGTCTCCATCCTCGGAGATATGTGGACCAGCTTGAGAAGGGAGGTAGACCAGATGAGCTCCAGAGGTCACTTGCAACCCCAACAATTCTGTGATTCTTGGGTTGTCATTTCTGAGAGCTTTCTTCTCTAAATTCTGCTTGAGAATTCTGAGATAGACACAAAAATTTTGTTCCTAGTATTAAGGCGACACTTCTCAAGCAGGACCCACATCCAATACAGTGCATATCCAAACTGTACACTAGACAAATGCAATCACATTTAAATTATTAACTGCTGTGGTTTCACCGTGACCTACTGCAAGATAGGTATTGAATATGAAAGGGTTGACCTGAGAACTAGATCCAGTCTGCATGTCAGGAATTCAAGAGGTAACTGTTGAAGCTGTCTTTTCATACCACCAGTTTTGTTTAAATGTTTCAGAATTTACTAAGGAGCATTTTGTTCTTTTTAAGTTGTGAAAGCTCCTGCCAATCTCCTTGTGCTTAATGGCCCTGGAAATTTTCCTGAAAGATGATAGAAGAATGTGCGATTATGCAGATACCCAATAACCTTCTTGGGGAATATGTGGGGAGAGAGAGCAAAAATCTCTTAAGCTAGAGGGTAAAACTAACTCAATTACTTGTTTAGGGTCACAAAGGAACGCCATAACAAAAGGAAGCAGATTCCAGTTTCCAGTAATAACTTAGAAGAATGTATACTATAAAAATCTTTATCTTTGCATTGTTGAAATCTTTTTACCAATATTCAAAAAAAATTCAGATAGACAAATATCTTGTGGAAATAACGTGATAGGTATCAGCAACCAGAAGAAATTCTTGATGTTAAAAAATGTTGGAAAACTTCAACCATTCCCATTTCTACCAGTAGTGTGTCTGCAGACAGTAGAGTTCTCGTGACATCTGGAAAGGTTCAGATGTGCAGTCCTAATATATGCTCTTATTTAAGGACACTATACTGTCTGAGATTGCTGAAAATGAGACATGACATAGAAATCAAATTAATAAAATTTTTAAAAAGTGGTACTGTCTGCCTGCTCCACATCTGACTTTGAACATAGATCTAACATGAAGGCTAACATAAACTCTCTTGATGTACTGTCTGAAAAGAACCCTCAGAACAGAAGATAATATTAAAAAAATTGTGTTAGGCATCTTGAAGACTAAATAATTAATCCATCTGACTCACTTCTTGATAGTCCTGCCATCCTCCATAGGCAAGCCAGCGTCTTGTGGTCCAAGATATGAAAGCTGGGCAACTGACTGTAGGAAGCCATTAAATATTAGTTTAATGTTTGAAACATTCTCTTTTCATTCTTTCTTCTTTTATTATTTTGGGTTTTTTAACAAGCTGCTAATCATTTTGAGCAATCGATCCTTATAGGACCTTTGTATTTTCATAGACCTACAGAAATTGAAAATATTTGAAACCTAATGTACCTTCTTAATCTTCAGTGCTAGGACCATCTGTCCTGTCGTCTTAGGCTGGATCACTTACTTAGGTGACTGGCAAAGGTTGTCCAGTGACTGTGCTCACCCAATGACCCCAATTATCCAGTACTGGAGGCTACCAACACTTTTCCTCAGTGGCACTTTGTTTTGCACAATATTCAATACTTTCTGTATTTAAAAATGCAGTATTTCAGTATTCAATACAAATATCTGATGCTTGCAGCCAGTCTAATAGATACATTATACACATATGTATATATCAGTCTGTATAGCACTTACATCTGAAAATGCATATTTTGAACATATTAAGCTTCACAGGTAGGATAAGCAGAATAAATAAGGGCCTTTTTTTTCTTAGTGCATGATACCAAAGTACTTAGACCCAGGAATAACTGCTCCAGATGAGGATAGGAGCTGGCGAGAAGAAGGGAAGGAGATCTAGGATTGGGAAGAGATGACCTGTGGGAAAACTTGGACAATGCACTGATGCATTCATTTATCCCTGTGCTCCATGGATACAAATTGTCATCATGGTTTGCCTGATGCATTAATGAGCATGTTCAGAGATTTTGGGGATGCTCAGGGGTGTTTGCATTTGTATTTCTGAGGCAAGTGGCACTAGATGGCACTGTCTCAAGGGCTTTCACAGCGTGTTGTGGGCGAGCAGCAGGCAATCGCTCTGCATGTTTGGTGGTGGTAGTGGGTGGGTGGCAAAGCAAGGGCTCAAAAGGCAAGGGAGATGGTTTTCTTACACTTGCTAATACAGCAGGATTATTTATGGAGGCAGAGCCACCTCCTGAAGCCAGGAGCTGCTGTCAGCTGAGCTCATGAAACACCACCTTGGCAGTGACTTGGTCATGCTTCTGTTCCGAGGGTGGCAAATAATCTGAATAAATGTATGGCACTTTTACACATGTGATTTGAGGAGTTCAACTGGGAGAATGCTACTTGTTTCACCTCTAAAGCTGATTCACATACCCTGGAAATTAGATGATGCTTAGCAGCGAGACAACAGTATTTTAGTACATGTGTGTCATGAAGAAGAGATAATTATGTGATTAATTGCACAGCCATATGAGAAACCAATCTGTGCACTAAAACCTATCCTGGAATCCATCACAAACAAAGCTTATTTTGACCATTCAAACAGATAGCCTAAAATATTCCTCTTGGTATGTTATGACAGGTTTTTTCCTTCAAATATTAATTCTCTGCCAGTCTCCCTTCCATAACAATTTTATTTTCTTTCATAAAATTGTCTATCGTGGAGTAAGTCAGGATTCAATATCAGTTTGACATTTTGTGACTTTTTAGGTTAGCAAAAATACCTTTTTATCCCTGAATCTTGGTTTTTAGGATGGGATACAGAGCTCTCACTTTTAGCCCTAGACAAGCTCTTTGAAGTGACACATTACATTCTATAAAGCATTTTCATGTCATTTGTTGAGATATTTGTATTTTGTTCTGGACTCAGAACATATCTGTGATAAGTCTTATAAGTCAACTGGCATAAAGAATGGTGTAAAGCTACTGCAATGTTTTTTTAATTCCCTTCTTTTGTTCCTAATAACCCCAGAATAAATTTACTGATACAGAATGGTTTGAGAGCTTTTTTATTAGAGATTTTTTATGTCTGCATTATCACTATTGCAAAGTCAGATAGGAATTGATCTTCATAATTAAAAAAGTTGAAAATACTTCTATATTTACCACACAGCACAGCAGATGTAGTAAAATACACTGAGTTTATGCACTCTCTTTGGAGGTTTGTTATGTATATTTTTTACAGCTTTACAGTTTCTGGCTTCAGGATACTTATTATTAAAACAGATTCCTTGGAAATCTGTGCTCCAGTATTATCACTGAATTCTGGCTTGTCAATCTGGGGCTACAGGTCTGACAGAGACAAGAAGAAGCTAAATCTTTGCTTTAGAAAAACACTATTCAAATTGAGTGTAAAATCCATTTTTTAGTAAATCTAAAACCACACAGCATCTGGGAAATGGAAAAAGGCATAATGCCTGTGGTCTGAGATAGAGAAAATGATGAACACTGTAATTTCTGCAGTGTTTCGCCTTGTATTGTGTACATGCTGTGCTGGGAGACTTGCCTCTCAGGCAGATCACAGAAAGATGCAAAGGTCAAATCCAGCTGAAATCCCTGCTAGTGCACCCGAGGTGTTTGCTGAAAACAGCAGGCAAGGACCAGGCTAATCAGGCAATAAACTGGCACCCTGTGAGAGCCTGCTGTTTCTCCCTGTGTTTGGAAGAATTCCAGTATTTTTTGATCCAGATCTGCTTGAGGATTTGTGCACAGCTTTAAGGAATTTACATTACCTCACAACTACAGCTTCCGCCAAGAAAAAGGGGATAATTTTTCTGTAATCCCTAATCATACAGAACTGGTGAAGTTTCAGTGCTTCTACGATTTCCTGAAGACTCAATCAAGCTCTCTTTACTTGACTCTCTAAGTAGTATTCTTTTGAGTCAATAAACGATAAGCAAAATTCAGTTTCTATACGTTATAGATATTTTCAAGTGCCTGCAGCTACCAAAGCGAATCACAGTGGGTTACTTCTGGTTTTCACTCTTAGTACAATTTACCAGTCACTTAACTTCCTTTTTTTCCCATTTCGCTCACTTTGGTATTTGCACACACATAAAAAATCCAATACAAACTATCTTTCTCTTGAAAAATAAAACCAAAATGATTTTTACATTAGGAACATAGATCTAAGTGCATCTAGCTCCTGGTAACTGAAAGCTATCTCCTTTAGCAGAGACACAGAACAAAAGTGATCATGAGTCTACAAGGGTAGCACTCAGGGCACCATACCTGCAAGAGAGGATATTTGGGCTCTCATCCCTACTTCACTTAACAGTTAACATAAAATGCATTGTAGGCTTAGATCATAGGGCCAGAGTCCTGTGACTGGCCCTGCTACTGGTTAAACTGCAGGAATGTCATACAAATACAAGGTAATTATAAACTACTCTACCTACTTTCCCTACTACCCTTCATGGAAGAAACTGTATCACATAAAAAATGGTTAGAGTGTTTTTCTGGGAGCTGGGAATTATCAGCTCATGTTTCTTTACAGAAAGGATTAGTAAAGTCCGTGGAAGCTGAAAAGAAAAAAGCTCAAGTCATGAGTACATTGTATTTGTTACCTTACCTCTGTGTCTGTTATTGGTGAAACCATGTTGAGGATAATGCATTTGGTTTTGGAAAATATAGTGGAAGGAGGATGTTGAACTGGTCTGTGTTTAAAGAAGAGCTAGAAAAAAATCAACATGTTTCTTCTTAGTGAAAAACTTTGGGTGCTCAAACTTTTTTAAGATCAAGTTATAACTTCATCTATGTAAGAATCAACCTGATGAATAATATTTTCATAGATGGATTTTTGGTCAATCCAGGGCTAGTGGTTAGGGTTAAAGTATAATAAAATCCAACATTTGGAATTTGAAGCTAGACAAATTAAAAGTAAAAATCATGGGAACATGATTCATTGAGTGGCTATCTGATTAACCAAACTGTTTGCTAAGGGCTACAGTGGATTCTTTATCCCTTTAAATTAAGGTCAAATACTTTAATTAAGGTAGATTTACTCCAGATGGGAGATATTATGCAGTTCCTCATGGAGGGTGTGGAATGATGCTCACAACCTCCCATCAATCTCTGTGACCCAAAGCTGATCAAAACAAACACAGAACAGCACATTGCCATGTCAATCTCTTCCTGAGAAAAGGCTGACCCCCTTCATTCTTGAGAAGAGAGATCCCAAAATGTTAATCCCAGGAGGACACCTAAACTCTGAATGGCTCTTCCATAACAAAAAGTCCAATATGCACCACTTTTTCTGCTGTACTTGCACAAACTGCAGACAAGACCTATTCTGTCGGGCTGGAGCAAGGTGGGGTGCTGCTGACTAGGAGGGTAGGAAATGGAACCACACCCATCTCCAGGTCTTCCCCTCTGCTGGTTTGGGTGATGAGAGAGAGGAGAAGTGGTAGTGAAGATCTGAAGTGATGACTCAGAGACCAAACTAATATCACAAATTCTGTGACTATATCAACCAACAATGGATTTGATATTGTTCGATTTTGTTTGTTTGTTTGTTGTTTTGGGGCTTGGTTTGGGTTTTTTTTTTCATAGCATCACAATGAATAAACTACCTTTTGGTGGCTTAAATTCAACTGATTTTTGATGTTTCTGGACAAACATTTGGACATTCCTAAGCCTGAGCAGGTTTTTTACACTAGATCTATCAGGCATGGCCTGGAGGCATTCTTAGAGGCCAAAAATGGGACCAGATCAGCCAGGGGCTATAGTATCATTATATTTATTCCTTTTGGCACTCCCCTATAATGCTAACTACATCTGTACTGCTGAATGCTTCTGCTCCAGGTCCCAGTGGTAATGAATAAGTGCATTCCCAAACTATCACCTTCTGAGGCAAACTGGGCACAAATACATTGCATAGCACTAAACCTGACATCTTGATTATTTTTGTGTGGTTTTTCCATTCAAAGCAACTGATGTTACGCCAGAGATCTGTCACAATCCACCAGAGAGTCTTAGAACATGCTGCTGAAAAAATTCCAGGTGTCCTGGAGGTGGCATAGCCAAGCAGGATAGTGATGGAAGGTTATGTTGGCTTGAGGGAACTGAACGTGATATGATTTGGTCTGTGCTTTTTGGGAGCAGAATCTAACAAGGCGTCCTAAGAACTGTACCTGAGTTTTGTGAAATGAGGTTTATGTAGTGTGAATAGTCAGGGTGCAGAAATCAAGTAGGAGCTGAGGCCTTTCCCCTAGGGAATATGCAGGAAATAGTTTCCAGGAGAGTGGGTCTTCCTTCACTGAAGTTTTTCCTTTTTGCATTAATAACTGAAATATTAAGTATTCATCAGATCCAGGATGTTAGCAAGATGGGTTCACACATCCATTTTGACTTCTGTAAACACCAGCTTACACAACTGTTAATTTGTCTCTCTCTTCCACTTCCTCTTTCTTTTTTTAATCAATTCAGTGATTCATGTCTGAAAATCCTCTAAATTTTGGGAGTCCAGTTTTGAATATTTAATATTTGACTGCTTGTTTCTCACTGGATATATTCTGTGATTGTAGCAAGAGCTTGCAACACTGGTGTCAATAAACAGAAACATTTCAAAGGCAATCAGAAAAAAATAACCCAAGTATCATCTCTGCCTAGAAACCTTGTCTTGCTGATGCCCTTAGCCCTATGACAACAATAGCAGAGAAAATTATAACGTCTGCAACTACACAGTTTCATGGAGCTAGTCACTTTTGCTAACTGAGATCAAAGTTATTTCTTAAATCCCATCATCTAATTTCTGCTACCAGGCAAGTTTCTGCTTTTATTTTCCTTAGTTGGTGAAAAGTTGTCAGGAAAAAGCCCAGAAAATGACACATGTGGCATTAGTTAGAGTGAGGTGGATGTAATAATTCTAAGTTCTTTAGAAATAAATTCTTGGAGCAAATGAAGTACTGATCAGCAAACTCATTCACAGGTTCATTCTGTGAGTAAATCAAAAGGCACTTGACAACCCTCTCCTTATGTGATTCTCAGATCTTTTACTTAATCATTTTCTCACTCTGATATTAATCAAGTCAATGAAATAAATCACAGAACACCATAGACTGCAACATACATATTACTTGCAAGATTAAGCTTTCCTGGCTATTACCATGTCTCAGGCTGGAATCAGGAACAGGAGAGGGAAATAGCATAAGAACAGGGAAAAAGTACCAATTTCCCAATATATGATATATGTGTTTAAATAACATTCCTGCACAGGAACTTGGTTAGTTGCCATGTTTATTATGACTTATAAAGAAATGTGGGAATACACAGTCAGCAAGAGATCAGTGAGACCTAGAGGGAATTATTAATCTCTCTAAATTTCCTAATCTGAAAAAAAAAGTAAAAGAAAATTTAATAGGAACACTTTTCAGCCTTCTGTTTATGAAACCCTGACCTGGCTGGAATAATTCTAAAAAGTCTTAATAATTTGATGTTAATCTGACATGTTTACCTGGTAACACCAGCAGATGGAGACATGCGTGAATAGCTTCCACAACTTTCTGTTTTCCCATTGGATGTCTTAGATCTGATTCTTTTCGTCAGTCTTCTCTGGGATTACCTCAAACTCAGGTTTGTCTTTCTTTAATTTAGGTACCCTAAAGTGAACATCTCATACGTTTATTAGTGCTGAGAAAGCGGAAAGGCTTCTGCCAAAGTACAGGTAGCACTGGAAATTTCAAAACACAACCATCCATATTTATCAACATAATTTTTGTTTAATGGAGAGGTTTCAGGGAATCAAACACACAGATGTAACTTGTATCAGTCTGTGTGTGGTGTATGTTCATACTAGGGTAGGGTGACTAACTGGGCAACAATCTCCATCCTTCCTCTGCTGGGCACCAGCTCAGTGCAGCTTTTGGATGATACAAGGTAGTCAAATCTGTATCTAATCCTGCCATAATATTTTGCACAGTTGAAGTCACGAAACTTTTATTACTGGTGTGGATTATTTTTCCCTACTAAACAGGAATTCTGCAGCTGCTTACCCGGGCTCTCTCTATGGTAAATGGAGAGTAACAGGCATTTCCAGAGTATGATTCTCTACATTTTAAACACACACTTTGGGTGAGATGAATCATCACTGTCCACTAACAGTGGTAGGAGCCTAGATACCTAGTCTATGCCTAGATCCTAGATGGCTTAAGTCAGCTGAGATGAATCATTCCCGTTAGCTGCAGAAACAGATGAGTCCATACCAGCTATAAGCATTTTGACCTTCTCTTGCAGTTTGACGGCCTTGGCACAGCATGGAGGGAGCAGTCCCAAGTTAGCTGCTCTCCTTAGAGGGGAGATCTTGTGTGCTTGCTCCAGGGCCTAGCTGGGTAGGTGACTAGATGGAAATCTCACACTTCCTCTCCTTTCACTAACCAAAATAAAAGTCAGCTTTGTTTTTTGCTTTGTAGAAGGGAAGAGTCTCCCTCGACATCACTTTCAAATACTGTCCAAACAAGGGGAGCAGACAGTGGGTAGGCTGGAGACATAATCATAGAGAGACTGAGGGTAAAACAGGCATATTTTAGAAGTGATGTTATCCTATTCTTGAGAGCAGTCAGCAACGTAGTAAAACTCCACAGAGACTGGCTCCAGATTGGCCAACTCTGCAGTACAGGAGCGCAGAGTACAGTGGTACTGTGGCCATGGAGGCAGATGCTGACCAGGAGAGCGGCCTCCACTCCAAACCAGTGCTTCAGATAATCACTTGCACCTACTGCCAAAGTTGGGCATGGACCAATTTGGGATAGCAAGAGTTGAAGGCACTCCAGAAGGAGCTGGTCAGAGCAAGTCACATATCAAGGAAGTAGTGCTGCATGGCGCTGGACAGTCAAATCCAAATAGTTTGGAATTAGAAGACCTTTAATGTCTATTCCAACTCAAGCCTTTCTATGATTCTATGATTCTGTACAGCAGAGCTCCCTGTTGCAGAGTGCTTCCACAAGCAGGGGGCCAGCCAGAGGCTGCCCCTGCCAGTATGTGAGCTCTGACCAAATTGCCTTTCATAGCACTGAAACATTACATTATTCCATGTAATATTATTGTATAATAGCCAGCACTAACTACTAAGCACTGTGCTGTAAGAGCTTCTCTATGAAACACAGCCATTTCTTGTGGACATCTCATAAAGCAACAATTTCCCACATATTGCTTGATATTCATAATTACAGATGTTTCCTGGGGAAGAGCTATCAATGAACTGGAGAATTTAAATGCCTATAAACAACCTTTTCCTTAATGAAACTCAAACCTCTGAAACTGTCTGTGCTGTTATGTGGATGTGTGGACCTCTGCTAATGTCCCTGCTGAACCATAGAATCATAGAATATCTCAGGCTGGAAGGGATCTGTAAGCATCATCAAGCCCAGCGCAGTACTACCTAAATGTAAATCATATGACTGAGGGTATCATCCAGATGCTCCTTGAACTCTGACAGGTTTGGTGCCCTGACTGCTTCCCAGAGGAGCCTGTTCCAGTGACTGCCCTGTCAGTGAAGAAGTGAAATTTGAGTCTAGAGAAGGGCAATGGAGCTGATGAAGGCTCTAGGGTGTAAGTCCTATGAGGAGCTAAGAGAGTTGAAGCTGTTTAGCCTGGAGAAGAGGAAGCTCAGGGGTGACCTTATCTCTATGACTACTTGAAAGGAGGATGTAGCCAGGCGGGGGTCGACCTCTACTCCCAGGCAACCAGTGACAGGACAAGAGGACATAGTCAGCTACTCTGGGGGACATTTAGGCATGGGTTGGATATTAGGAGGAATTTCTCCACAGAAAGAGTGATTAAACATTGGAATGGACTGCCCAGGGAGGTGGTGGAGTCACTGTGATGTGGCACTTAGTGCCATGGTCTAGTTGACCTGAGGTTATTCGGTCATAGGTTGGAGTCGATGATCTCTGAGGTCTTTTCTAACTTAATTGATTTTGTGATTCTGTGAATGTACTAGTGAAGCTAGTGGCACTAGCTGTGTCACATCTTATAACTTGCTCATCTGTAAACTCTCTGTGATTTCTGAGTACTGTGGAGTATCCTGAACAAGATGTTCTCTCCCACCTCATATTCTCAGAACATATCACCCCTTCCTGCAGAGTATATGGATGAAGTGGCAACTGAGGTTATGTCACTGATGCTAACAATCATTTTATGTTTCTTTGTGGAAAATGAACTGTTTCTCACGAAGAAATGGCAACTCCTAAGACTTTAAGATTTGGAAAAAAAATTATGTGCTTTTTTTCTAGACAGTTGTTTCTCTACCTCTATATTACTCTGCCATTTCTGCTTAGCTATGATATTTTCTGTATTTTCGGCTAAGGAATTTAAAATCATGTGTACGTTTTAATGATCAAATTTTATGAACAAGTAGATGAGAGCATGCTAACATGAGCAAAGAAAATACATGCTAACTTTGTTTGAAATAAACTGAAACCACCATAGGCTTCTTACTTTGCATTCAGTAGCAAAAACCATTCAGTCCTGTTGTCTGCTTGCTCTTTCTGCTGCCAGCAGTGGCAGCAGCTCACTTTGATTGAAAGGTCCAGCTGCCAGCCTAATAATACAGCTTGGCTTGGCAACTGGAGCCTTTCCCTACCTTGCGACTGATGCCTGGCTGCTGAGGTGATTTAGAGATTCAATGCTCTATCCTCACTGCAGATGCCTGCTCCATGTGATGCAGCTGCCCAGGCCTGAGGCTGGTAGCTGAAACATCCAGGGAGCCCAACAGTGCTTACTTCTAAAAGAGTTTAGATTTATTCTCACAGTGATATTCCCCAGAAGCATAAAACGCAGCAAGGACAGCTACTAACCAGTGACTTTCCCACAGTCTTGTACAGTAACTCTGCACTAATAATTAAACTGCTTTTGGTTTTTATCTCTCCAGCTGTACCAGCCTGAGGCAGTGTGAACATTCATGCCTGTGTCAAGGATGCAGCCACCTGCCCCAGCTCCTCCCTTCCACCCATGAGTCAAAAAGGTCCCT
The DNA here is from genome assembly GCA_013397775.1 of Eulacestoma nigropectus. NCBI lineage: Eukaryota > Metazoa > Chordata > Aves > Passeriformes > Eulacestoma > Eulacestoma nigropectus. Next base: position 1,429,011 of record VZTE01002171.1, read on the forward strand.
CCTGGCTCCTTGTGACACAGCTCTTCTCTGGATTCCTGGTGTTCTGTAACCTCCTGTATATAAGGTCATCCCAAGAAACTGTAAGTGTAAGCCCTCACTTGGAGATTGATTGGTAACTGCCTGTTTGCTCCTGGCACTGTTCTCTCACTTACTTTCCAGTCACTCACCATTTGTGATCTTAGTAACCTTCTCCTCTGCTGTTCTCTCCTGTTTCCCCTCAGCTAACATCAATGTCTCTTCTTTCAGCTCCTCCTTTCCATAGCAGAGTGACAGTTTACAGCCCAAGCTGCAAATTTCCCACTTTCTCTTCCCAGGCTTTAAAAGAAGCCTCTATTAAATGAACCAAAGAATTCTGTCACCATGAGCTACAATGAAAACACAAACCACCTCACCTGAACAGTACCACACAGTTAGAAGAATACTGTTGAGTTTTTTTTTAATTTTTACTATCTAAAACCCTAGGGGGTTTCAAAGGGACTTGGTGACCTGAAGCAGGAGGTCAGCCAAAAGTCTATGCTGTCTTGTCTACCCTTTTTCAACATCTTTTCCAGAAGAATTAGATCAACTGTTATAGAAAGTTACTTCAGTTTAGAATTCCCAACCCTAGGCTCAGCAGAGCTATGGGGAGGCCACAGCAAACTTCCAGTAAAGCTCCTTCACTTGGTATTAAGACTATTTGTTCTTTGTGCTATTTCCATCAAGAGCAAAATACAACCCAGAACTCAATCTAAATTCAAAATGTCTTTACAGATATGGTGAAAGAAGGCACAGCAAGAAGCTTTGTATTTAAAATTTTATACCAGTCCTTGTTTTCAAAGTGCAGCAAACAGATCTGTGACAACAGTATCCCTCCCTTTCTCCTTAGCTGACTATGGACAGCACTAATGTGGTTTGGGCCTGCCAAAGACTAACCTTTTGCTTCAGTTTTGCCCATGGGTTGGTTAGAGGCAAGGCTGGTTCCCTACTCCAGCTAATTAACTCAGGGCTAGCCATCAGAGCTCTGCAATAATGCCCCGCAGCAGGAGAGCAAAGGCAAGTCTTGTAGATCCTTGGGAAGGAGAACAGTGACTGCATTAGCAGTGGATGTAAAGTAACATCCTCTACTTTGTATTACATCCCACACTGCTACAGCTGTTTCTCCTTGCTAGGAAAAAAAATTAGAGTTTTAAAGAAATAAATAAATAAGGCATGTGCTTCTTACAGCTACTTATCGTTTACAGCTCTATTTCCTCTTCTACTAAGGTAAGGGTTGTGGCACAGGCATTATGTAAGCTATTTCTTTTAGTACGTCATCACTGTAGTCTAGTCATAAACACGACGTTCTCTTTCTTCAACACAAAAAGAGTACAATTTAAAATTAAAACAGATATTTTATTGATGTGTCCTGTTCAGCATGGAGTAGTTCAAGAGTAAAAACTAGAAGATATTTGATTGGAGAAAATATGGTTGAAGAGACTGAAAACTCCCCTGGCCCAGGTCATGGCCCTCAGACACATTTGATTACACCAAAATAATTCCTGGAAATGTGTGTTCAACCTATTTGTTAAAAACACTGGAGATTGCAATTGTACAACCTCCCCAGGCTGTGTACCTCAGCACTTCATCATTCCTATGATTAGAAACTCCTCTTTCAAGGTCAGAACACATTTCCCTTTACTGCAACTACTCCCTTTATTTTCAGTGCACACAGGGAATAATTCACAACTGCTCTTTCTAGGAAAACTGCTTGAAGAACATTATTATGCCTTTTGATCTTTTCCTGACCAAACAATTTCTTCCAATCTTTCCTCACAAGCACTGTCTCTTAATCCACCAATCTTTTTTCTTTTTTTCTCACTCCATTTCTTTCTCCATCTCTTCCAGGTTGTATGAAACATTCTCAGAAGCAACTCAGCTTAGCAAAAGGTGTAATTCAGGTCTAGATTTAAGTCCAAGATCAGTCATGTAGATTTATTTGTCTGTAAAGTATGTCTTCACAAGTGAGGAGGGTGTCTTCACTCCTCATAGTCCATGGAAATCTAGCTAATTCAGTCAGTGGAGTCTAGAGATTTATTTAGATTATACTGAAGTAGACTGATTCAGTCAGCTAAACAGTTCTGAAGACTCCACTGGGCCCAGTGCCCTTGATGAGACATGGAGAAGTAGTGCTTTTTGAGATGCCTCTGAATAGCCTGCCCAGCATCCAGCTATTGATACAGAAGGGCACAGTCTCCTACAGCCTCCGTGTCACATCCCCAGCCCCACGTCTATGACAACTCAACGTGTAGAGATGGCCTTGGGTGCTTATATTTAGGCAGCCAGTCTGAGCCCACAGCTGACATGTAGGTTCTTACACTGCAAGATCAAGGTCAGGTACAAATTCAGAACCTTACTGTCTGACTTGTTTTACAAACGGGAGGAGTTAGACACAACAACAGGAGCTGTGCACAAGGTCTGTGACGATACATACTATACATCTCATGATAAAAGGATGGTCAAAACTTGTCTATGGAAAAAAAGTTTAATGTCCACAAGTTTTGGGTTATTTGTTCTGGGTTTTTTTCATTCTGGGTATTATACCCCAATGCTGACATTCTGGGACAACCTGTGCTGGAAGAAGAAAAGGATTCCAGAATAAAAAATTATTTTTATTGCTCTAAACTAAGGATGAGAAGATGTTTTCTGGTGAAAACAAATGTGGTATTAGCTGACTTCTCTATCTTTTGGCTTATAAGTTGTTGGCTTTTGTGACAGCTAAACCACCCTCCTCTTCCTGCTGCACAAATACATACATGAATTAAATGATTGCTTGCAGCTTCTGTGTTTACACTTTAAAAATTTCATGTCTAAAAATGGATGATCTTTCTAAGTTCCCTTCAATCTGGAAAAATTAATTTCTCATGGGGTGGAAAGTAGCATCAAGAGGATCATTTGAGCTAGCAGTGCATATGACACTGAATGAATGAAAGCTATTGCTCAATTAAAGATAATTTTCATAGAATCATAGAATGGTTTGGGTTGGAAGAAACCTTAAAGATCATCTTATTCAAACTCCCTGATGGGGGTAGAGACACTTTCCACTAGACCAGGTTGCTCAGGGCCCTGTCCAGCCCAGCCTTAAACACTTCCAGGGATAAGACATCCACAACTTCCCTGAGTAACCTTCCAGTGCTTCACCACTAAGTAAAGAATTTTTTCTTAATATCTAATGTAAACCTACTCTCTTTCAGTTTAAAACAATTGCCCCCTGTAATGTCACCATCTGCCTTTATGAAAAGTTCCTCTCACACTTTTTTATAAGCCCTCTTTAGGTACTGGAAGGCTGCAAAGAGGTCTCCCCAGGGCCTTCTCTTCTTCAGGCTGAACAATCCCAGCTCTCTCAGCCTGTCTTTGTAGGACATGAGCTTCATCCCTCTGATCATCTTTGTGGCCCTTCCCTTGACCTGTTCTAACAAGTCCACGCCTTTGTTATGCTAAGGGCCCCAAAACTGGATGCAGCACTCTGGGTGGGGTCTCATGAGAGCTGAGAAGAGGGGGGAAAATCACCTCCCTTGGCCTTCCGGAGACTCCTCTTTTGGTGCAGACCAGGATGTGGCTGGTTTTCTGGACTGTGAGCCACACTCATGGCTTATGTCCTGCTTTTCATCCATGAGAATCTGCAAGTCCTTCCTGGCAGGGCTAGTCTCAATGACTTCTCCCCATCCATACTCGTATCTGGGAAAGCCCCAACTCAAGTGCAGCACCTTGCACCTGGGCTTGTTGAACATTATGAGGTTCTCATGGGCCCTCTTCTCAATTTTATCTGTGTTGGAAGCTTCCTTCACATACCATTTTGGATCAGATGCTCACGGAAAACAGTGTAAAAGATGAGTAAAGTAGGGAAGTTAGAAATGAAATTTGAAGGCATGACAAGCTCTCAAGCTCAACAAAAACCTGTAGAGCCCCTCTAAAACTGCTGTAGATACCATGATAAGTGGGAAGAGCATGCCAAGGGTAGGAGAGAACAAAGAGGACTTAGTAAGCAACCTCTTGCTGGATTATCTGGGTGAAAATTCCTGCATTGCTAATAAAGTTATCAACCCTTCTACTTAGATTTAATTTCTTTGCCCTCCTCTGGATGCTGGCTTGAGGCAGTTCAGGTGGCATTAACTGTTTTCCAGGAAAGGGATTTATTGCAGAACCAGAGACTTGCAGTCAGCATAAAATAACTGGACAATGCCTGCAAGAGTCAAGCCCCTCACCAGTCTCATTTGGTCTCTCCTCCGCAGGCTGCTGCACGGGGTTTGTTTTCACCTTTTCTTTCCTCCTGACCTGAGAAAAGTTAGTCTTGTTTCTGCTCATCCTCCTGAACAATTGCAGTATTTGCAGCTAACCAGGCAATTCGAGTCAGTATCATTTTTAACTCAACTTAAACAACTTATTTCAAAACACAACAAAACAAAACCATGCCAAGCTGTTCTGTCAATACTATGCTCTATTGACATTTTTGCTGATGCTGAAAAACCAGACAAAAAGGGTAGGACACTGAATTGTGGGTAAACATTTGCTGAACTAAAAAAGCTTTTTCCATCCCCTAGTAAGCCAATCAATAAAGTGCAGCTCCATGTTCCAGGGAGTCCATGTGCTGTTTGGTGTCCTCGGCTGTCTGTCTGACAACCTTTTCTTCCTGACACACTATGCAATACTGTTGGTCAGTTCCAGGAAGAAACTGGATGTGAAAATACCCAGTGAGACTGATTATATTCCTAAGCATGTTCTCCCAAGGCACACTTAGCTACACTTCGAACAATGTTTCAGTTAAAATCTCCTTTTTCTTTTGACAGATGAGTAACAAGTACTTAGTGTAGTGGTTCATTTTGTAAGTTTTAGAACAAGGTTGTAGCCTTTCTACCAACACTGTTGTTTCTTGTATTCATAACCAAATTCAGTGCAATGAATGTATTACATTGCTAACCTGTGCTAGTAAACTTGGAATTTGTAAATGAAGACTGTCTCCAATCCTTTTGCCCTTCTGTTCAGAAGTACATCAGCTATATGCAACAGAAGTGAGGAAATGACATAAAATTGGATACTACCGGATTAAAAAGACATGTTTCTGCTTTACTTTGGTTTCATAATTAGTTTCTCTTTTCCTTCTTTTTTCTGCCCACTCCTTCCCTCAAGATGCTCAAATGCTTATTCTCAGCGTGCTGGAATTCAATATATTGAAATATTGAATCTGCTCTTGTTTGCCTACATGTATATTGAAATCCAAACCTTCTCTTGGAAATCAAGATACTCAGGAGGCTTTCAAATGTAGCATTTTCTGATGTTGATACTTTGTTGTTCTGATATTGCTGACATATATTAAAACAGCTTAGACAGTGTTTTACTAATTATTACTTGAAGGCCACAGTGGAAATTCATGGCCATGCAACAGATTTCCAGGAGCCTGAAGAGGCAGCATCAGCAATCCCTGCTACAACCCTCTGCAAGGGGTGGTATGGCTCCCCCTGAACCAGCTTGTTTTTAGAGGTCAACAGAGATGAAGTTATGGAGTAAACATTTGAAATTTTTTAAGATTATAAAAGAAATATTTAATATGCTTCTGTTGAGAACAGGTTTTTGTCTTTCAAAGCGTACCAGGTTTGGCTTGGATAGTCAAATTTCTTCTTAGGAGTTTGTACAGTGCTCTGTTTTGGAATTTTTATGAGAATAATGATGATAACATACTTATGTTTTAGTTGTTGCTGAGTGGGGTTTATCCTTAAGTCAAGAGCTTTCCAGTTCCCCATGCTCTGCCGGTTGAGCAGGTGCCCAAGAAGCCATGAGGGAGCTCCACCAGGACATCTGACCAAACTGTCCAAAGGGATGTTCCATACCACAGAAAGTCATGCTTTCTGTGCATGAAATGCAGGGAGTTGCCTGGGAGGTGCCAATCACTGCTCCAGGATGGGGTGGGCATAGGTCAGCAAGTGGTGAGCAATTGTATTGTGCATCCCCTGTTGCTCCTGGCTTTTAGTTTTCTCTCTCGCTCTTTCCTTTATGTCGTAATTATCATTAAAATTTTATTTACTTTTTCTTTTCAAGTATTAAACTGTTCTCATCTCAACTCACAAGTTTCATTGTTTTTCTGAGTCTCTTCTCCATCCCACTTGGGAAGGAATGGGAGTGAGAAGCTGCTTCGGCAGCTTAGTTGCCAGCTGGGGTTAAACCACAACTCAAAGTAATGATAATAAGTCCCAGACAAAGAGTATAAAATTCAGTAAGTGATCTTCTACTCTTCCTTAGCAAGCACTTTGGGTTCCACTGGTGAAAAGCACCACAGAATTTTCCATTGTGATAATTACCGTTATTAAAATTGAATTCAATTTAGATGGGGGATGCAGTATTTGAAGCAAAACTGCAGCTAAATAAAAGTGGCTTTTTGTTATCCTCCGAAGCATTTCTAACCACATCTAAGCAAGATACCAACAGCTGAGGCTGTTAACTGTGGGAGTGCATGTTATTTTTGCTCAAGAACATTGCTTGCCATTTTGTGTAAAGAAAATAAAGAATTTACATTACTTCTAGGAATTCCAATCACTATGTAATCTTAAAAAGGTTCCCAGAAGTCTGCTGCAAAGGAACCCAAATACCATAGCATATCCTGACTTGGGAGGGACCCACAAGGTTCACCAAGTCCAACTCCCGGCTCTGCAAAGGACCACTCCAAGTCACACCATGTGCCTGACAGCATCGTCCAAACGTTTCTTGAACTCTGGCAGTCTTGCTTCTGTAACTACTTCCCTGGGGAGCCTGTTCCAGTGCATGACCACCCATTCAAAAATTAGGAAGAAAACACAGAAGATTTATGTTACATGTTTAACAAAGAGTGAACTTCTCATACTGTCATAAAATTTTTCAAAATATACATAATATAACCAATCTTAATCAAGTCATTAAAACTGCTCCCTTAATTTCTACTAATTCTCAAGTCCATCTTCTGCTATCCACAACTTCTCTTGTCTTTTGGCTGAAGTCTCACTTTTGTCATCATTAGAAAAACATTTACTAATAAGATAATTTTCTTTGTGTGGGCAGACATCTGCTTCTAATTTAGCTTTCAAAAGCCTGACAGTCTCTATCCACTTACAATGATGTGACAGTGCTCATTTCACTGTGAGAAAGAAAGAATCTTTTCAAAAGTTTGTTACATTCAGATATATTAAAAATTATAGTTTTGTTAGTTCCCAGTGTGATTGCTTCACAGCGATATTCTATCATGTTCTGGACACCTTTTTGGAGAGGAAAAGCAAATTATTCTTACTGCGCCATGTGCTGTGTACTTACTTTTGTATCAGGAAAACATTCGAACACCTTAATATTATTAAAACTCATGTGCTATAATCTGGTACACAAAGGTCATGTATATGCTAGCAGGAGAGCATATCTCAGCAGAAAGTAGAAGAATACACGCAGTATGCTACAGGTATAGATAGATATTCTCTGCAAACTCAAAGAATTGTTTCTTATTCTCCAGATTGTATAGTTATCGCTAATATTTAAAGAGTAACTAAATAAATAAAGGTTTTCAGAAGCAGGAAAGTGACAGTCTGAGCAAGTAAATGAAATCTTGGCATCTAACCAACAAAACAGGTATTTTTTGAGCTTGATTGAGGGGAGTTTTCAAGAACTGCAGTATATTCAAGCAGAGGAGATTTCTTCAGGCTGGATGAGCAGTCTTTCAGCTAAGCAATGCTGACATGTATATTGTGCCAACTTTGTAGTTAGGGGGAGTAATTCAATTTGCAGTGTCACAAGTCTGTTCATAAACAATACATTTATATGAAATAAATAAAAGCAGTTTAACTAATATGGAAAGAAGTTGGCATCTGAAGGACCTAAGGAACCAGCTTCAGGATACCCATTGCACTAAAGATAGTGCGAACTGTTTCAAAATATTTATGAAAAATGTATTATTACAGCATTCTTTAACGTACATTTCTCCTTTCTTTACCGACAACCAAACAAGAAATTTTGCTTGGATTTCCAAATGATTCTTCATCTTTATCTGAGTAGCTGGGTTTTGCTACTGTAACAGCTGTGGACAAAACCATGGAAATTTTAATAATAAGGAAAAAAACCCCTAACCCTTGCATAAAGGATCAAAAGCAAAATGTAAAATATATTCAGTCTTTTCTAGGTCAATTCATATTCTGCTCTTATTTTAAAAATTAACATAATTTCAATAGTTGCAGTCCAGGGAATTCCAATTTACATCACCATTACATCAAATTTTTAGCCATTTATATTCTGATGCTCTTCAAAGACTGTATTTTCTGATAGTTTATTTTGATTAGTTGCTTGCTGATTCAAACAGCATCAGCAATTTTGCTGCTACTTGACACTGGAATATAGGAAAATGTTATATTTACTTTAATTTTAAGCATTGTTTTCCTTCAGAGGGGCATAAATCTTAAAGATGCCTATAAAAATATTGGTTTTATTCTGACAAAAATGGGCTGAAGCAGTTGAGAGCTCATACTCATAGAGAATCTAAAACTATTCTCATTTACACTTTAGAGTCTATAATACAGTGCCAACTCTAAATATTGCTGGGAAACAAGGACCAAGTACTTGACTGTATTTGTAATCATGCTGGGTCAACTAAAACAAATAAACAAGCCAATTTCACTACGAGAGTAATGGAGAAAATACAGCAGTAAAATAATCAACTTTTGCTCTTTTAGCACTTTAATGTAAAAATTAATACATGACAAAAGAGTTTACATCTGTTCCATTACCAATGGCAAAAATTTTAAATAAAGATGAGTATCATTCAACCTACATGTCCAATAATGCAAGATGGAAAATAATATTTTACTAACTCAGGATGATGAATAGCTGATACATCAAAGTAGCAGGGAAGGTCATGCATTATATCTGCGTTGTCTATCACACCAGAATTGTTTTGACTATGACAAGTTAATTTTTTTTCTCTCAAAAGCTGGCAATGTATAATTCTGTAGAACACATTTAATATAAGAAGGGAGGAAAACATATAAATGTCTTATCAGACAAGACAGTAATTCCCTGCTCTTTCTCTTCAAACATGAGATGGTATTTAATATCTAATAACTTTCTTGTAAATCTCTAGGAAACTTTCAGATATTTAATGCCGTTTTATTTGGAGCAAACTGTCACAAAATGGTGGGCATTCCCCCTACTTCTCTCATCCTTTGTTTGACTGTGAAATCTTGATTTAGTTACACACCCAAATACTCCCTCAGGATATTAAGTACTAAAGTACTCCAGCAAAACTTAGGAGAGATGGCACAATAGATCTGCCTAAAGGACATCATTTCCATTAGGAGTAATGTTCTGCACTGCAGAAAAATGCATTAATAGCACTGCATTATAACGTTAAAATGGGGTTACTGGTGCATGTCACCACTCAGCACAATTCATTATCTTTTGATTAAGTATATATCAAGATAAGCAGAGATTTACAGATACTTTTCTAAACAGCCAAAGAACTTTTGAAGAGTAATAAAAAAGTACTTTCAGATAAAGGGCTTTGCTTGTCTTGCATTTTGTGTTTTCTTTCTGAAACCCTACATACTGATTACATTCTTATTTTAAGGCTTGAAAGACAATCAACATTTTCTACAAGAAAACAACGGAGTAGAGAAAAATACCACTAAAGAAAAAGACAAGTTAACATTTCATGCAAGGGAACATTACTCATTAACAGCTTCACAGCATTCAGAACTATTTTGACAGAAGTAATGTGTGCTCCCTCCTTTGTTCATCCATGAATTAAAATTGTAATTAGTGCATCTGTAGAAAAATCACCACCTAATATACAAATGTCTGTCCATAGATAATTTTTCTCTCTCCCTTGCAGTTCACTTAATAGTCTCAATTCTTCCGTGGTGTCAGGGAGACTACTGGAATTTCATTACAGCATCATCTCATTTCATTGTTTAAGTCTGTGGCTATTAGATAACAAAGTACAACATAAGATTTATTCTTTCAGCCACAGTGTAATTTGGAGAGTTCTGCTTTGTCCGAAAACATTGGAGACCTCTCCATTGTTTGTTTTTGGTTTTTTTGTTTTGAGAAAGTGTATTGAGATTTATTACTGTAATGCAGGGTGCGTCCATGGGAGCGGGTACACGCTTTTATTGTTCCTGTTGATTGAAGTAAGAAGGACATCTACAAGTGAAGACATCAAAAGTGATGATGTGAACATTCAGCTGTGTATTTACAGATGCTGGTGTTTCTCACACCACCATCATGTACCTCTATTCCCAAAGTGGCCTTAACATTTCAAGATCTTGTTTTTCAGAGAATCACCTTCCATAAGGAAAATGACTGGAAACCAGGCAGTTAGTAGATGTTAAAAAATTCAGACAGCTGTAAGAGGTTCCCTGGCTATATGGTATTTCCTACTGCTAGAAAAATTGTAGAAAACAAGAAAATTTCATTCCATAATGAAGCTAATAATGCAGAGATACAGCTGGCACTGTACAGATATAACACTCTGTAATGTAGAGATACAGCTGGTTTCCTTAAGTGTTCAAGACACACTTAATGGTGAATGGCTTCTTCACACTAAGGTATATTTGTAAGATAACAACAAATTCTTAGGTGTTTCAATTTTTAAAGAAATTATTGGATAAGGAAGAACTCATACTCCTCTCCTTTTTCTATTTATTGTTTACCCTTTCCTTTTTAATTTTCCTTTTTTCCTTCTTTCTTTTTCTTTTCTTTTTCTATTTTTTTCTTTTTTTTCCTTTTTCCTTTTAAAAGGCAAAACACTAATTAAAGCCCAGTACATCTCTGTTTCTGTGACATCAACTGTCTAGAGGTGGTTCTTGACACCAACACTCTGAGCTGTGGCTCACTTTATCTTTCAATCACCAGCAGATTAGTCTTCAATATTCTGAATATAGGGAATAAAAATGCATATTTGAATGCATAGAAATTAAGGACTCAATAAAAAATACCAAATATGTAAGGTTAAAATAAAATTATTAACAGCAGTCAAGGATTCATGAAATGCTAAAACTTTGCAATTGCAATGACGTTGGTATTCAAGATTATTAGACACTATTTTATTACATAACAATTTGAAATAAGACTGAAAAAGAAAAAATTCACAAGCACATCTTTTAGTACCAAAGTAATGTATATATTTCAATCTACAGTTCTATACAAGTATCAGTGTACTTTACTGTATCTGAATCTCTTAAAAGTGCAAAGATTTATAACCATAACTCCTCTAGTGCCTGATTAAAAATGGGGAAAAGAACCCCAAACCAATGAAGGCACAGATCCATATTGATATTCATGGACTTTTTTCCTAACACACCTGGGGCCTAAAAAGAAAAGTTATGAGCTAAAATGTATTTGTGTGTTCAAGTGCTTTATCTTCAGATCTTCCTGTGCCTGAATACGAGATTGAACGTAAGTTTCCTAAATCAAAGTTATCTGACTGAGTGCAAGATTTGGCTCCTTTTTAACCTTTGTTTCTCTTACATGGGGGAGGGAATGAATGTTCACTTGCTCTGAATACCCATAAATAGAATAAATGCTCCCAAATATTTCAGGGCAATTCAACGTCTTTTATGAACTAGTCATTATGATAACATAAAAAGAAAGATGAAGAGCAATGCCACAAGTTTATTCTGACCATGCCCACTTTTCTCCAATTAAAGGATGAGAAATATTATTTAAAAAAAAAAAAAAAGAGAAGAAAATGAAAAGGCAAATTAGTGCCTAGAGGACACTTCAAAAGGAAAGAAATGATGAATGCCATTTAGAATTCCCTGCTTGAGTTATCTGCAATATTCATAAGTGTGTGTTTATCCAAAAGCTTTGTCTCGGATCAGGCAATTAATTAAACTAGAGAAGATCTCAAGCAGGGAGAGATGAGAGTTGTTAACAGTGTGTAGCTGATAATCAAATTTGTCTCTGCTGTTTTTCTTGCGACTCATTCCTCTGTTTGCACTTCTAGAGCACTAGGAAGATGTGAGATCCATGGCTGAGCAATACAGCAAGTAATACGCAGACCCAACTCTTCAGATCTGGAACAGTTATCACTTGTGCTAGTGTCAATATTTCTCGGTTCCAGCAAAAGGATGATTGCACCCAAGCATACCTTCACTTATTTGCGCATATGAGCACAAAGGCTTTTAACTATCCATTTCACTTGAGAGCACATGATGTGACGTTTTCAACCCAAGGTCAAAGCTGAAAATAAGAAATGCCAAGACAGGACAAAAACAAGATCAGTACCGGTAAAAACCCTAAGGGTGAGGATGAGACTCGGTTTCAAACTGTCACAGAAAGTGGTGGAAAGCACAGACACCAAAACACAGCAGTAGGGAGGAACAGGGTTCAAGTGCATCTTTTTAATTTTGGTGTGGATCTTTCAGAGCACACAAGCCAGTCATACATTCCCCTTGAGACTATAACACTGCAGTGGCTTTGCCAATACAAGGAAGAAATTAAACCTTCCTCACAAAATTATATGATTTCTACAGCCCAGGTCAAATACTGGCTTGTTGTCCCAAGAGCTGGGACTGTGTTATGATCCGGTTTGAACCTAGAAGAGGAAAGAAAAATAGGTCTCTGTGCATAAACTGGAAAGAACTTAGAAGGTTCAAAATATTCCCAAAAACGAGATTAAAACCAAACGAGGTTAGACGTTGGTGACAAAAAATCAATGTATTTTATTTAACAGCAAAAGAGGCAAAGAGAAGGAAAGAAAAAAGAAAGACAGACAGAAAGAAGTGTGTGGGGCGGGTGGGGGGACAGGGAGAAGTGACAGGGGTTAGGTGGAAGCATATCACCCATCTGAGGGTCCCAATAACTTCTCATTGCTCCTCTCCATCTGGTCTTCTGCTGGTGAGGGTCCCTCGTCGCTGCGGCCACACTGCCACACGCTGAAGAGCACAGAGTCCCGTGGATTAATACACGCTTTGGGCAGGTGGGAACGCCCACGTGTTTCCCTTGCAGGGCCCAGCTTGACACACTGTCCCTTGCAACACTGAGGGTCTGTTGCATCATCTCTGGTGCTCCGGTGCAGGGTCTGGGGACCCCTTTGGGGGGCCTTTGATGGGCCCTGTCACCCCCTCTGCTGCGGATAAACTTCCCCCGCCCCGGTGAAGGGCCCCTCAGTTGGGCTCCTCTGCACAGCGAAGGATGGGCGGTCACTGCGCCTCTCACCAGAGGCTTTTCCAGCACACACCCCAAGCCTCTCTCCCCCCATCCTTTGCTGTGAGGGTCTGTTCGAGCCTGGCAGCCGATAGCCCTGGGGCTGTGGTCCCCACCCTGGAGGTGTTAAGCCCATGCTTTGTGAATGTCCCCAGCCCTTATCTTATCTTCATCAGCAAGTGGGTCCAGGGCCTCTCAGAGCCCTGTTCAGAGTGCTGCAGCTTTTGTAATACAGTTTCAAAAGTCCTTCATGAAAATGTTTAAGTCATAAACTATAATATTTCAGTCTCTGACAGACTGCAATCTAGTTTGCTGCTTTTGTAGACTGCACCAAATCAAAAGAGGCTATAAAGCCTCTTCTGGAAATACATATCCTACACATCCAAGCAGGATTTTACTCCAAACTTTGATACCACAAAACTTTTTTTCCAGGATTTTGATTCAGACATGTACACAATTTTATCTATCTTCATGTCAGGCAGTTTGAATCCACAGGCTGTAATTTTTACCAAAACCAGACCTCTCTGAGTGACCCACAGAAATTCACTTGCCTTCTGTGGAAGCCAATATGTCTTGGCACTAAGACTTTCTTATACCTTTTGAATAATGCACCTGCATGTCTCATGACACCTGTAAGGGCCAGCTTTTCACTGAAACCCCAGTGCTTGAAAATCATTAAAATCCCCTTGATAAAATAATTTATACTGGTAATTCCAACAAAGAAATGCAGTCAGTGCATGTCTAGATCCCTGGAAAAGTAGAGCAAGTGCTAACAATATGTAGATACTCCCCTGTGTAGCTGCATTTCGCAGCTACATGAGGATGTGGTCATAAAATTAGAGATGCATCACTAATTAGGATAAAAATATTTGAAATTCTGTGATACTGCTATAAATGGAAACCAGATAATGCTATTATTATTGTTAAATTCATAGATCTTAAAAATGTCCCCTTTCTCATATAGCATCTTTAAAATCTACCTTGAATGCATTTTACGTCCTTGCATTTTTATTCCATTACAAATATACAGACTACTGCTTGGGGTTTTTTGCATTTGGACATATATTCAGCCTTTTCCTGTTTCACAGTCTCAGAGGTTTACTTTAGAAATGAAAACAGAGTTAAGTAGTCCTTTTGACTGCAGGGGTTGCTCACATTCCCTGTACATTATATGGACAGAATAATTTCCTAAATTTTGACTCACAAGACCACCAAGACGTATCCAAAGTCTCCTTAAATACTGAACAGAAACTCTCAATTATCTGCCAGCTGAAATGACAGAAACTTAAAAAGTCATCCTTTCGGCTGTTTCTTGTGTGAGTTCCTGTCTGACAGACCTCTGTTCGAAAATTACCTGTAGTACCTAAGTAGAGAAATCACCAATTTGTGAAGCTTGCTGAGACTTATGCATGAGCTCAGTTCTCCAAGCAGCTCTGGGGCATCAAAAACATTGAGAGAAGCAGCACGAGTTTGGACTTGAACATTTCATTTCAAGGAGAAGGAAAGTGGTTCATGAGTTAGCTCTGTGACTAAGTCCCTTTTTAAGACCAGTACTTCAACTTAAAGACATTCCTTCAGCATCCTCATGGAAAAACAGGGTGGACTGAAGCACTTTCAATTGAATTAGATATGCAAAAGGAATAGACACAACCTATTTGCCACTAAAATAAACTTGCCATTCCATTGTTGCTGGAGTAAGCACTGACCATTCACAAGATAATGAAATACTTACTGGCCTATCTAGTGAGAAGGATATTCAGAGATACTCACCTGACTAATTCTACAGACAGGTGATAACATAATATTTTTTAATCACTTTCAAAAGTAAATGCTTGGGTGTCAAAACAAATAGAAATCAAATAAAAATAGCTAAATGGATAGAAGATAGTAAAACGAGTAAAGCAAACAAAATTGTTTTCCCACAAAATATTTGTTGTGAATCAATATAAATTATTGAAATGCCAGTCATAAAGCTAAGAGACTACATATTTTTGTACCTTCCTATGAGTCTATCACTAAACAACACCTCAGTCAAGGCCAAATCCAGTACTGAAAAAGGATTTCCCTTAACTTTTCCTCCAAGGAGAAGCTCTTCAGCAGTAAGTAGGAACCTGGTGCAGGATACCTTGTTTTTCAGGTAAGTAGAAGATTATACACTACTTTGTCAGTGAAAAACATCACTCCACTCATTACCCCACAGAAGCCAGAGAAGAAAAATAACGCGGCGCGCAGTCAGCGGCTAGCTCGGGGTGCGCTGGACCGCGTTCTTCTGACTGCACTCACTGGATGTGGTGGGTGCTGTCTGCAGCGGGAGGATCTGCGGGATCGCTTGAAGGGCTGGCAAACCCACCGATGTCAAAGGTGCAGGAGAAGGTAAAGAGGAAGGGATGGACTCTCCATGAGGTTACAGGAACAAGGTTATTGGGACAAGGGAAGAGCTGCACAAAGAGCGCTGAACAGGGGGTGACAGAGGATTTTATGCTTCGGCTGGTAGGGGTGGAGAATAGCCAGGGGACAAATCACAAACAAGCAAATGGGAGGTACAAAGGCAGGAAAACATATAATGAACCAATGGAGGACATGGGAGGCGGGGAGAAAAAACTGGGACCCAATGGGGCGTCGAGGAACCTAGAACATTCTGAAAAATAACTATATGTGGGTGAAGAAGGGAGGAGAGGCGGTGGGCCAACCAGGAGAGGGAAATTACCCTACAGCCACAGGGGCTCATGGTTAGTCACCCTCACTTTAAAGGTTTTGGCTCCTTGGATGGTCCCACCAATGAAGACATGTGGGTTGGCGGTCCAAGTTCTCTGCAGTCAGTGCCTTGTGGTGCTGCCACACTGCAACAGAAAAATCCATGCAAAGTATGACTAAGGTTAGGTAACTGTATGTGGGTATCTACCTGTGAATTAGATGTCTGAGTTCCTGTTGTAATCAATGGAGATTTAGAGTTTGATTGCACATAAATAGATAGCTAGGCCATTTGAGGTGCCAAGGCTTTCTCACTCGGCTTCTGCCAGATGTTTCGAGCAGGCATGAGCCTCCTGTACGAACTGTGTCCATAATATGCATGTGGAAATAAAAACTTCTGTTTGGAAAAATTAATCAAGTGCCTGCATCAAGAGCATCAGGAGCTTAGACATCTCACTCACATATGGACATCTACAACCTGTGCCTTTTCCACCTTACAAGTTGCTTCAGTGCCTGCAGTATGGAGATCAGCCCCACCTTGGGGAAATGACTGCATTACCTAAATGTGGGCACCTCACACCATTTGTGAGGCTTATCCATATCTGTGCAGCACTGGTAGATGGGACACAAGGATTACAGGAGACCTGCAGTTTTCTGGGGAAGCACACAGAGTTCAGACAAGATATCCTACAGGAGGATATCTCACAATGCAATACAGCAAAGGGTTCCCACCACAGCTGTTCACCTCATATGAACATAACCCCTTTTCTGCATTGTCTGTAGTGCCTGGACTACTTCTTGCTGCCTAGATGAAGTACCTATAGCAGGTGGCTGAATAAAACTGTCAGGAATACATGCACCTGTGTTCCTAAATTAATGATGGTGGCTCCTGTCCTCGTCTGATAGTGATGCCAAGTAAATGCATCATCTATACACCTGGCAGAATTTTAGTCCTGGCTAAATTAAATTGATATCCTGGCCCTTCTCTCTATCCTTTCCACACTGTGAAAGCAAAGCAGCTAATTTACTGTAAAATTTCCTACTGCAGAAAACCCACAGTTATGCTTGTACAAGTTTTTTTTATAATTGGTTTCTGCTGCCAGTAACAGGTACTGAAATCAAGTTTTGCAGCTCATGGGAATTAACTAAAATAATGTTGTCTCTGATGTCAGTATATGAAATAGCATAACATTTTCCATTCAAAATTACGCGTCATATGAAGATGTCCTACATTTGACCTTCCTGTGGGGGAGTGATAATCTAAATTTCACATCTATTTGTCTGAAAATAAAGGACAGTTCTAAGCCTTGCATATACACTTTTTCTGCACATGGCTGTCATGATAGCCATGAAACAAATGTAATGAATTTAATTTGTTAAGGGATCAAGTAACTTCAAAGACAATTTGCAGTATGAGCTTGCTCTAAGAGGCAAGGTATAGCACTAATTTCCTCTCTCACAGCTGAGAATTCCAGAATCACTATCCTCCAGTACAGAAAAATATGTATGAAAAGATAAAGGGTGAGACAGCTTTCAGAGCCAATTGCACATTTAGGCATTGGTCCTAATGGCTGTGTGTATGCAAACTGTCTCTAGATACTAAGTAACCATGCATTTGTATTTCAGCACAGCTTTCCTGTTCTCATCTTTCTCATCTGGAATATTCTGGTAGCTTGAGAACAGCAAGTGTGACCTTCTGCTTGGCCATATGAGGTAAGACCAATATTTTTCACACGTGTTCGTCCTCCTTTATATAAGTCTTCCTTGGACTTATACATCATAGTAGTAATCAAAATCCTTAATATTTTTCCTTAATCCACATTGCAGATATTTAGAACAACCTGGTGACAAAACTCATAGATGAGAAGGAACTTTTCTCCCCTCCCTTCTACCCATGTGGAGAGAAACTCATCTTTAAGCATCCTAACCCTAAGAACTGAAAGGGAAATATCCAATAGGATCAAGAGGATACATCCCATGTATGTGATTCCTGATCACAGACACATGATATTTAGCATTACTTTTTCTTTGGGATCTGTCCAGAAAAAATAAGAGCAGTAAAACATAGGTAGTATGATTTCTCCAGTAGCTTCTGTTTCGGACATAAATTACAATGTGAGCTCCTAGTCATGAAATTGCAATAGAAAAATTATTGTATTTTCACCCATAAAACCTGGAGGTTTTTCTGTCAAAAAAAGGAAATAGATTTGCAAGTAATAAGTACACATTACCTACATTCTGATATGATGGATACTTACTTAATATATGCCTTTTCCTAACCCTGAGAACAATGGGATCCTTGAACTCAGAATCAGCTGAAATATTTTTATTCCCACCTCTAATCTTCTCAAGAAAGAGAGACCTTTTTCCTCCCCTGGCATACAAACCAGTTCGGTCCTCCCCCGTGGTGAATCATCTGTTGACATGAGTAATTCCTTTTTACAGAAGGAATGGCATTTTTTGAGCACTAGGATTATCTGTGAGTCTACTATACCAAGGTACACTGGAGAGACAGAGAGATGCAAGCACGGCACTGCCTGGGCACCATTCTGGGAGAGCATTGCATGGAGACAGGCACACTCCACCCATCCCCACCTGGGCAGCTGGCAGCAGCTCACCTGCCCATCTAACCACTGAAATCTCTTTCTGTACTCTCTTCTCCATAAAGCTCTTCTCACACACCCAAACACACTGCTGGGGTGCCACTTTGTAGCTAATGAGCTCGATGGCTGAGGTGGATTGAATCCCCAAAACAGGCCTTTGCAGTGCATCTCCCTGTCCCTTGAGCAGGCACTCAAAGAAAACATCTTCACCAGGCACTGAAAACCAAAGTGGAAATTTGTAACACCACCCTGTAATACCCACCTTTCTCTCTGTAACCACTGGCTTTCACACTGTTCTTCTCACTGTGAACGTGGTCCAAAATAACTGTCTAAATCTGAGAGTGGAATGACTTACCTGACAATTGCAAACCTCAGAAGCTGAAATTGAGAGTAGCTTTCTTCAGCAGGCCAGCTTTATGAGAGATTATTGGCTCCACTGCCAGAGACAGAGAGACTAGAAAACTCCTGGGATTTTTGCGTTATGGATCAGGCCACTGATGGATTATTTTCTGCTTCCTTTCACTTAACAATAAAAGCAATGAATTTTCTTATCTCTTCCCTATTCAAACACTCTATGAAAACACTTCAGTGGTAAAAAAAAGATTGTTTCCCCACATCTTACATCTCTGTCAATGCTCTGCATTTCAGTCATCTAGAACAGGATAACAATATTTTTAAAATCTTTCTGTGAAATGTAGAAACCAGCTGGAGAAAATACACCCTTTAGTCCTTAAAAGCAGAACTCTTCACTGGATTTGAGAATCTGGTGATCAGCACCCATCCCTGATAAAAATAAGTCCAATACTTTCCTTTTTCCCATTCATTGCACGCTTGATAGAGTTTTATCAGTGCAGTACATGACTTTATCTTTACAATGCACATGTTTGCATCATCTAAGTCTTTCTTTTACTGGTTTGTAAGCCTACTGCCAAAGCAGCTGGACTAAATTATGAGATACAGTGAAAGTCATATAAACCAACCCAAGGACCCCTTCTTCCCCTACATCTATTGTATTTCCAGTACTTTATGTGTGGCTTTACTGAGTCTTTACTTAACTCTACAACATGAGTCGCTGGTTCATGTTGTCTTTTCCATTAGAACTTTATTTGTACTACACATTTTCTCCAGCTGAGTATTTCCTGTGAGGAAGGGTGCCCCTGCAGATAAATTAGCTAGTTTCTATCTCAACTTTCTCCTTACAGTAAGGAAGGAAAAAAAGTAGTAGGGCATAGAAGAAAATATTTGTAGCAATATTTTTACTTAGCTTTGGATCTGCTGTAGCATCATCTAGAGAAGCAGTCAGCCTTTTCCCCAGTCTTAACAGCTTTGTGACCTGAAGATAAAAGTCACTTCACTATTTCAAGAATTTCAAGAAAGGGGGAAAAACGTTGTACCAAGTATAAAGGAAGAATATATCTAGAGATGGCATGAAAGAATTCATTCAATCTCTCTAAGGTGGATGGTAATAGTATATACAGAAACCATCATTTCAGTAAATTGATTCATCTCACTATTCTATTGAATCATATCCAGATCATTACAGCCCTGTCTCAGCTGAAATCCTTGTAGCTCAATATGTCATGCTAATAAGTGAGATTTTAAATAGGAAACTATTTAGCAGGTTTTCAAAAAGAAGACAGGCTCTGTTTTGGCCGTGCTGTGACTACAGCCCTGAGAGGAAGGAAGATTGTGGGTTAAAATCAGCAGTGTACATCTTTTACTCACATTCCACTTTTTTGTCCAGGCATACACACAGAGTTGCTGCTGAAGGAGCTGAATTAACTCTTGGAATAGATGAGAACAGAACCATATTGCCCTGAGCTTATAACAGTCACAGTAGCTGCATTATGTCCTGTGTAGCAAGCTTGGTATCCTGGCAGTATCTTGTTATTCCTTTCATGCTGAAATCCCTGGCTGCTGGCAGTACTGGATCACTAATGGGAACGCTGAGTTCTATCCTGCTCCTGCGGTACTAATTCCCAGGCTCTCCATTTTGTATCCAAATTTTTTTTCCTGATTAATTAACTTCATTAATTCAGTACTATTAGTTGCTTACTTCTAATTTCCAAAAGTTATCAAAACTATCAGTGTTAAAGTCAGTTTTATCAAAAAAAATGTTTTGAAAAGATGCCACATTTTTCAGGTGACACCAATGAAGTCAATAATGGCATGCATAGACAAACTCCATCAAGGTTGAAAGTAATGACAAAGGACAAATTGAAGTGGCTTAGGTGAGGAGAAAAGCACCATAGAGCAAACTTACAAAATCAAGCTGACAGGAAGCATTGCACACAGATTCATGTAATACAGCATAGGACACTGTAAAGGGACAGTGTTACTTATGAGCCCATAGAATCTCTCATAAAACTACCTAAGCCCCAAAAGCAGCAGGCCCTTTTATTTTGACAGCAGGGACAGACTTTTGGAGAACATTAAGAATTAGAAAGAGATTAAAGTACTCCTACTTTTCCCATCAAGATACTCAACCTACCAGAGAAACATGGTATGGGATAGGAAAGTTCTGATTCTGTGATACTCAGACAAAATATTTGTACCATTGCCAAACAGAGTAACTGATGGCTTCATAAAGAGCCACGTCTATTTAAACAGTAAGATAAGGATTGTCCCAGTTTCTGTCCTACTATTAAAACCACGTTGCAATTCCCAGGGCTGAAGTTTCTCACATAAATAATTAAACACCTGCATTAAAAATGCTGTCTGCATTGTTTCAGAGAGGAGAGTTATTGCATTTCATGGTAGATTTGGGATCTTGAAGATACTTCACCCTTGAGGAAAGCCAGGATTTTAATTTTTAAAATTAGAAGTTCCTTCCAGGAACTTTTGTGTTTCCTTGTAAACATGCTAGACCACTTAACTAGCTTACTAACTACTCAAATGTATTTTTCTGAGGCATTTAATTTGAAAGCAATAACATGATGTTTGAGTATTTTATTATGCACATCTTTTCAATAAACAGCACCCTAACTGACCTTGTAGAATCAGGCAATATGATGAGGTAAATAATAAATGGTAACAGCATGAGCCAGAAATTAAACAGTAAATTAATAGGTGAAAGAACTGTTAAAGGTCTGAGTGAGGGATTGAATCACATTCTTTTCTCTTTAAGCCTTTGTAAGTAAATACTGAGGATAAATACACATAAAGGAATATGTATAGCTTTAGAGAACTGCTGCTTTTCTCATCTTTAATGAGATACTATAGTGATGAGATTACCTTATTAGTAGGAGGTTTCTAAAAGCAGGAAGGGGAAGGGGAATGGGAGACAAGACATGTCATCCACCCACCAGTGAAGCAGAAAATCCCCCTAAAATATTTAAAGGATGGTTTTCTCACACTACCTACTGTGATTAAAGATAAGCAACTGCAGGTGGAGTGTCAATAGCTGCATTAAGAACACTTGAGAAGTCAGGTCCTCAGGGTCAAGTGTTAAGTGAAGACATGAGGTTTTTCTGGCATCTTCTTGTTGATAGCCGACAGCTTTGCCCTGACAACCTAAAGGAACAACAGGGAACCCTCTAGAAATCCTTGTGATAACTGCCATCTCCACTGTGAAAGTCAAAAGATCAAATCCAGTGCCAGATGTGAGCCTCAAACCAAAGAGAATGGAGCTTTAAATTAAAAGAGATCGAGTTTCTCCAAACCCCAGCAGATTGCAGACCAGCAAGTGTATCATTTAGCAGATCTAAGGATGGCTCTTTCAGAGCTGTTGCTGTTAATATAAAGTAAATGATCAATGCTGTGTAGAAACAGTGCTCCTGCTCTTTCACATCTCTTTGCAAGGGGAAACCTAAAACAAACTGAAAATAATCCTACTTTTGCACCAAGAACTTTAACCTCCAAACTCATGGAATGAATTAAAGCTGAAAATCTGATTTGAGACAAGCTTCAGAGAATGCTCAAATATAGTTTAAATGTAGATGATCTTCTAAGACTATAAGTTTAAACTACAGACCTGCTTGTTTCTGTAACTATCATCCATAATTTTGTGGCTGTAACTCAAAGTGCCCTGCATCTATTAGAAGACAAAAAGAAAATGCACTTGATATAAATGTCAGGTGAGATGTTTTCTCTGCTACATCTACTATGTCATTAACAATAAGAGAATTGCAAAATGCTACATTTATAACAGAATTCTATTAAGTTCACCATCAAATACCACAATAGTCTCCAGAAACGTTGTCTTTTTGTGAAATTGTAACATTGTCAGTCCCTACCTCTAGTCAGTGCTCAGCTCTCATATTCCTCCTTTTTTTTCCACTTTCCTGTCTTCTTCTACCCTCTCATCGTGTTTCTTCTTGATCCACCCCATCCCAGGATGCCAGGATCCTCTGGGTAGATGCATCTGCATTTTTTTAAAAAGCCATATCTGGAAATTGGGGTGACCATACACACTCCTTCTCCCTTTAACACATAACAGTCAATTACTGTCTTTCATCTCTATCCCTCGGTTTATATGAAATCCGTCTACTCAGATCTCCCTCTCGGCTGACAGCAAATCATTACATATCACCCCAGTAAATGGGAACAAGATGAATGCTCATTTAATCACCTACCAAGATTCCCAGAACAGTTGAATTCTGCTCCTGATCCTTTCCCAGGACTGAAATGTGCTGGGAATGAGTCTATGTTACGTAACCACTGATCTGAACCACTGATCTGTACATCTCAGTATTATCAAAGTCATGGAAAAGCATAAAAAAAAATTCATTGAAGAATTTGATTAGACTTCTACTTACTGTAGAAGGTCAGTTTCCTTTCTTTTTCTAATTTTACATAAAGAACACTGTAGCTATCCCAAAACCAACGGACAAGGGCAGAGAGCCATACTTTCAGATCCATCTCATTATACAACGTTTGAATGCATCTCATGTTATACTGCATAAACAGATCCTGCTGTTACAGCTACCACTTAAAAAACCCTCTTCACCTGCTTCATTGCATTGCTTAAGGTAAAAGGAATAAGCTAGAGATAGCTGAATTGGAGCTGGATCAGTAGCTGTAAACTTGGTAGTACAAGCAGAAGACTGCTAGGTCTTTAAAGGCTGTAGTCCTTTTTCTTCTGATTTTTGACCTTCTTTTGTAACTTTTGATGTCACTCAGCTGGTTTCTCCCTTCTCACAGGATAGATAAGGGATTCTTGGCCCTCTTTTTTCCTGAAAAAAGGAAGAAAGGAAAAAAAACCTTGTGTTGTGTAGATTGTTCTGGGCTGTATGCACCAGACAACAATATGGGCATGCTCCACACTCCTGAACCACCCACACTCTTAATAAGACCATGAACATTTTGGATATTTGAATCTACTGGCAAAGTAAGTCTTATTTGTTATCATACTAAGAAAAACTTCAGACCTGACAAGGATTCCACCTTGCACAATAGAAATCCTCACTTCTATTCTCAGGAAAAGGGTTTTGACTCAGCTTTAGCTAATCAGCAGAGATCTGGAACCTCTCTGTGAGCAGGATGTTAGCCTCAGTGACTTCAGCCCAACCTGTCAAATAAACAAGGATGATCTTGAGAGTCAACATCATTGTCATACAGATAACCATTAGGGATGAATATAAGTCTCAATTTGTCTCTTAGTGAAAGCAAAAATATTTGGTGCTTAGTTCAAACTTCAGTATCTGGAGGAGAAAAGTGAAAACTAGACTTGACCAAGAAGTACAAAAATATCCTCAGTTCCAGATTTACCAGCTTGCCTAAGGACCTTCTCCTTGTTAGCACTGCGAAGTGTGGTATATTTGCCTATGATTTCTAGACAACAATAAGCTCAGAGTAGAACCAGCATCTGCAGATCCACACAGTATGCCTGGTGTGCAGAAAACAAATGGCCACAGTCCCAAAGCACAGCAGAAATTCAGTAGGTTCCATTTATCTGGGACATGCTGGCCCTGCTTCTCGCTCTGTGCAATCAGTCCGCACTTGTACGTATAAATAATACATCTTCTACACACTGTGTTGTGGAGATGCTTCTCAAATGCAATGAATTTCATAAGACCCAAATTCACATCCTTTTCCCAGTCTGAGAGCAGCTGCTTGCTGCCACAGCTAAAATATCTCTGAAGAGCCTCTGAGTGATGAAGCTATGGGATATCGTGGACATTCCCACCCTCCTGGTGAACCTGTAAGATTGCACAGTGAGGAAGGAAAAACTCCAAGGTGCCAGAGAGAGAGAAATGGAAACTTCATGCAGAGTTTAGGCCACAGACTTGGGCAAAGAAAACTAAGTTCAAAGTGCAACTCCCTCTAAGCTTCATATATTAGACATTGCATTCTTGGTGGATGAGACAAGTGTCTGGGAGCTGGAAGGAGAGCTCTGTGTCCTTCACCTTCTGAATTAGGGAGAGCTCTGATGTTGGGCTCTTATGCCAAAGACACTCATCATCACTAAACAAACACTGTTCCTTATAGACCGCATGAGAAAAAAAGATGCCTAAAATAGGTGAGTGGTACTTTCCCTCTGTACATATCAGAGAGATCTTTCTCATTCTCTTGACGAGGCAGGATGCTTGCTTTAGGGGGCTTTTTAGGTGAAACAGTGCTCCAGTTTGCTCCATATCACGTATCTGGATAGGTGGACTCAATCGCAGGTGTACTTTCACACCCTTTTTCAATAGTGCTAAGCACCAAACTCTCTCCCTTTGTACAGGCTCTTCTCATATCAACAGAGATCTTAAGGCAGCATAACAGAAGCAGGTGGGAGACCTAAAAAGAATCAACATATGTGAAGAACAAATATTAAAAAAAAAAATTCTGCTTCTGCAAAGCAGGCTGTTTAACTTTTTAAATTTATTTTAATCTTGTGTCACATATCACATGTTCTGTCCTATCCAAATGCTATTTCATACAGCCTGGTAAGCTAGATACAGTCTCCTGATTTACTCTGAATGACAATATGACTTGCTGTATTCAATGCCTTGTATGTGACAAGGGAAATTACAACTCTACAGCATTTGTAAGGGAGGGAGATTTTATTTTTTGTCTTACCTATTGAAGTAACTATGACTAACATTTAGCTAGTGTTTACATGGTGCTTTGATGCTCTGAAGTGCTGAAGTCATGGGACAATGAAGGGTTTCTATGAGGCATTTTCATGCAATTTCTGCTAAGATATCTTCACTAGCAGCTTGTAACTATCATCACTTGTATTGTAGCACTATCTTCAGCTTCTCTTTGGCCAACACAGAGAATTTGGAAAGTTTGCTATTACACATGAAAATAGAAACAAGCTTGAATCCATAATGGTGCTGATTCTTTGCTTTTAAAAAACCAGCATGCTGTTATTTCTTGATGACTAAGAATGATTACAGCTGCACTTTTCCCATTGGTTTTATTTGCAATAACTTCTTAATCCCTTGCACTGTTGCTGTTTTCGTTTAACAGACTAATGAGTGTGGTGTTAATACCTGAAACTTTATGTTCCAGCTAGCAATGACATTTACTGCAATATCTTTAAGGAAATTAATAGCCTCAAGTTCTGCATTTCAGGTAATAAAACCTTAGCAACATGAGATTTCTGGCATGAACTTCAGACACATTTTCTATTCCTGAGGGAAAAAATTATGATTTGCATTCACATTAACATTTTGAAGGTTTTAAATGATGTTTACAAGGTATGGATAAGCAATTATACGTACTCATTTTTCAGATTTTCTCAGTGAGTGTTAAACCATGAATCAAGTTACATTAACTTCAGTCTTAATCCTTTGCCAGGAAAACTTGTGATTGCAATGGAATTTTCCATTATTTCCTGCTATCTATTAGAAGTCAAACAGATAATAAATGACGAAGTCTCCCCTTGAAGAATCACTTATGTGTAAATTCTCTGTGGAATGCTTTTAAAGGTTCACAGAAAGAGGCAGAAAATCAATTTCCTGACCTGTAGAGCTCTCCAGCCATTGAAATATGTTTCATGGAGCCTCATGTAACTCTTTCTATATGCAGCAAGAGAAGGGAAAACTGGAAGGAGCCTTCTCTGTTCTACTACTTACTTGATGCTTCATGGTCAGTCAAACTGTTGGACACCAAATCTTAGCACCAGCTTGGAATCTCATCCTCCTTCTTCTATAACCCATGGAAGGTACAGCATGAAGAGGGACCCTATAGGGGATTAAATATATTTGATACTTGAGGGGTAATTGTATGGGATAATTGCTAGTGCCTTGTGGGACCCGGAATTCCATGTCTGTGTATTTTGTTACGAAGCCCACCATTTGCTATAGCATTAAGGCCCACTGTCTCAGCTTCCACTCTAACAGAACGGACAGGGAAATCTTCAAAAAACAGTAATGAGAACACCAAAATTGGCCAGACTTTTTTTTTTTTCTGCGCATTTGAATCTTAGGCTTGATAGAAGTTCTGTTAAGATATTTTTATTCCTGTTTAAAAGCATTCACATTGTTTTCCCACATGGCTTCGCAGCAGTCTAGTCACGCATATTCTCATTCAGCGGCCTTTCTCTTAGTGAGGGCTGGTACAGGATCTCCTTTCTGTTCCCAGAACAAGCCCCCAAGTCCTACTGACAACTAGGAACCTCTGCTTTTGACTCAAATCCAGCTGAGCAGTGAGATCATTTTCAGAAGTTAAGGACAACCAGACAGTGACCATGTGAGCCTGATTCTTTAGGAATCATGCTGAGAATGTTAGTGTTATTTAAAGTAGCACAAAACCCCTTGAAATACGAATACTATCAACCAACTAAAGTGTTCATATAGCCAGCAGAAAGCTCCAACTAATAGTTGGGAACTTTATTTCCTTGAAGGTTGTGTTAGCAAGGAAAAAAACCCAAAACTTTTTGCCATATAAATTTCAAATAAACTTTTCTTTCCTCTTCAGATGGTCTTACTGTAAAGAACAAAGTGTCCAACTCTCCTTTGATCTCTTCTGTAGCACACTTACGCATTCAGAGGAAAAAAATTCTTTAGTCCTCTGAAAATAGAAATTGTTAGGATAAGTAGAGCAAATTTAATTGAATAATTAACTGATTAATACAGAGACGATGGTACTGACTGTGATATTTATTTGGTTCATATTTAATCCTTGAGATGTCAGATGAATTCCATATAAAATTTGAGCTCCTTTTTTACCTGAATAGGATACTTGTTATTTATGGTAAAAGCCAGTGTCTTAACTTGTATTTACAATGATGGAGAAAAAATTGACTTTCAGGGGACTTCATAAGTAAGCACTAGTAGTAGAAGCTTTCTTTGTAGCTAAAAAATAAAGAAATGTATTACCGCATCCAGGAATATTCTGAAGGCAGTTAATGTTTTATGTGTAGTTGGTGCTGATGTAGGTAGTAAAATTTATATATGAAAAATCATTAGATATCTTGGTCGTTTTCAAGTTTCTGCTTATGTGTCCAGCTGTACAACACTACATGCTCAACAGCAGAAGACAAATTTTGAACATCAGTCCCAGATGATTTTCTAGATTCTGGAATTGTGCAATATCACTTTAATCTCTGCGATGATTAAAACACTGAGTCTGGGTAGTATTCAACAATCAGACTATTAATTCATTTTTTTATTATGCTGTCATTAATTCCACCAGCACGACTGTGACATTCAAGGAAATGTCATCTCAGTGACTTCACAATTCTGTGATGCATTAGAAATTGCAGCTACTACCTGGAAATGCCAAATTTCCTGTTTCTGCAACATTTGTGGCAGACTCAGCAACACTAGAGATGGGAAAAGTTGGCCTGTTTCTCACTTTTGTGAAGAAAGAAAATTATTGCTAGAAGCAACAAGACACTTGCGTGATAATCTTTGAAAAGTCTTCACAGTTAGCTTGTTTTAAACAGACAAGAAATCTCTGGTTTGGAAATTAATATTTCATAACCAAGAAAGATCTTAGATGTAGCAGAGTTGGACTGACTAAAAGCATTCAGTGCTTTTAGTCATAATAATGCTACTTTCATTTGGTCAAATATGAATGCTTATGACAATTTTCCATTTGTTCTATGTGGGTCAGAGAATTGGATGGCTATCTATTAAAATGTTTGAGTGTGAAGATCTGTAGAAGATTACAAAGGTGGTCTGCAGTTGTCCCTCCTTTTTTCTACAATTATAGTATTCAATAAAAATTATTAGTTGCTTAGAAATCCACATATCTGCCATAGCCTTTGCCTGTCTTTTCAGCTTCCAGTCAGGTACTGACTGGTATAGTTGTGCCCACTGGGTACTGTTCTGGAAACACAGAGATGAAACACAGAAATGGAGCAAGAATTGACATTCTGCTGTTCCACGTAGTTAAACTTTGCGTAGAAAAAAAAATAGATAGAGAGAAAAATAAAAAAGCAATTATTTGTTAAGTAACCAAGGGAAAAGTCTTGAAGAGGTACTATTTATAAAAGAAATGTTAGCAAGAACACTTGACTGTATGGCTAAAATGACTAAATAGTCATCAGAATATAAACATCACTCATTTCTTGAGATCCCTCAAACCTTTACTAGATGGTTGTTAGCTTTGGGGTCAAACACGTTTTAAAGCTGGGCAAAGGAACATAGAGTTACCCCAAGGTCTTCTCCGATGTTTCTGTGCTCTCTTGGAATAAAATTTTCAAAGAATGGGGGCTCAAAAGTCTCACAATAACAGAGCTCACAATGGAAAGATACTCCATATTTCTACACTATCTACCCAACACTAGGGCCTCTGCCCAGAAATTATTAAGTTTTTTTCCAGAGTGTAACAAAATACTGAGGACAATTGTTTAAAACTGTACCATTTTTGTATTGCAAAATAAGGAGATCTTGGAAATATAGAAAGAATCTGTCTTGTGATGTCCTAGAGAAGCAGTGAGAAAAAAGAACAGGATTTAAGCTAAGGATTTACTAAAAATAAGAGACCATCACGTAGTGATCTTATGAATGAGCAGCAGAGTATTGCTGCACTTGCCTGACTGGACTTGCCTTATGTCCTGGGACTCATCCAAATGAAAACTATCATCCTGTTTCAGATAGCTATGTTTATCTACACATTTAACATGCTTCTTCCTTCTATCCTACATCATACCAAGACAACTTCCCTAGAGTTTTCCTGACCTTGAAGATACGCCGTTGTTTACATCCAAGTCTTTTGATCCTGAGCAGCTTCTGTCAGGCTAAACAAGTTAAGCTCCATCAACCTGACACAACAGCTCTAGCTATTCTGATAACATGGGATTACATTCACTCTGAAAAATGAGATTATACCTAACATGGCTTTGCATTGAGCTAACAAAAAATGAGCTCAAATGCATCAGTAATTTTCTCCTTTTGACAGGACAATCGAGCAACAAGCTTATTAATTTTACAGATATGGATCTCTTGAGGACTGATCACTGAAGACAAAGAAAAGCCATCCAGTAAAATCTTTTCTGTTTGTGCCTTTGGGGCAGATACCTAACATCTCGTTATTTTCTTCTCCCCCTGCAAAATGGGATATTCCCTGTATAGATTCTTTCTATTATCGATAAATAATAGGTGGTATAGCTTTACATGTATATTCAGCTGAAATAATAATCAGAAAGGTAATAACCCCAATACTAGGCTGGATTTGAGTAACTGTGAAAGAATAAAATAAATGAACTTTAAAATTGTGCGTTACTGCTTGTAGTAACTCATTAGTAGCTGAATGAAAGGCTTGAGGCTTACAGCAACACACATAGCTAGGATCAGAGCCCATCAAAACATGAAAATTATGAGGGGAAAATAATAACTTGAGGAATCTAACATTCAAATGCTAATTGAAACTGCAGGAGCATCAGTTCATGTCCAGAATGCTTAGAAACTATCTAACAATGATGGATGATGATGAAGTGTAGGAATTAGAAAGATATGACTACTGACTCCATCATGTTTATCAGTACCTCTGCTTTCATACAGTGCACAGGCTTAGGTATTCCAGTAAATCTGATGACACTGGTCAATGAATTTACCACTGACAGATGGTTCAGCTGCTGTTAAAAACAAGTCAGAGCTTTGTGGGTTTTGTCTGTCTGGTATGCAGTATTCTTTCAAAGGATTCTAATTATCACTCTTTATTTCCATACCACTTCTCCTTTGTTTTGCATTGAGTACCCTCAGATTCAGGTTTTCATTGTGGTTGTTCATGATTGTTCTTGGATTGCCAAACTATGAACTGGAGTCACTGAAGAGTTTATGTAGAAGTGTCACAGTTCATGCATTTTTCATCAGAGATATTCATGGAAGAAGCCATATTCTAAACAGAGAACATGAACAAGAGCTAGGAGGAATGCAACATCTTCTCTAGTGTGTAGACCGAAACAAAGAGGTATGAAGTAACAGTCATAAAATTGACAAGAAATCAGAGATATGAGTTAAAACCATCTCTCCTGGGGTTTAATCAATTATCTTCACCTCAATGTTATCTTCTCTCCCAGTTTGATATTCACAATTTCTACTTATATCCAAACAGATAATCTTTCTTCAAAATTTGTACAGTGTCATAATCTACCAAAAATCCTGTGCTATGTTCTTTTCAAGTTTGGAGCTGGTTTTCCTGGATTCTCTGCATTCTCCAAGATTATTGGAAGATCTTCTTTTTATAGAAAAAATTATGTGGAAAGTGAAAAGCCTGTTTCTAAGAATATTCTGAGAAAGTCAATTGCAGTTCAAGCATACTCGTGTGGAGTCCTCACAAACCATGGTTCTGACTGTTAATGGGTTCCTATATCTAGTTTGCATTGTTGGAGATAAGAGGGATCGCAATCAATTCTAATGTGATTACTTATCTTTGGGAATATACTCTGTGAAAACTACAGACAGTTTAACATCCATCATCCCATCTGCTTACCAAGACAGTTTTCCTTGAACATGTTGGTCCATTGCTCATGTCCATTCATGGGCGTATACCCAGCTTGAGTTCAGCACGGGCCGTGTTCAAAGAATCTGTGTTTTCTCTGATGTCAGAATCTCTTAAAGGGCTGAGTGATATTTCCTACCTGTGAGAGTATGTCTTGTTCACAAGAAAAGCTTTCATGTTGATTCCTGCCATGGATCAGTGAAATAGAGCACAAGAAGATTCCCTGGGGGCTAATATATAAATTGGGGATGGAGCCACTTTTATTCACCTAAGACAGAATGACTCTTCCTTGATACGTGATATCCCATGCATCCATTGCATATACAAAATGCAAACAGCCTCTGTCTTCTCAGAGACGTGTGGTGCTGCAAAGGGACAAGTATGTACATATGGGCACAGACATGGCCAAATGCCTATGTATATTCTCCTCACACAAATGGATATGCATTATTCACCTGGTGGAGTACACCTTTGGGGAATGCACTTTCAGTCATAGGATGGAGGATGAACAAACTTCTTGGTTCCCAGCCATGCTTGAAGGCTTTTGGGAAAAAGTAGAACAAGAAATAGACTGAAGATTGGAAAAAAATTGTCCTGGTGCAAGCTACCTTGCTAGGAGGCCAGGTTTATACTCCTAATCTACACTGCAGACTAATTCCTGCAAACAAGAGAACTGTAATACCATGAGACTTGCAAACAGAATGCAAATTGCTTCAACTCAGCTTTCCTTTAGAGTTTTTCAGTATTTGTGCAGAGTTCAGCAATTCATTTTCATGTATGTACATAAATACAACTAAATAAATCTATGTACTCATCAAGCTATTCTTTTGCAGGAGAAAAAGAAACAAAATAAACTGCTAGGAACTAGAGGCAACTCCAGCTAACAATGAATATGGGGTCCTGTCTGCTCCCCGTGCTGTCTCTCTAATCAGTCTAAACTCATCCTGTTCTCATGTGGCAAGATCCACAGACATCTCAGTGACTATCCTTACCATATCATGTAAGACTTAAGTCGACCGTTATGGAACCCAAATCCACAGTTTTTCCTACAGATCTATTAAAAAAGTTACTTTAGTGGGAAGAATGCTTTATGTGAAAATCTGTAGGTTAGGTGAGGCTTTCATGTGCTTCCTGATAACTGCTGGGCAGCTGAATACACCTAAATGCTTTAACGTGTCTCTGTACTTGTTTTTATTTTCCAAAATCCTCAGGTTCTATCTATACCTCTACACAACAGAATGCCGGAGAATCACTTCAGCGCTGGACTCGTGATTACCCACATTACACAACTGCTTGGTAGCTTCCACCTTGGTTAACTCATCTCAGGCTTTCTCAACATAATTCACTCCAGGGATTCCTCAGAAAGGGAACATGGATGAGACTTCATCAAATTTCTCTGTCTTCATCCTCCACAGTCTGTCAGTACTACCCCAGTCAGCTTTGAAGCCTTATGTGACTCCGTACACTCCCTAGCCACACTTGAGGACCCAAAGGATTCACTCTGGGCTTCATGCCATGACAATTGCTGCACCAGAGTCATCACATCACTTCAGACACTTTAAAGTGAGTTAAAATGCATTCACACCATGCCTCAGTTATGACTTAACATCACCAGAGGATATCCCTGGCCAAGGGATATGTCATGCAAAGGTCAAACAAAAGCCAATTGGATTAAACTAACACAATAGGAACAGGTTACCACAAATACAGTCACAAACAGAAGTCAAATAACTTTGTCTCTTTTTCAATATATCATTAAAACAAATAGTGAACCATGTCTTATATTATTTAATTACTTTCAAAAGACTCTCAGGCATGACTAATGAATGTTACACAGGTCCTCTGTAATATAAAGTTATTGTTAATTATATCTTAAATATTTCAAAGATGTCCAGCAATGAAATTAAGTTTTTCAATGGTAATAGATAATTTGTTTGTTCTGAGGATATTTTAGTTTGACTGCATTTTAATTTCAAGCTCTTGTCAGCCATCGATTTCCTTAGGATATCAACAAGATAAATAAAGCTGTTAACTAAGTGAGAATTTACTTGTAAATCAAAGTGTGTGCAATAAACTGAAGGCTTTTTCTGATTGCTACCAAACATTGTCTGTATCAGAAAAAAAAAAAATCTATGATGCTTGCCTCTGACAAACACTAACAAGAATTTAAATAAGGAGATAAACAATAGCTCTCAGAGAAGGAGTTTTTCTACAGCAAAAGAGAATGACTGGCAATGTTTCATCTTGGTTAGTTCAAAAATAATAATAATTTGTATCACTTTTACTGGATAAACTATACCACATATTTACATTGGTGAAGAGACGGCATCTGCTATTCTTACTTAGATCAATATGTGCATATATATTATTCTCCATCTTTTTTCCCCACATTTTTATTGGCACAGGGGTGGAATTAAAACTTCTGTGGAATAAATCACAGAAAATAATAAGAATTGCAAATGTTCAGAAAGTTGAAAACATTTGATTGTTTTGGAAAAAAAATCAGTGTATTTGAAAAGAATAACAGGATAATCAAGCAAGTCCTCTTTTACTATTGCAGTCTAAGAGTCTTTTGGACTTCCAGCAGAGAAGGCATTTATGGATCATCAATGTATTATTAGTGGAAGAAAAAAGGAAAAAAATACTCTTATCTAGAGACAATAGTCTTGATTATGGTGTTTCTGAAGTAATAAAAGTATATGCAAGTCTAGAATATATTTTTGCCTTTTTTTTTTGTACTACAGACACCATCTTAGAACACCAATTTACTGCTTACAAATATTATTTGCATGTATCAGTTCAATAAACAGGCATCTGGGTGCTAAATCTGCCCGGCATTTTGGAGGTGCCAAATGAAGATTTTAGAATGAGTAAATATATGGTTATTATACTTACAAGATCCATAACGTGCCAGTCCTCAGACTTCATAAGATTCGTCATTTGTGAGTAATTGCCTTTAAAGTGGAGGTCAGGAATTGAAGCCAGAAATAAATTGATGTTGGCTGTAGTTTGTAAAAAGACTCCCTTGACATGCTGACTCGACTGCCCTGTTGCTATTTCCTTTAGCTGGCTTTTAATATTGTTCAGTTAAAGTAACTACAGAGAAATTAAAACACTGATTAGGTTTGGGGAGTCATATTCTCATATAAATCCAACGTCTTAAGAAAACAGTCTAGGGCATTCAAAATTTTTCATGGACATCTGTAAATGTAACTTTGTGTTCAGGGTATAATGTTGATCTACATGTTCAATAGATTCATGAGAAATTATTAGCCTTTTGTTAGAAAATTAAGAAAATTAGAAAATTAAGAAGCAGAGCAGCTGCAAAATACAGTCCTCTTTAAATTTATTCATCTTGGTCATAGAATCATAGAATGGTTTGGGTTGGATTAGACCTTAAAGATCATCTAGTTTCAACCTTTCTGCTATGGGCAGGGAATGTTCAGCTAGACCAGGTTACTCAGAACCCCATCCAGCCTGGTCTTAAACATCTCCAGGGGTGGGTAGTCCACTTCTCTGGGAAACCTGTTCCAGTGTCTCACCACCCTCACAGAATTTTCTCCTAATAACTAATCTAAACCTGCTCTGTTTCAACTTAAGGCTATTCCCTCTTGTTCCCTTCCTAAATAACCTTCTGAAAAGTCCCCCTTCAGCCTTCTTGTAAGTCCCCTTTAAGTACTGGAAGGCTGCTCGAAGGTCTCACCAGAGCCTTCTTTTCTCCAGGCTGAACAGCTCCAAGTTTCCCAGCCTGTCTTCCTAGAAAGGGTGTTCCAGCCTTTTCATGATCTTCATGGCCTCCTCTAGACTCGCTCCAACAGATCCACATCTTTCTTGTGTTGATTACCCCAGAGCTGGATGCAGCACTGCAGCTGAGGTCTCACCAGAGCGGAGCAGAGGGGCAAAATCCCCTCCCTCGCCCTGCTCTCCATGCTGCTTTGGATGCAGCCCAGGATACCATTGGTTTTCTGGGCTGTGAGCACACATTGCTGAGCCATATTGAGCTTTTTGTCCACAAAACACCTCCAAGTGTTTTTCTCCACGGTTATTCTCAATCCATTCTCTGTACTTGTGCTTGGGAACTATTGCCAAGATTTTTACAAAGAAAACTGGTTTTGGAACACAAAAAATAATAAGGAAATAAAATTTCATTTTCTGTTCCTGATCTTTTAGACCAAACTAAAACATTGAGAAAACAGTGACTCCAGGAAGTAGTGTTTCGCATTCCAACAAAAGGAAACAAAAATACCTAGATCAAACAAATGGTGATGCACACCTGAAATCTCCTTGTGAGAAAAAAAGAACATACTTACCATATGGAGCTAAGAACACCTAGTTTATCCCATCAGGATTTTAGCAATATATTTATCCAAATCATTAGTCCAGTTTTGATGCTATACATTCAGACCAAATTATATTTAAAAACCTCATAAATTATAACCTTATAATTGCTATACCACAAAAGTTACTATTATTTACCTTTTTCCCAGTAAGTTATGCTTGTCCTTCCAATGTCACTTTGGGTTGGGTTGAGAGTGCCAATCTTCTTTCTTCAGAAGTAAGGAGTTTATTTTACAGCGTGCCAACACTCCTCTGAAGCATTCATTGGGAAGAGTATGATGCCCATGGTAGTGGGATCCCTTCCTCTTCAGGCTTGGTGGCCACCTGGGTTTATTTTTATACATTTTCTAAACAAGACTGGATATCAGCTAAAGTTTGAAATTTGTCCAGTACCATCCCTTAGCCCAGTATAACACAAAAGGCTGTTAAACTGGCCCACGGTGGCAAGGTCTGACAAAATTTGTCAGATATTTGCCATGTGCAATATTTCCAGTATGATGCTACAAGTGGTCAGGCAAAAGCCATTTGACCACTAGACAAAATATGTTAATGCTTTTTGTATAACGAAGTATTAGAATCTGAAGGTTTAGAAAGGATTTTTCATTACACACAGATTTCAAAAATAATTGAGGAAACACTGACTTGTTTCAGTTCAAAGACTGCAGTTATGGAACATTAATTGGAAACTTTTTAGAGGGGCAATGACAAAATTTCATGCAGGCCTATTGTCTGCCTCTATTTTCATATCATTACTTCTTGCATCAATTTTCCACACTTTCCACTGATTCTGATAATTCAGTGATCTGCATCTATTTTACAGGAGCTCTCACTGACACAGATAGATTTATATGCCATGCTCCAATGGATAACTTTAATCATACAAGACAGTGGTATTTCGTAGATCTGTGATTAAGCTTGCGAAGAAATTTTACACTGTAGATGTATTTTGTTATAAAATGTGAGTTTGTCAAAGTGAAATTTGTTTAAATAAAGACAGCCTTCTTAATAAAACATCTTGGAAAAGTGTTTTGATATTTAAGTCCCCCCACCCCCAAATCAGTATTTTTTCATTTTAAAAATATCTTCTTTTTTACAACTGTACTGGGTTATATTGAAAGAAACCACAAATTAATTATTTTACAAAGTAACGTAAAAGAGCAGTGAAAATATTTTTAAAAAGAAGTGTTGATTTATATTTAATGAATGTTTTTAGACTGCTGATTCATGAATGTATTTTTGCCTTTTGAATATTTAATTCCCATTGAGAATGGGAACTTACTGTGATGAGAAATCATTTTTCTTCCAGTTCTATTCATGGATGTTCACTGAGAAATTGCGGTAAAACCCCAGATATATTGTCTAACATGTAGTTGCTGACCTTTGTCCCAAGTTTTGCCAGATTAGGTCAGTTTGGGAAGCAACTCTGATCTGTAATAGCCAAAGGTAGCAAGCTCCACAAAATTGCTTCTAGCAAATTTCTCCTCCAATTTAAGGTGCAAAAAAGAAAAAAAATACCCTTACTCATATTTAAGTTTTTTAGACCAAGTAATTTATTCTGCACCTTTGAAGAGGTCTCCCATCATTCTTAGCTTCAAAATTTAAGTCTCCTATGTCTCTTCAGTAATTAACATAAGTGCCAAATAATCTTTTCCCCCTATCTGATAAAAGTCAAGTAGCTTTCTCTAAATGCCAGCAATCATCCTGCTTCCTGCTATCTCCTTCCTCACAACACATCCTGTCTCCCCTAATGCACAATGTCAGTCAAGACTTCTGAATCTAGCATAGCTACTTTGCATTTCTTCATTCCACTGGGAGTTCTCTGGTCTACCCTCATTCTCTTGGAAAATGAGATTTTATTTGGTAAAAATAATTTAAGTAACTCTTGTCTGTCTTAATAGGCGGTGAATTACTTTAATCAGTTCTACTGTTCTAGAGACCCAGAGGTCCCATGGACCTTTCGACTTTTTGGATAGCAGCATGAAGAGGAGGAGATAGGTATTCAGAGATGATGTCTTTCTCATGGCTTGAATACACATATTACATGCTCCTTTGGCTTCTCTCAAATACTCTCAAAATCATGAATTCTTACCTTGGCCCATGCTTGCCTTTTCTCTTGCATTCACAAAACATTCTGTGGGTAAGGCACACAAAATACATTTCCAGTCTGATATTTCAGAATGATGCATGAATTCAGGGCCCTTTTAGTTTTGGGGGACAGAAGCCATCTGTCTTTTAGCTGTGTGCAAGACCTATGCAAAAATAGGTCCTATTGCATTACAAGCAAATGAGTGTACTCTCTAACACTTAAAAAGTAATTATGGCCATTATTTATCACCATCATCTTCAGTGTGAGAAAAGAAGCCTTTTGCCCTTCAGACACAAATAGACCATGGTCTCAAGCAGCAAACACCAATCTAATTATGACATTCTCTAATACAACTCATAAGTAAAATAAATGCAAGCATCTGAGCTGTGCTGATGCTATGATGACTTAGGACTGTCTTCTATTGCATGTGCTAAATTTTCCAGTAGAGTTTTATTCAAGACATATCCATCATAAATAAAATAGCATAAAATACTGCACTATGCAGAAATACCTTGAACTGGTATTTCTGGAAAGAATAATGCTGGAATTTGAATAGGCAGGAGTGGTTGACCCTGGGCTAGTTTTCATCTTCTGTTTTTGTAACTGAGGCTAGTGTCTGTGTATCACCAGCAGTGCTGTGCAGAGAGAGGCAGCACAGTGCTGAATGGCACAGTGTGGACAGCAGACCAAATGCAAGCAGCACACAGCACTGTTCACAACCTGCTCAGATGGAGGTGGAGAGCAGCTATCAAACCATAAGGAATACACCATTCAGGGGGCCTCTGAAAAAGGAAAAGCTGAAGAATCAGCAAAAATTGGTTTAATCACCTTCTCCAAAACTATATTCAGCCTCCAAGATGCACATATGCTGTCGCACATATGCTTCTTCGGCTGTGCAAGGAGCACTGCATTTCTTTAAAATGTGAACTTTCTATAGTTTGTTATAATTACTAACATTTTCTTCCACAAAGTAGTTTTGTGACTATTAAAACACCTTCACAAACGCATTTTTGCAAAAATACTTTTCACCGAAGTACACTTAAACCTATCCATTTAAAAAATCTAGTATGTGATCCAATTTGTAGCTAATATATATCTAAAATATTCTTCAAATTTGTAGCCAAATGCCCTCAATACACGGAAAATACAGGAGGTTAGGGTACATAAAGAGAAAAATATACACCAGATGTACTTTAAATTCAAGGGCCACACTAAAATACCCATTTTTTTCATGGTGTATATTCACAGCATTTAAATTTCACTTAAATTCCTGATGGTAAGTCAGTAAGGCAGGCAGCAACTTTGAAGGCTTTTGAAGGGCTGACATAATGGCTCTTAGAGGAGAACAGGATCAAGATAGTGAATGGCAGATAATACCTCAGGAGGAACTTACACAGTCTGAATATGACCTGCAGAGAATTTCTAAAAAGCATTCAACTAGTAGCATTTTGATCACAAACGTCCAGAGTTTCCAGAGGCTTTGCAAACATTAAAACCTGTATTACCAAAGGTACATAAAGATAATTTCACACTACTGGAAATCAAAGAGCATGTGGTGAGAGGAAAAATCTGATGTTTTTATGAACTGTACCTTTCTGGCATCAACCCTAACATGGTAATCTGGTTGCTTTGTCTACAAAAACAGAAGGAAAGAGATAAGCAATTTTTCTTCATTTCAGTGTTGTTGTTATAGATTGAAGGAATAAGCAATTCATGGAGTTCTGCATCAAAAAAATATTCCATTGTCAGTTCCAAGAATATCTGGAACTGATTGATCACACCCAGCATTTGCTTGACACATTTAATACTGAAGAGCATATACTTAAAAAATATTTTTGATAGAACTGGGTTTCAAATTTAAAAGATATTAATAACTTCTTCGATTAAATGCGAAAGAATATAATTTTGTTTTTACAAATAGTTTAGAAATATAAACTCCTGGCAACTGAAGCACTTACTTGAAGCAGATTTTTGGCTTAGCTTTCTTCAGTTCTATGGAATTTTCCATTATACGACTTGCTGAAAGATGCATGATATGATCTGAATGACTGGTGATTGATGTGTCCCAGGGAGCACAATTTTAACTGTTCCATATGAAGTAGATGTCTATCTACCAGCGACAGCCATAGTCCAGCAATTTCCCAACCAACCAAAAGCCTGGGCTAGTATTAGAAAGTTGAATTCTTAACTTACTGAACTTTTTTTTTTTCCTTTTGATACAAGATTCCCAATGGTAACAAAAGCCCTTACAAAGATTCTTACTGAAGTTTGAAGTAATCATTCCTTGACACTTCTGCCTCCGCCATGTATAATAGAAAAAAGGGACAGCTGAAAAAAAGTAATTAACGTTTTCCTTTACAAAACTAACTAAAAAGTGAAGTAGAAAATCTACAAGGTAGCTTTTAGGGAACAATATCAAGTACTAAAAACCTGAGAGCTTGACACTGGCCGCCTAAACTAAGCGAAGGACTGGGCCCTTCAGGAAATACCTGTCAAGATCATACACTGAGCTAAATACATCAATTTTTTCTTCTTCTAGTTTTACCCTTTGATGAATAATTTTCCTGAGCAGTCATGTTTGTATTGTATTTTCTGTCTCAACAAATGCCAACATACATCATAAAACAAGACCATATGCTACCAAAATAGCATATGAATCTGTTTTGGAAACAAACATTGCTGTTCTGGAGTGAAAGATGGAGATCCAATTCACATTACAGTGCTCCAGGTGTAAGTTTATAAGCTCAAACATGTAAGAGATATACCCAGTAACCAGTTTACTTATGCCCTCACGTCCCCAGTCTACGGTACTCCCATGCCAAAGCTCCATGGCTTAGCCTCCATCCTTGAGGAAGGTGGTATCAATCTGCCAGCAGGAAATAGTTCCTTCTGTCAGCTTACAGCTATTCTCCATGATGGGGCTTGGTAAGGACTGTGTGTGTTATGCAGCTCAGCCCTACGCATTGAAAGTTCCAGTCCTGAAGTAATTGATGTGATAAGTTGCGAACTAGTGGCATTTTGAGAGGCACAAGGAGAGGATCAGAGCAAAAACTGGAAGTCAGGGTCTTCCTGTAGTGCGTATTGTCTATTTGCATTACAAAATAGACTTCTTACACATACATTCTTCTTCATGACCATCATAGAGAAAAATGCAGAGATTGACAGGTATAGAGTACCACAATGTCATTATTGAACTTGAAACTGACAGAGTTATTAGAAGTAAAATGCAAATTTTTACCTGAGAGGAAAACCTATGGTAAAATCTTCGTCATTGACTGCTTTTAAAATTTAGACTGCCTGCATGTTTATCTAAAAGATATGCTCCAATTCCAGTAGGAATTAATTCAAAATTTTATGGACTGTGTTACAAAGGTCAGACTCTGTAATTGCAAATCTTCTATTACAATCAGTAATAGAATCTACTAATTCAATTTTAGGCTATGCATTTCATAGAAGTTCTTGAATCCAAAGAACAGAGTCACCATGAGTGATTTTAGATTCCTTTAAAGACTAGAAGAAAACTAAAGGGTCAGAAAGAGAGCAGAAAACATAAGTTGAAAAAAAAAAAAAGAAAAGATCACAAAATTATTAAGTCCATAAATAATACTAGTTCTATAATTCAATCAGCAGACAGCTAAGATTGAGTTATGTAGAGCCAAGCTTTCCTCTTCAGGTGAGCACTCTAAGCACTATGCTACTCTGTTGTTTTCACTCCTGGGCTTTGCATCTGAGGCTTCAAAATAATTCTGGTTTAAAGGGAAAAGAGGAACATGACCCATCTTCTTCAGCTCTTAAGACTATTTGACAGGACTTGGTGTCACTGCCTCCTCCTCTCAAGTAGAGGAGGAGATCAAATTATTCAAGAGATGGTCCTTGACTTCTCCTTCCCCCTGTTTTTTGAATGACAGTTCTCTTGGCCTCTGTGTTTCGTAATGGACACTGGTGATGGCCAGGTCTGTTCTGACTCCTGTTGGAAACAACGAGAGAGCAGCAAACATTTTAAAAGACGGCATATTAACTAAGCCAGGTACATGCTCAGGCCATTACAAACAAAGAGAATTAGAAACTATTACTAAAATAAATAAATAATCATTAATTTTGCTAAAGGATTGCGTCTGCAGTCATGCAAACACCTAAAATGTGTTCTCTACATCCACACTGCATTGGGTCTGGCTGGGATGGAGTTAATTTTCTTCACAGCTATATGGTGCCATATTTTTCACTGGTGACAAAGAAAGTGCTGATAGGACATCCTTGTTTTAGCTATGTAGTGTCAAGGCT
This sequence comes from Eulacestoma nigropectus, assembly GCA_013397775.1. NCBI lineage: Eukaryota > Metazoa > Chordata > Aves > Passeriformes > Eulacestoma > Eulacestoma nigropectus. The sequence continues at coordinate 1,470,999 of VZTE01002171.1, forward strand.
GTCCCTGTTTCTCACTGTGCTGCCCCAGAGAAGAGGCTGAGAAGAGATTGACAGTCAGAGTCAATGAGATTTGGTCAGTCAGGACAGCTGACCCCAACTGACCAAAGGGATGCTGCCCATACCCTGTAACGTGCTCAGCAATAAAATGGAGAGGGAATAACCATTGCTTGGGGACTGTCAGGGCATTGCTTTGATGTTGGTTATGGATCACTTTTAGCATGACTTGTTTTCCTTTCTTCTTCCCCCCACCCCTCTCCTTTGCTTACTAGAGGGTTTATCTCAACCCAAGAGTTTTTTCTCACTTTTATCCTTACAATTCTCTCCCTCAGCCTGATTGGGAAGGAGTAAGAGAGTGACCGAATGGGGTCTGAGTTGACAGATGGGGTCAGCCCACCACAGACTCAGCATTCAAACTTGTGTCATTAATGACACCTAAGTTATAATGGAAAGAGTCAAAGTTTGCAAACATTTTGAAAATTGTATTTCTCAATTGTAAAATCCTATAATGTGAAGGATGCATTCATATGAGTAACATATATATACTAAATTCATACTGATGTAATGTTCACATTTCAAGATACGAGAAAAACTAGCCAGAATTTTTAGAAACAAAATTCAAAATTCGATAGAATTTGGTCGCCTTTACAAGGAGGATCTTAAAGGACAGAAAAAGCATTATTTATTCTAAAGAATAAATAAATCATGGAGATTACAGACTCACAGAACACTGTTAAATTAAATAAATGCACATAAGATGTCTGTCCAATGACCAATATATTTTTCAGAACAATTTTTAGACAGTAGTTCTTTTTTTTTTTGCCAGAATATTTTTAATATATAGAATTACTCTAAGTACTATGGAAACACAAGTGTTTATGCTTACAGTGTATCAAATTACAGCATTCGTAGCCAAGATTTAGCTTGAACTGTTAAAAAGTTATGCATAAATGTTCCAGTTTGAAAAGTAGATGTTCAGAATGACAAAATTTAATACCAATAGAAGTTAAAAACGTGAAAACAAAGGATGGGTCCAATTTCAACACTTTCCACTTGCATGAATGTTCTGGGAAAGAGAAACTGAAAATAGTTTTTTAACAAGAAATTTAATCTTTATATGAAATATGCATGTGAGAGGATACATGTAAATTTTTTGAAGCATTATTTATTTCAATATTCTGAACTATGACTTACATATTGTCAAATATTTCTGCCTAATTCAGCCAAACCTTTTTGATTTTTCCTGCTTTTTGAAATCTCACTATATTCTGTGGCAATATAGAAGTGAGTAAGCAAAATAAAATGTTGGCATGAGCAAAATTCACTAATTCATATTTTCTAAAACAGCTTTATAATAACTTACAAGTTATAGCTTACAAGCTCCATCCCTTTTTATACCCATTGAAGTACTTTTTGTGAATAAACCCCACAGATTTAGAGTCTGTAATTCAGTCAAATAACATAATTGTATATAATACCCTTGGGTGATGATGAAAACTTACATTAAATGTGTTCATAGTCATTTCAGACTAAGCTGAGCAAGGAACAATGTAGTCGTTTTCAGTGTGATCATTGCCCACATTGAACAAGTAACAACATTTTAATTTTGGAAACATCTGGAAATACCTTAATTTTGTTAGTACTTGTTTTCTTCATTATAGTATCTTTTTTCTTTTTTTCCCTATTTTTTTTTCTCAAGAAGTAGAAACATATGCCCAAGTATGACATTGCAGAGAACATTTTCACATTGCAGCTTTCATTAACCAAGACTCCCTTCACAAACTCCACTATGTATGAAAGAAGGAAGAAAAAAGCAAAGCTTTCCCTTTCTCTGGAAAACACACAGATGTCTCAAGGAGAAGAGAGAAGCACTTAGGAAGCTGTGAAATTCACTACATTGAAACCAAGACTTGTACTGGCTTAGCTTCTTCTAAATGTCATGGGGAAAAAAAAGGAAAAGAAAAATCTGATAAATTCCCAAAACACCAATTGGTATAAATTCAACATCCCCTATACCTCCAAATACTTTCTCTGGATAGAAAAGAAACCCATAGGAAAACAGCAAGAATACCATCACAACCCGTTTCTACCACAGTCATTCAAGTTTCTCCAAATTCCCCTTTTTCCTCCAAATTCCCCTTTTTCCTCCAGAATGAAACCATTTCCTTTAAGGGAAATTTACTAACCACTTTAATTGGTCTTGAGTTATAATCAAAAAATATCTGGATCCTTATAGTCTTCGCATGACCACTACAACATATTGTGTGGGTGTTCCTAAAGTCCCTGAAATCTACTTTAAACTAGATAGAAAAGAAGTGTAATCAAAATCAGGGTATACCTACCCACTGTATAATATACAGCTGCTCTAAGTCAGCACTCTCATAAGTTTGTGAATACCCACAAACAATGCTGTGTGGATTTTAATAAAGTGGTTTTATGCAGTAAATTACAGTGTTTTCTAGGTATAAACTATACCAGCATAGGATGTCTCATTATATGAACTACATTAAATTGGGGGGGGGGGGAGGGGGTTTGTTTTGTTTTGGGGTTTTTTTCTGTGGTTTGTTTATCTCTTTTTAGTTTGTTACATTTGGAGTGAGACTTTTAGTCCTTGTGAAATAAGTCTGGAAGTTTCACTGGGTCCCAGGCTCAGGTGCTCTGGTACTCCACTTTGGAAGCTCAGCTGTTGGGTAGGTTCCTACAGCCAAAAGCAATGAAGATCGGTGGGAACCTGAGTCAGCCCCTGAAATCTGCCAGAGTCATTTGTAAAAATGTGTAAAAGCATCTGGTGACAGCCCTTGGTCTGTTTGCATTTTGCTAGCACCAATGTGAATCAGAGGAAACCCTGCTGAGTCTGACAAGCCTTTCAAAAGAGACTCTGGGCCTCTACGAAAAGATCAGGATGTGGAAGATCTAGGCTTTGAAAAATCTCTGCAAAAACAAGGCTTGCCTCTCCGAATGAAGTGCCATCAATTCAGGTACACCTCTGACTCCTTGTCAGCAGTGCGTCTCTGGGCTACATTTCGCCTTATGCATAAAATTTGCTATGCTGGGCCAGATGGCAGCAAAGTGTTACAATTTCCACTCTACTCCTGAATCCCCTAAACAGCCAGTTATACAGCAGCTTTCCCTCAGCCAATTTTTAAATTGATACTCAGTGTTGACTCTGTGCACTAGGGCACACAGTCCAGGCTTTTGACTCTGAAGTTTCCTTTTTTATTATCTGTGCATATACCTTGTCCTTTTCTAAAATGCACTAACCCAAATATATCGAGAGGGAGGCATAGAAAATAAATTTCTTTTATCGATTGTTCTGGGAAAAAAAATTAGTTTGAAATATTTCGCTTTCTAACCTTTCTGGAATTCACTAATCCTTTATATATCAGGAGAGAGTAATTGCAACACTTCCAATTTATTTTTTCTGAGAAATGTTATGGATTTCTTTTTTACTTAAATAATACTTTTTAGATTGGATTCATGCAGAGGTTTTCAGTGCTTTTAATAATTTATGTTGTTCGGTCCCAAATCTCTGTTTACCTCTACTATATTTCATGCCTGTTTTAAACAAGATTACGCTAAAATGATGCTCAGCAGAGCAACACAGGGAAATGGCTTACAGTGTTCTTCTCAAGTGAAAGAAGAACCTTGAAGTTTATCATATCTGACACTCCATTATATAGAGGCAACATCTGTAGGCAAGAATACATGGACAAGGTCATACAGCATTGAATTAGGAAAGAAATTATCCAGAATGAGCTGTTCGATCAAAAATTGGAAATTAAAGATAAAAGCCCAAGAGAGGTTTTCTTTTCTTGCAGTTGTGTTTATTTTCACCCTAGTCTATTATAGTATGCATAGGAAACAAACTCTTACTCTGAAAGTCCTAAGCCTGTCAGTGTTTAAGAGGCATATGGACAATGCCCTTATTAACATATCTTAATTTTTGGTCAGCCCTGAAGTCGTCAGGAAGTTGGACTTGATGATTGTTATACTTAGAAAAAAAATATCAGGTGTTCATCTAAACAGGAGTTGGGTAATTTTTGTTATTTCGAATTTGCCAATAAAGTGAACTTTGAGCAAAGATGAGAGGATAGCTTACTGTGTGTATTGCATGTGATTCTTTCAGTGTGGGGTGCTGTGGCTTTTTGGTTTTTTCGTTTTTCTTTTTTTCTTTTCCAAAGAACATGACAGGATAAGGCCTTTTGTAAAAATTCGCCTATTCCAGCCAGTTTTTATCATCTGAACTTATAATTAGTGTTTTTCAAACACTGGGCCTTATCTGCTGTCTAAAAAGAACCTTGTCTGTGAAAAAGCCAGAAACACAGTTTAATTTAAACTGTCAAAGACGAAAACAAAAAATACCTTATTCTTTCTTTTACACAGGTGATGCGGAACTTCAGTCTTTGAAACAGAGAATGTCAATGTCCTGTGCCACTGTGATTCTAAATAAAGTGTGTGATGAAGATTGATTCATTAGAAGTGTTCTGCCCCTTGTCAGATAAGGAAAGCTCAAGATCCTGTTTGCTAATTTTTTTTTAATAACTGACTAGAGATGATAACAGATGTCAGCAAATGAAGAAATATTTGAATTAAAAAACAAGTCCTTGACATTCATTTAACTTATCCAGTACGAAGCAATAAATAAAATAAGAAGACTCCTTCTGCAGGTTGGAAAACCTGGTTGTACTGAAAGACTAAGAGTGGATTTCACCCTATGTAATTTCTGTCACCTTGGCTGGACAGAGTGCCTTGGCCTACTCTGCCCAGGGACTCAAGGACAGTTAGCATCTCCAGGGAACAAGTCATCCATCCTGTCTGAAGTGTCTGTGCCAAAGTCTATTGACTGATCTGTTCAAGTGCTTCCTTGACTGCACAGGCGCCCAATATTTTAGACAGTCAACATCCTTATGCAGGAGCTAGTTTGGAAAGTAGGACGACTTTACCATTTTTGTATCTTTTCCTGTGGTGACAAAATGTAGCCAACACAAATGAATTGTGTAAGAGCACTGCAGGATTTAAAAATGTCTCCAGCTATTGCAGGGGGCATTTGAGTTCTTTGTACCAGCTCCCAGCTAGGACTTGATTTGTACCTATTAAAGTACTTCTCTGCTTATATTTTGCTCAGGCCATTGTTGAGTTATCCTTGAATGTCTGTGCCAGCTCCATAATTATCCATAATCAGAACTGACGCTGTCTCAGTAGTTCCTAAAAAATGAGAATTAAAAAATAGAAGAAGAGTGATTTATTTTTTTTATTACGATACATTAGGGGAAAAGAATAAAAAGACTTTTTCTATTGAAGTCTGTAAATGTAATTTAAAAGGATAAACTTGAGTGACTTTACTAGCTGCTTTACTACTTCTTCCTTTTCTTAGAAAGTAAAAGTATCTAAAAACAAAATAAAATTTAAATCCAAACACCTCATAAAAAATGCAATTATATTTCAATTATCCCCTGGGGATTGTACTGAAAAGAACATGTTGATTCTGCTGCCCTTGGCTCCAAAAGAAACAGAATAATGAGAAGTCTTGACATTTGCTGTACAGAAAGGTAAGTGGCAAAGCCATTTTCATTCCAAAATAATAATTCTTGTTCTTTGCTTATTTAAAGATTTCTTGATACTTCATTTTTCTCCTTTATCATTGCTACTAGAACTGAGCCTCTTTTTGAATTTTTTTTTAACTTCTTACTGAGGTCATTTACCCTCTAAGCAGTGGCTTGACTTCCAGTCACTCCATGTGAGACTCTTGCCCCAGTTTCTTTACCTTCATAGCAAGTAATGGTCCCAATGCAAGGCCTGCTTCTGCACTCTATGTTGACAGAGAAGAAGGTTAGTAACAATTTTCACAGATTGCTTCCTATTTAAATGTTTGTTGGAGGTAGGGAAAACCTTTATTTAGAGGTAATGGTTCACTGTTGTGCCATTCAGTCAATTTCTCATCATTTTTTTACCTTCTGCTGTGTGGAATATCATAGAAACGGTCTGAATAAAGCGTTACATGTCAGAGAGTCCCAAACTGGAGGATTCGCAAGGACTGCTATTACTAACATAAAAAAACCCCTCTACGGTATCCTGAAGAAGATATTTTAGTTGCAGCTTGTGCTGGTTTTGTCTGGGATAGAATCAACTGGCTTCACAGTGGCTAGTATGGGACTGTGTGTTGGGTTTGTGCTGAACACAGGGTTGATAATACAGAGATTTTTTTTTGTTATTGCTGAGCAGGACTTACACAGAGCCAAGGCCTTTTCTACTTTTTATCCTGTCACACTGGTGAGGAAGTTGAGGGTGCATAGGATAAGACACAGCTGAGACAGATGACACAATCTGACCCAAGAGACATTCCAAACCATACGACACCACGCTCAGAATATAAAGTGGGAGAAAGAAGGAGGAAGGGGGGAACATTTGGAGTCATGGTGTTTGTCTTCCCAAGTAACGATGGCGTGATGGGAAACTGCTCTCCTGGAGATGGCTGAATGTCTGCCTGCCCATGGGAAGTGGTAAATTAATTCCTTGTTTTGCTCTGCTTGTTGGCATAGCTTTTGCTTTCCCTATTAAACTGTCTTTATCTCCACCCACGAGTTTTCTCACTCTTACCCTTCTAGTTCTCTCCCTGATCTTGCTGGAGGCAGAGTAAACAAGACTGGCCTCAACACTGAACCCTGGGAAGAACATCACTGGTGACAGGGTGCCAGCTGAATGTAACTCCATTCACCACCACTCTCTGAGCCTGGCCATGCAGGTATTTTTTACCCAGCAAACTGATTTCCTTCCAGAAGAATGCCCAGCCTTCCTGGACTACTTTACCCTTCAGGACTGCCTCCCAAGAGACTCTGGCAACCAGGCCCTGAAACAGGAGGAAGAAAGGAAATGGGAGAATGGAACAGACGAAAGTGGAGCCAAAAAAAAGGGAATGGGAAAAAGAAGTAAATTTAGAAGGAAGGAGAGAGGTGAGGAGATCTTTGCTGGGATTCCATCCCCAGTGACAGCAGAGGGGACAGGTCACGATGGGGCTATCACCAAGGCATGGCAGAGCAGGCAGGGCTGCGGTGGTGCAAGCTGGGCAGGAGTGAGTGCGAGGGTATGTGGTGGAGGCTCGGCTAGACAAGTGCCAGGGCAGAAGTGCCGGCTCCTGGGACAGAAGGTGTCCAGCCTGGGCAGGACACCATGCCACCCAACTCCCTCACCTTCTCTCCTACTTGCTCCCAGGTCCCTGATACTCCTGCCCCCACTGCCTCTGCCACCAGCTTCCTCCTGCCCAGCCCCACTGAGTCCCCCTCTCTCCTGTCTCCTGCTTTTCATCCATGAGAATCTGCAAGTCCTTCCTGGCAGGGCTAGTCCTAATGACTTCTCCTCATCTGTAGTCATATCTGGGAAAGCTCCAACTCAAGTGCAGCACCTTGTACCTGGGCTTGTTGAACACCATGAGGTTCTCATGGGCCCCCTCCTCAAGTTTGTCCATGTCCCTCTAAAACTTGGAATCTACTGTGGAACAGCCATCCTCAGAGGTGTTTGAAAATGCCTGAGCTGGTTAAGCTGATATTCTCTGCTTTTGGCATCAGAAATGTGCCCACTTTAAGTAGCTTCACCAAAGCTTTATACAACCAGATGATGGAGCTGCTGAATTATTGTGTTTCAGCAGCGTGCATCGATATGAAGTGGAGGAGGGGAGCAGCTGACTTCACACAAAATTTTGTTAGCAACGCAGCATTAAATGAGGACTGGAGAGAGTACTCCTCAGATCTTATGAAGTATTGTTATAGTAGTTTTCAATAGCTTATTCTTTCTTTTCAAATATTTTCTCAGTCTCTTGTGCTTGATGCTTGTGTGTAAGAATAGCTCCTAAGGTCATCCAGTCCTGAAACATCCATCAGAGGTAGTTCCTGTAGCAGTGGGAGCACTGCAGCCTCCCCCATAGCTTAGTTTTGGAGGGTTTTGCCAGGGCTCAAGATGATTCCTTCATCGGGAAAATTAAACTCAGCCCCTTTCCTTCTAACAGACTTGGCAGAAGAACTGGAGCTAGGACTTTTAAAAGGAAAAGCAATGGAAAGGCACGCAATGTCCAAAACAGAGAGAAAGCTGTAACAGAGCACCAATGAAAAGCACACCAGAAACTTGGAAAAAAACCCCCGAAACCTGCCAAACTCACAAAAGGGTCCACTAGGAGGTTTCCACACAGAAATGCAGCTGAGAAACCATTACTGTTACTAAATGCAATAAAAGGTAATGAATAATATCAGCAGAAATGAAACCCCCATGTAAATATTGTCACTAGCCTCAATATCAAGTTTATGCACACTGGTTCTTAAAAATACTAAGTATTATTAGTTACCAAAACTTGAACTTTTCATTCATATAAATGTAACGTAACATTATGAACTCCCTGTGAAACTTTCTATTCCCTATGGAGCAAGAACAGCTCCTCTTGTGACAATATCCACAGCTATAGGGAGATTTAGTCTGTCACCAAACTGCACCTTTCAACCAGAATTCAATTCCCCTTTTTTCCTTGTCAAGTATACTATAAATTCGCCCTGGCTTACCTCTGTTTATTTTGTTTCCATGGATTTGGGTTTTTTTAATAACTTTATAAAATATATATTCTAAAATATATATTTGACAATTATTTGGTTCAACAAGAAGAAAAAAAATTCAATTAGTTGTACAGCCTGGTGAACATATGAAATTTTAAATACAAATCTCATTGTTCTTTTTTTTTCAGTTAACTTTAATGGATACAATTTGACTTACTGGAGAATCAGGAATAATTTCATGCTTTTCAGAGCCACATCACTGTCACTGGCTTAAGGGGAGTGTGGATGTAATTTTAAGCCCTCTTTATCTGAAAGGATAGTGTAGTGTCCTAGATTTGATAAGTTATTTGTTACAAGAAAACGGTATTCAGCTCATACATTTGACTTCTGAAAGTCCACATCAAGCTTCTCCCTGCTGTTAACATGTAATCAATGTAAAACATTACTCTGCAGCTTCCCACTGCGTAGTGTTTATTGCTTGTACTCTCTAAAGGATTTCCAGGAGTAGCAGGCAGGAAGCTGCTGGTAGCTTCAGGGCTCCCACAATTCAGTCAGATGCCAAACAAAGCCAGTTTGCAGGAACTTTTTCAATAGCATGTCCTTTTATGGAGTCCCAATGATCTGACTATCAATGAGGAATCTATTTTTATCCAGGCAACTTTTCTCAAATAACTGAAGCCTTTGAATAGCTTTACAGAGGGCAGATTTCTAATAATTCTTCTTTCAGGGATTTTTTTCCTCTTTTTCCCTTTTCTCGTTACCCTGGTAATGATCACCAGGCAATAGGAAACCAGAGTTCAATCTGATTTATGCTGACTTACAAGATATCAGAATGATGGCTGTAAGCCTTGCTGCATGTAAGTGTCCTATTGACTTCACTGAAAGTGGTGATATACCTACAGAAGAGCTCACACTCTGGGGTTAAGCTCATGGAGTGCATTCACCCCATGTAATTAAAGGGCCAAGGAGAAACCTCAGCACTAAATCCCTGCCTGTCCCCGATACTGGGGGCTGCTCTGTCACATAAAGGATACCACAAACTGAATATATTTAAAGAAAGCAGCTGGTGAGATTGTGTTGCGTACAGTGCTGCCTACATAATGCCCCTCTACTTTCAAGGGATCTAGAAAATAATTTTCTGGAAAACTTATTTTCCAGAAATTTCCTTGTATTTTTTACAAGGAAAGAAAGTTGCAAGAGTTGGGAGCAATGGCAGTAAATGTGATATGGAAAATCTGTATCAAACAGAAAATTAGGGAAATTCCCATCTTTGTCAATCCTGTTAAAAACCAGGACCCCTCTGTCAAAACCATCTTATGAATCTAGACTACTATCTAGGCTTTATGAAGATCCAATTTTCTTGCTGCTTCATGACAAAAAATGGCCTAGAAGGCCTTTACAATTCTACTATTCTACAATAGAGTCCAATCCACTAATGGCTTTAAATAGACATCATTCCTGAATTAAGCTACAGAACGATTGCACTTAAAATGTGTCCTTTCATTATTTGACCTACAAACGCAGAAGTGGATGGCAAGTAGTCTCCATTTTAGTATAAGTGTTTTTGAAGTTATTTTGCATACTTTCCATACTGTTAGTATTTCCTCTGATAAGCCTTTGGCTTTTTTTCCTAGAAATACATTTTGTCTGTATCCTCAGAGAAGCATTTAACACAGAAGTTTTAATGTGTACAATGCAAAATACCTTAAAGGAAAAAGCTATATTCTCTGCATGTTTTAGTCAATCCAAATTTAGGTGCACAGCTGAGATTTACACGTAGGAATGTAGCTGTTCAATGTTTTATTTATGGTCAATAGAAAGAGACAAGCATGTAAGAGAGATTAAGTTCACCAAAGTATTGAGCATCTATTAAGCACCATGATGACAACCTTGGCAAGGTGTGTGAGTTTGAGATATGTATCCAAGTCCCCAAACCCCAATGAATCAGAGTGAAATGTGGCTTGTTTCATTTTATTTAGGGAAGATGAGATACAGAATGCCACTGCAATCATTGTCACTTCAGGTGTTCACATTAAAGATAGGCATGATTACTCATGCTTCTACATTATACCATTCTACATTATACCTGTAAATTACTCTTATTTGAAACTGAATATTATGAATTTGCAATGTAATTGTTTAAAACAAACAAAGAATCATATTCTTTCAGCCCTTAAGAAAGCTGAATTACTATGTTAAATAATATTGTCACAGTATCACTTCATATTAAAAATAATGACTCTAGCTGAGGTAGGAACAAAAGAACACTAAATACTATAACTATATAATCATACCACACTTTATGGAAAAAACCGTGTGCTGTCACAAGTTTTAAAGGCTGCATTTTTACATAGTGTTGAGGAATGTACAAGATATAAAAAGCCCATACCCCCAAATAATTACTATATTTTAGCATTTTGACTGTGAAAAAAATATGACTATAGGTACCATTGCCAATTGAAGCAAGAAAATAAGACAAGTAAATTGTGATCAGAATTTCAACAATTTCAGTTAAGGATGAGATTCTTATTAAAATGAAACATTACAATATGCTTTTGCTTGACCTTTCTACCTTTTTGTAGTTGAGTCTTATTCAATTTGTCATAAATAAATATTACAATTTTTACTAGCCATCAAGTCATTAGGTAAGGAAGGACATACTTTTCATAAAGAAATGCTTGTGGATGGATTATGTTATTTAAATTTTTCTGCAGAACCATAATGTTCCTGGATTGACTTCAGCAGAAGTGCAATGAGATTAATGTCCAGTGAGTTACAGAAATGGAAAATAATTTGCAAACACCAGAAGAAGATGAGAAGACCAGGAGAAAATAAAAAGTGGTCTAAAAACAGTGTCACTTCATGCAGTTAGTCAGAAATCTCTGAAATGCTTCTGAATTATTCTCAGCCTGTGCCCAGCTGCCATAACAACAAAGCCAATCTCTTCATTAAGAAACTTACGGTGATTGATAGAGGATGACAGAGATATTTTGATTTTATCAAAAGTTAATATCATTTCCCTAAGTTAAAAAAAAAAAAAGCCTAAAGAAAGCTCTCTCCAAATTTTATGAACTGAGCAGAGGATGCAGAGAGAAGGTGAATCCTCAAAAAATGTTTCTGAAGTTTTACTTAGAAAGTTATTATCATATGTATAAGGTTAAACAAAAACTCTGTACTAGAAACAGATGCAAAGTTAACCTGAAGTCATAGAGATGGTTTGATGGATCACACAGACATTTAGGTAGTTCAGGGACCTAATTTGGGAGTGTCCCTGGGATCTTTATGGAGTCAGTAGAGGCACCTTCAGAGGGTGACCCAGATATTAAGGCAGCTGAGTAAGACAAGTTCTTTTTTTCAAGATGTTTGCCTGTACCTCTCTTTTGGCTATGGAGGACCCTTTTAGTCTCACCTACCTTCTAAGACTCTGTGGTTCTGGTGAGATCTCTGCTTGACATAATTTCATTTGCAATGCCTCTTGTTCTACATGCACTGTATGACGTTCTTATCAATGAATGTCATTGCCTGTTAGCTAGGCAATGGTGACTCACTTTTGTTGGAAGGAGCATAAAATTCCCACTGAAAGGATGATGTTCCAGACTAACCCTTTCTGGGCTAGAGCTCAAAGAGATGACAATATATCCAAAATATAATTGATTCAGGGCATGCAGAGTGTTTAATATGATTTCCCATCCCTTGTCAGTTCCAAAACCTGTTTCTCTAGAAAACACTCTGACACACACTGTATCTACTTTCTACTGTATCTACACTTTCCTGCAGAACAACACTCTGGAAACAGCCTCTCTGCTAATCAAGTCATTCCTCACTTCCACACAACCCCCAAGAATCTACATCATGCTCTGCCCTTTCTGAGTTTCCCTACGAATATCCAGGCTGACACGCAAGAGAAGGAACTTTGAAAGGGATTTGTTAACCATTGGAATTTTAGCCCTTGAGGAAATGTAAGACAGTAAGGGTTTAGTTTAGTCTTTCAAATAGCACAGCTCTAAACTACATATCTTTCTGAATATCAAAGCACCATCTCTGTGCATCTGATATTTTGTCAAACCACTGGTAATTTCATCCCTTCCCTGTGTCATACCTTTCTGACCCTTGTCATGCTGCCTCCTTGTAAATGAGTCAGTTGCAGCTTCCCTTGATCTTTGACCCTTGGAACATGTCTTGCAACACATTTTTGTCTTTTACATTGATAGGCATGAAACTGGAAGTCAGGCAGTAACTGGCTTATGACAGTTCATTCAAAATTTTCCAGAGCTGGTCCCACAAACCTACTGAGCAGATACTGAGCATTTTGGCAGGGCTATTTGTTCCAACATTGAACACAACCCCTACAAGATGAGGATGCATCCTGCTCAGTTACAGCTGGCAGAAGTCCACTTGCATTGTGTGTTTTTGGCAGTCTTATCATTGATTACCTTCAAAAATCACATTCTGTTCTTTGATTTAATAAAATCCCTCAAGATCAGCTATGCTTCTGTTTTGATTTCTTACTGTAGGAGAAGGCCAAACTATAGTAATTTCTTCTTTCTGAGTTCTATAAAACACAGCTTAGGTTTTGTTGTTTTTTGTATTTTAGCAAGTATACCTTTAAGCTAAAATGGCTAAAGAATGATAAAACAATCATTGCATCACATGTCATTTTTCAGTATACATTAATCTTTCCTATACTATCTCTTTTCAAAAATGATTTAAAAAATTAAATGTCCTATAAAAATGGTTCCTGTAAGAACTGCTACTCTTCTGTCAAAGCCCTGTACATAAATGTGCTAATGAAATTGTGTGAGTGAGGCAGGAATAGTAACTATTTCAAGTGCGATGCACACTGTGAAGCTATTATTAACATTGTACATCGTACACATTTAGTTATCCTTAACTAAAAATGGGAAAGATGTGCTTTCTATTTTCATTGTTCATGCCAACATATTGCTTACACTAGTGAATAATCTGAGTAAAACCAGAAACAAATTGCTCTATCAATATGTCATCCTACAGCCAAATTTCTTGTGATTATAAAACCATTATTACATATTCCTCCTACGGTCCAAAAACACCTACAAGCAGATGAAAATGAAACTTCTGCTGAATTGATTCCCACATATCCTCTGTCTATTCCTGATGTTTGCGAATGTCCGTGACTTCTAAAAAGGAATCCTCCATTTTTCTTCTTACTTTCATGCAATTCTTTCACCGTGCTGATTCAACAACATCATTCTTCATCAAGCATAGGTTGGGAAAGGTGTTTGGAAGAAGCTGACACAGGTGGTCTCTGGTGCTGCTCCAGATACTACCTTTAGTAGCTTCAGGTTAGTTCTAAATATACACTCAAATACAAGGAGAAACACTGAAATGATTTCTTACTACTGACATTTGGACTCAGAAGTCAGTTATAAAAAATTGGAGTTGACCTGTAATTTGTCTAAGCTCTTTGAAAATTCTCCCGATATCCTTATAAGTTAGTTATAGCCCCTGCCTGTTAGACAAGAGAGCTCTCCGGTCTCATTCTTTCTTCTGTTTCGTGGTTCCAAATAGGTATGCAAGAACTGACCCAGTGGTTGACTTGCCTTAGACCTCTGGAGGATATTCCTGAAAAGAAAAAAAATCTTCTACTAAAGAAATTGTCTTCACAATTTCATGCACTTCTGTACTGGCAAATAGTAGCCAGGCAGATCTGGAATTTACATAGCAGTTCAAAGGGGCAGAGAGGCTGCAGAAAAAATAAATATGTCCAATTTGAAGGCAAATTTATGGCCTGACATAAACACATATTTGTATCATGACTTCCACAGGCTTTGTGATCTGATATACCTGAGGGCAGAACATGACCCTGAATTTTAAGCAGTACTCAGCTGTATACTTCTTGAATGTTTTCTTGTGCTGTATCATCTTATTTTTGCTTAGCTTATTCGGGGGGGGGAGGGGGGGGGAGGATTGCATTTTATTTGTTAGAATAATTCAATGTTAGGCTTTCCAGCAGAACTGTAATTCAGTGCAGTTTTGAAAAACGAGCATGAAGTGTGGCTTCTGCTCTCTATCTCAACAGCTCACCCACATGGAACAGAACAGTTGTGGTACAAGCAACTTAGGGAAGCAAAGCTTCAAGGCAGTGGTGTCTTTTGGAGCGACTTATCTAAAGGACAACTGGGCATGGCTGTACTCAACCTTTGCTTCCTCTCTGACTCTTTAAAGGAAAAGAAAGAAAGAAAAGTGATGTGGGAAATACTTGTCCAGCCTTTACACCCCAAGGGTGTGAGGAAGGTATGCCTGCTAGAAATGGATAATGTAGTTTATGAATTTTTATAGGAAAAAATCCTTCAGCCATCTCTCCCACCTGCCTAAAATCGTCATTAGGACAAGCTTCTCCTTATGACCTGCATGAATAAACCAGCATAGAATTTGCGACTATACTACCACATCTTAGAATTAATGCTCTTGTAATAGTACCATGAAAATCTCTGGCTCCTCTGTTTGCAGGGAGATCCAGTGCACCAGATGTCCACATGTAAACCATACAGCTGAAATTAAGGTGCCACTGCTCATCAAAAGGAACACACACAGACAACAGATCAAGGATCAAAATACCCAGTTAACCAGGAGGAAATAATTTCTCACCATATGGGTCCTTTGGTACTAACCTCCCTGCTCTCATCACCAAGGGACACATCTCTCCTGTTTACAAAGTGCCTCCAAAAGATGGTCTTGAGAACTAAAATTACTAAATATTAGAAATCATAGCTTTTGTAGAAACCCAATCTATTTTTCTCACATTCCATTTCTCACATACCACCATTTTTGACAAGTAATAAATTAACATTTTCTCTTCTTCACGTTGGCTACAACCACTTTATTACATCATTCTACAAAAGTTTATAGTTTTGTTCAGAGTACTTGTTCTCAGCTTGTGTTTAAAGTTTTCTGTTTCCATGTCATATTTAAATAAGGGCTTACATGTCTGAAATCCTGTCTGCTTTTCCACTTTGAAAAACATTTTCTCTCCCTACAAACTTCGACTTGCTCATCCGAGGATGTTGCCAAAGCAGCAATATTCCATGGTTTTGAGGCAAGCAACTCTCTCTTCTCCTTTGAACCTTTGTTTTTTTCACATGAACTTACAATTTCACAGTGCTTGAGTGCTTTCATTTTTTTTAAACATAAGATTTATAGACAGTATTACAACTTGACCTGCTTCTGTACACAGCTGCATGCCTTCCCAGATCAACCTTTTTACTCTATTTTAGTGAAAATTTCCATATATGCTAAATTGTGTGTAGTGAGAAGACTTTTACGTCAGGCTCTTGGGAGCACAGAGCAAGCAGCATGTCCCAGCTATGTGTTCTGAAGTGCTGGCAAAGTCAGGGCATCAAACAAGACATTGTTAAAGAGGATGCACAGATCTTGTCCAGAGTGCTTGCTCATTAATTAGAAAATTTTTTATTTCGGTGAGTAACTTGGTGAGTTTGCCTGAGTGAGACCCAGTAGGGCAAACAAGTTGAGTCCCATAAGCCAGTGAGACTGTTTTGATTTTCACTCCTGCATTAGCAATTCTGATATCAATGCTAATCAACCTGTTATTTTACAAATGAAATGTTATACACCTCAGTAATAAACTGTACACAGCATACGGATGTAGAACACCATGGAAACAAGTTGAGTTGCAGTTACATCTCAAAAGAAGTCAGAGGGGAACTGAATTTAGGTTACACAAGCAGAAGCCAGAACTTAAAAACATACGCTTTGCTAAAAGAGCCTTTTTATCGTTATAAAGTCAGTGTGAGATCTCCCCAGCTTGTGTCTCAGCTTTGTTTTCCTTACCCTTCCACAAACCCTTGTTTCACCTATGCTCTTCCCTCAACAACTACACCATTCTCTCCTATCCCAGCTTCCTGGTCCAACTTTCCTCCTTTCTGAAGAAGCTGAAACTCTCAGCCGTACAATCTCTATTACCCAACTTTTCTAAGCCAAATTCTTTTCTTGGAGGATTCGAGCCCTGTAAATCTTTAGAGCAGTAGGGCAAAGGAACCTCAAAGCCTTGGTTTCATTCCTGATCCTTCCTCTCCCCATGCCAGTCTGTAGACAACATGAATCTCAGCAGTACTAAGAGAGCAAATGTTGTCTCCTTCCCTCAGAATCCTGGTTTCAGTTCTTGAGGTCTTTGCTGCAAGGCTCTGCAGCAAATGCACACTCTACTAGACCTCCACTGTGGCTGGACCTTTTGTTTTTGAAAAGTTTATCTGCACAGCTCCCTGACATCTGTGAGGCATCTGGCAATTTCCAATTGTTTTTATTTTCCTCCTTTTTCAAGGTAATCACAAATTAAAGTAATTTCTGTTGGAATAACAGACATTTTGGACACAGAGAGTACTGTCTTGACAAATTTTAAATTTCTGCTTCAAAACATAGTAGGTTTAGATCAGTGAAGACATCATCCAAATGCTGGGCTGTCACAAAGTAATTTTCTTTATGTTCATTTTGAGATGTAAATCACTGGGTGGCAACTGACACCGAGGGATTGAAAGAAGAGTCTGTTTAGCTGTCAGCTTGATGCATCTGGCTGGCTGTGTGGTTATAATGGTACGACAGTGTCTTGGGGATCTACTGAATCACCCCATAACAGAAGGCTGTCTACTTCTCTGTGTGCAAAGTAATAAAGCAATATACAGGAAAAAATATTAGACAGCTATACTCCTTAGGCCAATTTGTCTCACAGCTATACTACAGTAAATCAGAAATAATTCCACAAACCTCTGTAGAGCTATTCCAGATTTATGTTTGCAGAGCTAAGAGCATAATCTAGCTCCTTTAATCTCATTCTATCATTTTATATAGCCAGTACTGAAATAGTGACTATATGCAGGAGTTTTTGAAAAAATCTCTGTTGTAAAAGCACATTTATTTTCATAATATTTTAAACACCCAAAGGTAAAATACAATGGAATAGATTTACTGGCCACTTTTGAGCTCTTTGCTGGCTGTGTATGAGATAGATGTGAACTTTCGTCGTGTATTTGATGTGTACCTTAGGCAGTGGTCTCCCTGCTGATATCCACCCTGCCACTGTGCACACTCTGTGCATTTTCAGGAAGTAGCATCACCTCTTTCTTTCTTTTTCCTCTGGATCTCCCACAGGAAGGATATTTAAAAAAAAGGTTAATATAAAAAGCATAGCCCTTTCCAGTTCCTCCCCACTTGGGCATGAGCTCAGTTCTTCTAGCCTTTCTAGAGAGCCAATGTACTACACAGGTCCTCTTCCAAAGGTCATACAAGATAGCCGTGGTCCCTGGAAATCTGTTGGAAAAGTCTAACCTGTGCTCTAATATGACAAATTTCAGAAGAAAGAACAACTTCTAAATGTTACCTGAAATTGCCATTGATTTTATCTAAACTTAAACACAAAAATTTGAAATTTGTTTTAGGCTAGTGTATAGTGCGGTAGGAGAAAAAAAAAAAAAAAAAAAAGCCTGTTTTCTATTTCAGAGTCATTGCACTGCAACCGTAACAAGCTAACTTTAGTGCATGCCTTTGCACCTCATATCCTACTAAGGCAGCAGTCCTAATAGCTATCACTGCCATAGATGCACCAGAGTCACTGAGGTGTTTTATTTTGAGGAAAAAACCTAATTATTTTTCCATCAAGATTTAGCTGCTTCTTTTTTTTTTAATAACTATTGTAGGTGAAGATAATTTAGACTGTGAACACTGACAGGCAGAAGATAATTGCGTGTCTGTGGGTGAGTGGGTGACTATTCAAAAGTGAACTTTTGAACTCACAAGCAAGCACGAGCTATGAGTATGCAGCCTGCTAGCTGCAAATGGTATGGACTGACTGTAAATTTTGATAACACTGGAACTAAATAACTGTGGCATGTCTTGATTCCTCCAATTAATAACAAGATGTAAGACAGAACCACCAATTAGGAGCTGATTGTGCTTTTCCTTCTGCACATTGACTATTTAGATGGAGAAATCTGGGGGCTGCAAAAGAAGGCGGTGAAGATTACGACTGGAGAAAAGATCCTGAAAGTTGCAGAAGACCCTGGAGATCAGATCACTGCCTGGTAACAAGTGCTGGGAGCCAAGCAAGCACCCTGGCTGCTAGACCAGAGACCTCTAACATCTGGGACTGGTACCTGTGAGCAGTGGCACAGCATCACTTGACTGGGCTTTCTGCCTGTTCTTTCCTGGCCAGCAGCCACCTCCCTGTGCGGAGGGACACTGAGACTGGGGAACATCGTGCTGGTGGGGAGGGAGAGGATGAGCGTGTGAGGAAATCAAGCCGAGTAAAAGCTTTAATCTCAAGGGTTCTTAAATAAATCCCAATATCCAGATCCACCATGTGTTGTTGTTTGCTCCATCTCACCTGTGACAATTCAAGATGTAACTTGTACAACTGTATAATTAAATCGCCACCAACCTGCATCCCCATGCATGCAAAACGCAGTAGATGTATTCACAACAGAAGACCACGCTACTCATGCAGTAATCAATGACTCACCAGCAGTGTAGTCTTCTAAATTTAGTTCTGTGCCCTATTGAGGAGTTACTCTGACAATTTACCATGGTGATGCCACCCTTATGAGCTTATTATCACTGTGTTTGTCTTCTCCCTCTCACTGCTGCTGGAAAATAGGCATGAATACGCTACTGTTGTTGCCTGTTTTTCTTTCGAATTCTAACTTCTAGATTGTACTGAAAGAACGGAAGGAGAGAAACTGAACAAGGATCACTTAATCTTGTTAAATATGCCTCCAAATCCCATTTGTGTCAGACTGAAGCAACAAAAAAAAGATACATCCCAATACCAATTGGTATTACTCCTGTAAATCCACTACTCAATTATTTTCAAACATGGTAAATCAAACTTAATGCCAATGTGTCTATATGTGAAAGATCAGTCTGGCTGAAAAAACAAGAAAATTGTACAGACTTATGTGAGTTGTATTTGAAGTGAGTCTTGTTTATAATGAAGTCATCCTTGTTTGCTTGAGGTTTTTTTACATATTCTTAAGAAAGGAACTGAAAGCACAAGTTATTAATAAATATTTTCATGCTATTAGATTGTAGAAGTAGAAATTTCTGTAGAAATACTGGAAGCTCATTTAAATGCTCAAAGAAGCATTTGAAAACAACTTGGCAAAACACAGAAAAGTCTGCATAATGTTGGTCATGTTAGTAAGTAACTCAAAATGGCTAATGCCCTTTTTCAGACTTTTATCATAAAGCATGAGCTGCCATTAAACTAGAGTCTGTTTTCTCATAAGGGAGGGACAAATATCCACTAATACCGGTAGTGCTTATTGAATTTCCTTCTGCAAGTATGACATGATACAGCCAGCACAAGAGATCTAAAAAAAGCAAAGATAAGTGAGGTCAAAACACTGAACCGATGTCAAATATCATTTCCACACCTCATCTGCTCTCTGAACAAACTGTTACTGCTTTTCTCTAAATCAGTAGCTTCCCACTGGCTGTTATCATTCCTCTACCAGTTCCTGGCCAGGCACACAGTTTAGCTCTCTCGGGATAATCTGGATGTCCTCAGGCTGACTTGATGTTTTCAGCTCTGTCTGAATCCAGGGGTAAAACACACAATCTGTATGGATTGTAAAGCCATTTTCTGCTTCAGTTCTAGCCTTTTCCGTTTAACTTCCCTTTTCCGGTTTCTCTATACGTAAATCTTGAGTAATTATTTCAGGATTAGTTCTCCTTGGTTCAAGCAACTTGACAGAATTGGGCACTTATACATTTGTCCATCTGCCCTGTTGCTTGAAAATTTGTCTTGAGCAACATCCTTTCTACTGATAGCAGGTTTTATTCCTCCTGACTTCTTAGCTAAAGTTACGTTACACTCCTTTTTTTACAAGAGGTATTTAAATATTCTAGACATTTTGTGGTTTAGCTAAATAAAATAAGCCTACAAAGCTTAAGGATTCAGCCTGGACCACTGGCCTCATCTTTTTCTTTTCCACACAAATCAGCTTATTTCTTTCTAAGTACTCCCAAAAGCTTGTTTAAATATGCCAAAGTACTCATTGTTTATAAAATACATCTGGAAGGGTATGTGGACAGAGAAAATGATAAAACCATTGCTATTCACAGAACCAAAGTGTGAAATTGTGGATGCTGGTACTATACAATCCCAGGGTAAGACCCTTTCTTAAAAAAGGTAAAAGTATTTCAGATGAAAGCAATTTTATAAAAGACACTAAAATCCACAGGTGGGCCAGTTCTGTGTAATCCAGAGAACTGGATTCAAAGGCACTAGAGTGTTTAGGGCTTTTTTCCCCCCTTATTAGAAAAATGTTTTAGTGACAACCTCGATAGCAAGAAATTAAACAAGTTGGAGCATGACAAAGCAAGTCAGGAAATGTGATTAAGGATAGACACATCATGGAATTTATTAAATATCAGGAATATTACAGGCATGACAGGGAAGTGGGTTGAGAGGGGAGGTATTAACCACGTCAGACAACATTCAAGGGCTGAATTTCTCTGTGGAGGGCCGGAAAGGTTGGGAAGGGAAGACAGATAATAGCAGCAGGCTGGATCCATCAAACTGATCACTTAGAGACTGCAGTCCTTTGGAAAAGAGAGATGGATCCTGACAAGACCAGCAAGGCCTGGGGAACACATAGCCATGAGGAATAGTACTAAACTTATTTATTTCCCAGGATTTAGTATAGTCTAGGACTGCTGTTTTCATTTTTACTATCCGCAAACAACTTTTCTGTATTCAGTTTCTAAGATGCAATTTTCCAGCAGCTGCCAGTTTATTAGATTTCTGGCATGTATGGTTGTTAAAATGTATAAATAATTTGGGACCTTCTATCCTGCCACTCATGCTGGGGTCAGTTTTCATTTTGTGTGACAATACCTGCAATTATTTGTGCACTTTTTTTCCTGGCAAGTCTTCAAACACCAGTTAGTTGGTGAACAGAAAATGATAGCTTTTTCTCTGTAAAGAATTATAAGCAGAAGTATGCAGAGAATAGCTCTAGAATGTCTATTACATTACCAACATCACCCTCAGAGTGAGCTATGACAAGGATGTGTCATTTGGAAAACAATCCAGGGTAAAGGAATAGAAAGGGATATGTCAACATGTAATATGGCATTTGTGAGGGGTTTGAGCTTTTTATTAGTGAAGTTAGAGCTATTCAAAATTACCTACGATGGTTTTGCTTTTTACTGGTTTCTTTGTCCTGGTAGGCCATCCAGATCATCACCTCATTAGTAGTTTTTTTGTCGTTGATGCATCTGGTTTTTGGAGAGGCTTAAAGCTCATTACATTTTCTTCCTTAAAAACAGAGAATCATGTAGAGACCAAAACCATCCCTCAGCGGCTTAGTCTTTCAAATGGGATGGTTATTAAGTGCACTGTGGTGCAGACAGCCTCCGCTGTAATCACATAAAAATCCTGAATATAGGGGTTTACATAGTGCCCATCATCTCATGGCTGAGATAGGTGATTACTCCTGGAAGGCAGGAGCTTGCAATAAATCAGCTGCCATGTGCGACATAAGATGTCAGCATCTAGAAGGAAAAATCCAATTCAAGGTGTTTGACTCCTTGATTGACTCCAGGAATTTATTTGCTAATGTATACTGCCTTTTACAAATCCCTGGTGTAACTCATTTCAGCAAACCTCAGGAACCAATGCATAAACAGGCATAGATTGTAGGTAAATATAGTTCATTTTCCATGAGAAGACTGAAGAAAACCCTGGGAGAATGAGGTTGTACAGGCAGAGCAGATATTGAGTAGGTCTGAGTGCATAACTGCCTAGAGGAAAGTTAAAGCCTCCATTTAAAATCTCTTCTAATGTCTCAGATGAGTTTGAGAGTGCATGGGAATGAAGGCTGTAATATTATTATTAGACTCCATATATATATAAAGGTTTTTTTAGGCTGCAAATTACAGATTGGGTCATTCTAACAAAAGAAACTATATGACCCTCATAGATGCAGGGTTAAAGTGCACAAACTGTTTGCATCTTACTTTATCTTTCCCTCTATGTGATAGTTTTGTTTCTCATTTCTGCTGCTAAATTTGACCCCAGAGTTACAAGTGATCTGTGTAGGTGTGTTGATCAGAGCACATTCCTGGGGTCCTGTGTTCATAACATGAAGCAGGACTTCCTTTTAATACCAAACTGTTATGTTGTTTAGTACATTATTTGGGTGTAATCTGTAGGAAACAGATATGTGAAAGAAATTAATTGAATCACAGCCTTTAAATCATAGTTTTATATTTTGTCTCACACTATCTGAGGACAGAAAAACTTTCTACTAGCAAGATGGGATTGGATTGTCCCAAGAGTTGCTGAACACCTGCATTCAGCATGAGCACCAGCACCCAATATGGTGATCCTAGGAGCATCTCAGTGATGCACTAAACATCTGAACCTGCTCCAAAAAAGACTGAACATTGAGCCTTGTATGTCACGGCTGCGCTGAAAAGTCAAAGTTCCCATAGTGTCTCTCAGGCAAAAAAAGCAAAATATGAACTTGGAAATTAACTTGGAAACTTTGACCAGCATTTTTTCCTTTGGGCTTGCTTGCCCACACAGGACCACTGATGGCCAGCTACCATAGCACACATCCCTTCTCTTGCCCCATCATTAACTGACTCCTTTGCTGGTCAGGTCTCTTTTCTTCCCATCTCCCTATTCCTAAGTTGCATGGGAGATTGATGAAGTAAACAAGTCTTTTAGTTACAATACCAAGAACCAGGGAAAAAAAATGTGTCAGAGTTGGAACCAGTATAAATACATACACATTGCTCATCAATGAATTAATTATTTTCTTTAGGCAGTGGAGAGTCAATTTTCTTCAGGCTTCACTTTACAAAACAGTCAGCAAAATGGTGTCAAATGTACCCTCATTTCCCTTTCTTAATACCACACCATGTTACCAACAATTGTGAATAGGTGTGGAGGAGATGGACTCTCATTTTATCACTCCAAAAGCACATATATAAACCTCTTACCACCTGGCCCCCCAGCAAATATTTACACTACATGAAATGTCAGCAAGGCTTAAAACAGTGGGAGCAAGCGGACACTTCCATCAAAATGCTCTGCAGTGGAATAGCTGGTGATGATGAAAGTTAAATTGCCAGGGCTAGGCAAATAGTATCAGGCTATCTGTAGGTTTTTCACACTAGTGCCATTGATTTTGAGTTTGGGGTACTAGTAAATCACAAAAAATCAATTGTGGCAATATGTGCAAAATGAAGTTGGTCTGAATAAACAGCTCTATGTTAGTATAAATGCATCCACATTGCATATTTGGATTAAATGAGAACCATTTCTCAGAAAGTGTGTGAAATAAGAACACTAATATAGAAAATTTTTCAACATGAATTTCAAAACTGTGGATGGAAAAAGCTTTAATGTTCTCACATAGTTCTGTGGTGAGTTGTAAAATCTGTGTGTTAAAGTGGTAGCATTTACAAGTTCTTCCTGCATGTGGACTCCCAGCCCCAGCACAAGCTGTCCTACAACTTTTGCCAGCTGTGTGGGTTAGGCGTAGGATGTTGCAGAAGAGATCAATTTCCACCTGCAGGAATCCTGGGAGGGCACTTGCTCAGTGGACACATTGTGCAAACAGAGCAGTGAAGAAAAATTTTTGCTCATTCTGCCAGTCCTACAGGGAAAGTTAATGCCTGTCATTTGTCCTATGCTTTCCTTCGTGATGCACAGCAAGACCAGCTACCCAAGCTCCAGCAGCAGGTCAGCAGAGGCCACTGGGATGGGGATGGTCCCTGCAGGAGGACTGTGACTTTGGCCCCGCTAAGTCCTCTCAGCACTATCTGCCCCAGCTCTCAGAGTTTCTGCCTAACGTGTCCATAGGGTGAAAGTGACACAGGGCTCACATGAGCATCCTGAAGGCAGTGGTGTGCATCTGGAGCTGGTGTCTCCAGCTCCTGAGGTTGTGAAGACGCTATAGCTGACATTTGTATGTTGAGGCTGCTGTTAAGAGCTGCTTCCAGCTGGGCTCTGGGGTGGGCTTGCCACACAAACACACACAGGCACACACTCATACACACGCAAAGTGTTCTCAGCCCCTAACCCATATTCAGCCTCTTGGCACTACCCTGAGAGACTGCAAACCATGGGTACTGCAGGAGAGAAAGGGGTTCTCAGCCCCCAGGTGGGAGACAGCAATATGAAAGCTAAGGAAAACAGTGAGATATTACAAGCACGAAGGAGAGACTAACCTGTGAGGTGTTTGCCCTTTCTGTAGCTGCTTAGTACTACTGCTGGCAGACATCACTTTTTCTGCACAGCTGGAATGTATCCTTCCCTTTTCTCACAGTATCAGCTCATCCTTCCTTCTTCCTGATTTAGTTTCAATATTAGACCTGGTGAAAGAGAAGATGCTCTGTTTTAAGTTACCAATTGAAAATAAATCTACAAATGCAGAATAAAAACACAAAATGTAAGGGTAAGAGGGAAAAGAATAGAAAAAGGACCTTAAAGAAAACCTGTACAAAGAATGTTTAGGTGCTGAATAATAACATGCAAAACCAAAATAAAATAATCACTGTTGCAATAGCACAGGAAATAAAAAGCAATAATTGAATTTTGAAACTTTTTAGTAGATCACATTCCTATTTATAAACACTGCTGGCCAGAGCTGTGTGAGTCGGCAGCCAGAATTAGGTTATGCCCCTGCAGGAGGATGTCTGATGGCAGCACAGAAGCAGACTCACACCAGCTGTACCCTTTCACTGCATTGCCATACTTTTTAAAGCATCATCACAAGCTGCCCAGACTGCCAGAGACCCTGAGTGATTACATGAAGACTGGCATCCCATGGCATGGCATGACATGGCAGCCAACACAGCAAAACTAATCTGGGTTCCTCAGCACAAAACTCTGACATCTTATCTACAGAGCTGTATTGCCTTCATGCCTTTAGAGTGTTGAGGGTGTGACCTTATGTTCATAACGTAAACAAGAACCATTGTCTCACATGCATTAAGATTTCCTCTAAATTCAGATGCAATTTATTCCCACTGAAAGGAGCAAAAGTCCGATCTCACAGATTTTTCCATTCAAAAAAAAGGCTTTTCATGAAAAATCATTTGAACTGGAAGTATTTTCCTTTGAACAAAAATTATCTAAATGGCTAACTTGCTGTCACTTTGTTTATCTAGGAGAATGACATTGGCCCAGGAAACCAAATAAGTGCTTGGGAACAGAGTACAAAAATATCTCAGAGAAACATTGGCTGAGTTTAACTGCTGATGTAAAAGCGTGCGAGACTGTTGAGCCCAGCTGAGCTGTAGTTCCTTATGAGAGCTGTAAATATTTAGCGAGTGAAGGCTGGCTCAAAGCACTGTGCAACTCATCCCTTATTTAATATAAGTTCAGTAGCTTTAATTTATCCCAGATGTCATCAAATGGTGGGACCAGCACTTTTGCTACTTTGGTATGAAATGCACTAACAGCTTCATTAGGGGAAGAGTATCAGCGTGGTATTACTCTTCCAGAAGGTGATTACCTTCTGTTTCAGCCTCTAGAAATACACAGTATAAACCTACATTCCAGGTGCTCTGGCTTACAGTCTTCTTACTTGGAAGGGGTTTCGAAGTCTTCTTCTGTTCAGTAGGAGGGCATTTTGTACAATGATGCACATACTTCACCGATTCTTTTAGCAAAAGTTGTTTCTAACAAAACTCTTGGTGAATGATAACAATGCAATGCAGCCTGATTACTTGAAATTTTCCCATTGAGTCACAAACACAATTTGACTGGATAGGAATGTGTTGGGGATGGCTCAGGACAGCAAGGAAGTGCTTCTGAACCTATGTGCACCAGCACTGTAAAGAAATTATTTGATTGTGTCATCAAGTCTTTAGGTTTTAAAAAGGTTTGAGGGAAGATATGATAGCTGGTTTTGAGTAGGTATTTGTTGTCAAGATGCATTTGAGACACTTGTTCAGAAAGACTACTGTTCATGTAATCATTTTGGTCCAGCAGACGTAAATACGCCTGATGCAACAGTAGCTAAAAGAACAACAATGAATGAATGAAGATGCTGCTTTCCATTTTCCTCATTCTACCTGTGGCCAAGACAACCTATCACAGAGCACGGCAGACGAAATTCTCTACTCGGTCACATCTTAAATTCCTCTCAAATGCAGTTAAGTCCTTTGTTTTTCATGCCCTCCATTTCTTCCATGTTTTGCTTCACATCTAGGCAGAGCTACCAACCAAATGTAGATAACCTAAGACTCCATTTTGTAAAGCAAATGTTACTTCCAACTCTTCTTGGAGTTCTTAATGTCCAAACATGTACAGGGATATAACCTTAGAAAAAGCCCCTTTTTACATATGCCCGTGCTTGGGACCACATGTAAACTATTCCTATCTTCCAAGTGAAATAACAGAAGCCATTGAAACAGTTAAAAATTTCTACATTATCACAAGATTGTATAGTGAGTTTCACTTCTTTGAAACCCTTTTCCAAAAATATGAGTCTCAGATGAACAGGAGCCAAAGACACCAAGTCCCACAAACAGCTTTCTATTTTCAGATAATAGCCATTTCAACTAGGAAGACATATTTCAGTACAAAACAGACCACCCTCTAGTTTCTGCATTATCTGTAAAGCCTTTGGCTTAAGGGAGTGTCCCATATTTTAAATTAAGGTCTGGATTGTGCCACACCACTTTAGATCTATTGGGACAATGCTGTTCCCCTCTGAGTCCTGCAACTCAGCAGGTGTTTATTCAGCTGCCATCATCCTTCAGGCTTCAATCTGATCCCACAGCCATACACATCAAGACCCGGCCTTTTAAAGAAAGCTCCGCAGGATCTGGCTTCTAATACATCAGGATTTCAAATGGAGGCATTTTACCAACAGAGATTAACAGGAAGCTGTTATTTTGATTACAGAATGGCTTATTGATGCAGACCGTAAAGCTAATTCAAAACTTCCTAAAACTTCCTGATGACAGTTTCTTTTAAATAATTTCTCTTGGAAGCGGCTTTCGCTGCAACACCCATAAATTTCAAAAAGTAGGCAAGGTCATACAGGTCCGGTTCAATTTTCCAAAGCAAGATGGGTCGCACTGCTACTACAGTGGGGAAGAACTTGCAGAGGCAGGGTGTATTCTCCCTTCCCAGCAGGACCATCAGGACAGAGCTGGGCTCTGAGGATACTCACCAGTGTGGAGTCTGCAGATACTGCTTGGTTTGCCTTGTTCCCAACTGGGAGGCAGCTAAGAGTCAACATTTATTGGTGCAGAAGCAGCATCACAGTGAAACAGCTGTATTGCTTTTGAGACCCATGACTCTCTTTCTTCATTATTCTTGCATAATGTTGTTGGCTTTTGTCACTATTAGGTTTTAATTTTATAAGGAAGGATGCTACTGTGCTTTGGTCTGTGAGTGGCCTGCCAGAGAACATGTATTTTACAAGATTTGAAGGAGGAGCTTGGTAGAGTTTCCTGATATGGAGATTACTAAACCAAACTTGTATGGGAGTTGATGTGTGAAAGGACTCAGAAGCACATGGAGCTTTTGTATGTGCTCTAGAAAGAGAGTTCAGACAGTGTCAGATACTGGGGCCACATTAATTGCTCAGCATGCAGGGTACAGAAAACATGTAGCATGAGGCAACCTTGTATCTCAGTTTTAAGTTTACCTTATTAGCAGCCACCTCCAACTGAAACAAGTTTCAGAAAAGAGACCTCCCATTATTTAGAAATTTTCTACTCCATTCTCCATTCCTTCTGCTTTGGCAATGAAATAGTTCTTCCATATTCAGTACAATAATGTCTTTCTTTTAGATACATTCTGCTTCTCCCCACCCTGCAATCCTCCATCCCTCCCCCTCAAAAAAAAAAGAAAATACTTGCTCTATTATGACGAAGCAAGCAATTTTCACATATCAAAACCGAATAGTGTAATTGGTTTGTGAAATGGGTTATTTGGCAAAACAGACTGCAATTGCTAGAGATGGGATTTAGTGGTACAAAAGAAGCCCATTCAATTTGGGTTTTTTAAGTTTTCATACATTTCAGCTGCCACAAACCTGCTCTGTTGTCAGAGGGACTACTTCGATCTTTATTGATTGAGAGTTTACACTGGTGTTTTAATATAAACCTGTTCAAGGAATATCTAGAAACATTTTTTTTCTTTCTATAGACCTGATATGTGAGAGGAACTGAAACTTTCTGGCAGGTGAAAAGAAGTGAAAAGAGGTGAAAAGAAGTCTCTATTCAACAAAGACCAGGAAGTCAGCTTTTTTTTTCCTCTTATACCAACATACATTGACAGTGATTCTATTGCAGCTAACAAAGTAAAACCTCCATAAAAGAAATGTAGGTGTGACCCTCCATTCAGGCTTGAATGAAACTCCAGCAAAGGCCATGCTGTGGCACAACATTTTAAAGGAGTGGTAAAAGGTGTGTTGACATCAGCACGTAAGGCTGAACCAGATAGATTATTAGATTACTGTGGGGTTTTTTAAAATATGGCATTATTATATCACCTCTGTTTATTATTTTACTCTACCATTTATCCTCTTAGATTTTCCCACAGATGAAGGGATCAATCATAAAGACCAGCTGGGGCTAAGGGATTCTCTTGCTGTCTAGAGAAGCAGTGAAGAATAAGGTCTGCTCTATGTGGAGGGTGGGGTAGAGAGGAGGAATGGACACACCACTGTCAGGGCTCCTTTTAGCCTGGGTTTTCATCATGAATGGAGAAAAATCAAAGTCTGGCGAGCAAGGGTTGGTCTTCAGGCTCTAGTAACAGAAGAGGAGAATTCAGAAAGAAACTTGCAGAATAGGAGCTTTGGATAGGAAAGAGAAATAAGTGGACTCTAGAAGGGCAACTCGAGCAACTTTCCATAAAGGAAGATTAAGTTAGGTGCAGAAGGGGCTGTGGTGAATCTCTTATCTTGAGATTATCAGCTTTGACAATGACCCATGTGTTCCATGCTGTGTCATTTTGAACTCAAGCCAATGCTCAAATCGTATGACAGAAGCAATTTCAGTGGGGGAGCACTGTAATCATTGCTGCACCATCAGTGGAAAAAAAAGGTAGAGGAAATTTCAAAGACATATTTCACAGCTTTTAGGAAGGTAATTTCCATACTGTCATCTGGGACAGAATGTCTGCAATGTATTACTTGAATTACCTGGTATAGAACACCAGTTGTTTAACTCCTCTTTCTGATGAAGGAAAATGAATTTATTTCTTCTTCATGCCACTGTTTGCTGAAGTGAGTTTAATAAATTAGATCCCAGAGAGAGTCTATGATGTGTTTTTAAACAAACATAGTGAAGTATAGCTTAACCTCAGTGATCATTTATGCTGTGTTTATTGAGCATGACAATAGATTAGATAATTACAGCCAAGGACTTCCTCATTTCACCAGAAATGTTTGCATTAAATTTGGGTTTTATTAAAAGGCATTCTTCAGGGGAAATATGAAATCCCATTCCTTAAAGTTTGAATTTTGCTATATTTTTTGACTTTTTAAGACTAGCTATAGCAAAGAATCTTCATTTAAGCCTCTTACAGTGCTCATTTTTAAAATTTTATTTAGCTCTGTATGTGGGAGCAGAGGTGGTAATGAATAAAAGGTGTGGGGTAATGCTGGGAGGGGATGGTGAGCAGAAGTCACATGAGTAGTAAAATAAGAAGAAACCTAATAATACCTAGCAACCTAATGGAAAAAAAATTGTGCATGGCAACAGAAAGGAAGGACTTAGCTGCAAAGAGAACATTTGCCAGGAAAGGCAGACAAAGAGAAAGAAAATCCATAACCTATCAAGTCTCAGAAACTGGGGGTGGGAAGGAGCAAGAACGAATAGTTTAGAAACCTGGAAAAGCGAGCCAGCTAAAACTTGTCCTGCACGAAAACAGCAAAGAGCTTTACTACTTTTCATAGCTATCAGTAAGGATGTGCATTGACTTCTTATGATCCAAAGCAGGAGACATAACGAATGTGTGGTCAAACTTGCCATTATACTTGGACTTTCAAAAGGAAAATTGAACTCAAATAATTCTGTTACGAAAACACGAAGCCCATTACCTGAGTTAGAAGAAAATATGCATTTACATTCCTCATAGAACAGGACCTCCCTTGTCCTACCAAGGACTCCAGGTTGCTGAGAGTGTAGACAAAATTCAGCTAGCAAACAGCAGCAATGCACTATCAGAAAGGGGAGATTTAGCTTAGCTGGTAGCAGAGGAGCGTCAGCAAATTCATCCTGCCAATTAGGTGCCCCTATGGGGCAGCTTAGCTGGGGGTTTAACTCGCTGTCAGCATCATGTTGGAAACAGAGCAAGGTGCTGACCACCACAGCACAAGAGGGGATGTTTGCCCTCAGTCCCATTTAGAGCAATGGGAATGAAAACCTGTTTGAAAAGAGTTCTTTGATAGCCTCACTGATGGGAATAGTTACATGCAGATGAATTTTCAGCTATGCTAATCTTGGCAGCAAATGCCATGTAATCTCAAACCTTTTCAAAATTCTACTCATTGCAGCAAGTAGGTAAGAGAGGTTAGCATAAGAGAATTGAAAATAAAACATCAAAAAATGAAGAAGTAATTTATACTGCCCTGGGACTTTATACTGAGAAGCTTTAATCATAATCATAATCATAATCATATGGCTATTGCACCATGGGACTGTGGGGCAGAGCCAAGATTGTTTCAGTGGCCTAATTATATGCATGTGGAGAGTCTCCATTATTTGGGATAACTGCAACACTGATGATGTACCAGACAGTCAATTATCATGTGTTATTTTGGACATCTTGACTGTCTTTGGAAATCCTTTTTTAATTTTTTTTTTTTTTTAATTTAGCTGTGGCAACAGCTTTTTAAGTAGAAAATAATCTTGAAATATTCCTCAGAAACCACAGTTATTTCTTCATTTCCCCAGGAAAGTTGAAACTTCAGTATCCTGAACATTTTCAACACTTTCAAATTCAGGACTGAGGCAGATGTGAGAGCTGGGGCATAAGTAAGAGATTAGTAGTTTATATTAGCTCCAGATTAGTTAGCAATTTATAAAATTAAAACTCCACTCCCCTCTAGCTGCTGAAAGGGAAAAGAAGCTTGCTGCTTTTTTTCCCAGTTTCAGGAGTCTTCCTTAATTTAAAAAAAAGGCTTCAATTTTTTTATAGTCTGCCCCAAATTTGAAGTTATTTTTGTTTACAGCTTCACTGCTGTCTTGAGTTTATAACCTACTCATCTGACCTCAATTGCAGGTCCCTCCTTTGCCATTATCTTATAAGGACTTTGGATGAGTAACATGGTGCCCAGCAGTCTCTCTGTCTTGTCTGGTTTATTGCAGCTGGGTCTCTGCTCACTCAGTGTTGTCTGAGCTGTTTATACACACCAAGTACTTGCTGAAACAGAGTCCAGGAAGCAGAGGCTTGATTTTCTGACCCACTTCTGCTATCTCTGCTCTCTGCAGAGCAGCAGCACTGTGCATAGGTAACCCTTGTTCCTTGGTGGCTGTTTTAATTTTTTTACTCCTTTTATATGGCTTTGCAGGAGCCTTGGGAAGAAATAATGCTTTGAGAAAAACAATGGTAGTAATTTAAATGTAATGGTCTTTGTTGGTTTCCTTATTTCAGACTCAAAGGAAGTGTATGATTAGGGTCATGATTTTCATTTAGTGTATTATTAAGTTTTATGCAAAAAGATGGGCTCAATTATTTCTGTGTGAAAGAACTTTCACAGGTGTGGGAAGTTGTTCTTCTGGAATCCAAGTTAACACCTATTTCATTTTTCGTTCTTAAGAAAAATAATACTTTTATTCTTCAACATTTCTGGACATTGACAACAACACAACAAAGGTTCTGTCTTGAATTCTGCTACAGCATATTGGAGAATTGTGAAAGAATTACACATCTTTATGGGCTTTTCAGTTTCCATATGCCTTCTGTTTTCTGGCTTCAGCTTCTCTAGGATAGCTCATGTTCCAGAGAACGGAGAAATAATTTTTGGACACACTTTTCTTTTTAAAAAAAAAATAATCTGATCTTTCTGATAGGTGGGCTGGGAGTTCCAAAAATATTCTTTGTTGTTCTCGATTATTGTAGTCTTAACACATTTAATAAGATTCACTGGATGTTCATTCCTCAACAGTATGTTTATTTCCTAATTCACCAAAGGCTTTTTATTACTCAAGGTATGAATTATCTGTATTTACCGCCTCATCATTACTGTACAGATTACCTTCCAACCAGTGACAGATGACATTGTCTCCTTAGGGACTGGACAGTTTGTGGGCATAAACAGTTTCCTTTTCCTAGCATTTGCTAAAGGTGATGGTCCTCAACCTAGAGCCTCTTGCCGTAAGAGTGAAAAATTCAAGTATGATGTTATTATATTTCCCCAACCACTCAAGCTGCACCAGGAAAATACACCCTCTTCAGTTTATCTGTCATAGAGACTACCTTTCCTGGATTATATTTGGCCAGTGGACTCTACATGATGTTTTCCAGTGGTTTGTGATGGGTTTGTACCCTTGAAATAGCTAAGAGTGAAAGACAAAACTGTTTCATAATGGAAAGTCAGCAACAAGCACCTCTTTTTTAATCCAAACTTGTTCTTCTCCTTTTTTCAGGACCTTCACGACAAAGCTGGTTTTGTCAAGTCTCTCTCAGATGCATTATTCTCTTGCTCCAGCTGCTTCACAGCTTGGTGAAGAAGGTTGTTTAGTTTTGCTTATTATTGAAGAAGGCATTTCTGAGACTCAATGCTGTCATCATGTAACATTTCATGAGCAGAACGTAACAGAATCTGAGAGATTCCAATAAAACCTAAGATCTGTCAGATCTCTCACAGCATCCCTGGATCTTTCATCTATTTTGATCTAGATACTCCCTTGAAGTTTTAGCTTGCCTGGGACTGTCCAAATTTCTTCAGAAGCCAACAGATTCCTAATTAAGAGGATCTGAGTTTTCCTCAGCTTCAGTATGCCTATGTTTAGTCCAATGTTCACCCCTGAACATTTGCTTTGCAATGTTATAGTCTGACTTGCTGTGGCATTACCATGTAGTATGGTCTTTTCATAGAACATATACTAAATTCAAATTTGGTCTTTGACTGGGGGAATCCTGTTCAGAGATTTTATGCAAATATCAGCTTCTGATATAAAACTTTGGTTATTCTAAAAGTTTTCTTGACATTTACAAGTCTGCTGGTCTACTCATCAGTGTATAAGTCCTTTTCTTGGTTGGCTTGCCAGTAGTCTCATGACTTCCTCATCATCATCTGCACATCAGCACCATGTCTGATCTGTAAAGATATACATCTTTATAGTCCGTTAAAACTCCTAACAGGGCCTTAATTGACTCTACTCTTTCCTTTCAATTTTGCTTTGCAGTAAAATATATGATATGAAGTAATGCATAGAAGAGCTGCCACGACTTCCAGAAATGTTTTGTTGTGAACAAGAAACTTGTATTTGCCTGTTGGCACCATCATAGTTGCATGGTGTATCCCTAGTAGTTGCATTTCTCAAGTCAAACACTGTTTGCATCCTTGCACACAACTCCACTGGATGCTTCTGCCTGGTTGGCACACACATGTCTTACTCAGCTTTGTTTGCTTCTTAATTAGATTTTATTCCTTGCTGTGAGTCTCACTAGCCCCCTGACCATATGTCTCATAAAGCACATGCTGGATTATAAAGTAACAGGCCTACTTATTTCTATAAGAAAACCCTTTTCAGTAGGCACAGGGAGCAGTCCAGCTAAATACAGAACAGCATGTTTCTTGGAGACTTCTGTAAGTTGTGTTTATCTTCCCAAGTTCTTTGAAAACTGCTCCTGTCTTTTTCCTGCCTATATCTTCAGTGACTAACAGTAAAATGACAATTGCTCTTGACAGTACTAACTCTTAATCATTGATGCTAAGTGATTTCTCAATATATCTAATTGAAAATAGATTTTTTTTTTTTACCCCCACAGTATTTCAAGGGCTAGAAACACTGTTGACTTTCAATGACATTCTCTTATAAGACTTTTGGCTTGGGCTTTGCAGCTACCTGCTTAATCAGTGAGTTAACCTGCTTGAGACAGAAAGCTTCTAGCTCTCACATGAGAGCTTATCTGATAGGAACTGGTATCTTTATGTC
Organism: Eulacestoma nigropectus; assembly: GCA_013397775.1. Taxonomy (NCBI): domain Eukaryota; kingdom Metazoa; phylum Chordata; class Aves; order Passeriformes; genus Eulacestoma; species Eulacestoma nigropectus. Next base: position 1,505,666 of record VZTE01002171.1, read on the forward strand.
CATTTTACAAGCAGGATACAAGAAGACTGTGGCAAACAGAACAGATAATACCTGTTTCGTCAACATGAAATGTGGGTTAGATTTGTATTAGCCACATTAGATTTTGTAATACCTGCTCTGCCATGGAGTCAGGAAATGTGTCAACTTGCTGTTCCATGGAAGTACTGTGGTAAAAATTCAGGTTTTAAGAGCTGCACCACACGAAAAAATCACTTTTTTAGATGTGGGTGGCTTCGTTCAAAGAACAGTGTCCACTTTTTACCAGCAATGGGGACTTCCATCGGAATTCAACATTAGAAGTTATCTTGGCAATCAGTTTTGATTTTAAAAATGTTTTTGCATGTAAATCACAGCTAGTCTGTGATGTTTTTCCTGACATTTTCCTTGTTTGCTCCCTTTTTTAAAAACCTTTGATATTTACACAGACTACATATGTCATCCAGAGCTTATGCCATGGACAGAAATGACAAGGAAGAATAGATTGGTCCCAAGGCACTGAGTCAAAACTAAAAGCCAAATTATTTGACTAAAATTAAACAGATAGAAAACTGAAAAATCTAAATATTAAAATTAGAAATAGAATGGATAATAAAAAAGCAAATACAAAATTGTATGTGAAATCGATAATCCCATCTACTCCAAAGATACCAATGAGTCTCAGGGATATTCAATTCCCCATAGTCTCAGTAAGACTTGCTTAAATATTGATGGAAATCCCTAAATCCTCCAGCCTCAGGTCATGGTTTCTCTGCTGGTACATATTCTTGACTGTGGCTCAAGTTCTTGCCGTGCAGCTGCCCTCGTTAAAAGCAGATGCAATTTATCAACTGAGCAGCTCTACCCTGCCAGTAGGTCATGGCAGGTACAGTTGATAAACAGAACAAGCAGCGCCCAGCATTTCTTCTCCTGGAGCTCCCAGTGCAGCCCTGAGCTGCACAGCCACCCACAGTACTCAGCTGTGCTCCAGAGGAGGGCTGGCTGCCCTTAGAGGCATTTCAGTCCCCGGGCAGATGTCCTCGGTGTGACCAGGAGAGTTACACATTTGCATGGCACAGGCCTTGGAGGAGCCAGATGTCTGTATGTCACCTTCCTCCCTGGCTGGCTCCATGGGGAGACAGGGCAGGGGCCTCCTCCAAAGGACTCCTGGCAGAGACACATCTGGATTACCTCACATGGAGGCATGAGGAGATACTCTTTAGGGCATACCTAAGCACAGTATCCTCCGCATTTACAATGGATTTCTTCTTCATACAAGCCCTCAGCAACCTGTTCTTTCCACACAGGCACAAAGCCTCTAAAAAGCCACAGCTTGCCCAGTGCTGTTCCAACAACTCTGCCATCAGCTCTGAATACTGTGTTTGTCTGAAATGCCATCATCATCGAAAGATGGGTCGTGAGATATCAGTCCATGGTTATAAAAATTTTCTCTTTAGTGAAATGGGACAGAAAATGGAAGAGACAGAGTACCAACTGCAAAAAAATGTCATGCAGTTTGTCCTTGCCTGGTCTCTCAGCTATCCTCAATAGCTAGTCATAACAATAAAGGATAGAAATAAAGTCATAGATATTTTATTTATGAAAATCTAAAAATAATCAAACCCCTTAGATACCTATGTAAGCAGAAAAACAAAATTCATGTTTCTCTCTTCATCTTAACTCCTGCGGACTTCACAGAGACACTTAACCAGAAGGACTCTGTGGCAGTTCAGTAATATGTTTACCACTAAAATCAGATGACAACAGAAATGGCAGCTTGATTCGATTTATGACAAAACTGGTGGAAGTAATCCAAGAATGTCTAATTTTCTTTTTTACTTTTCCATTGTGGTGGTTTGGGGATTTTTTTCCCTTATGCATCCTTCCCTGGCAGGTTCATTCTTTGTGTCTTTTACAGGGGTGAAATCTGCTTCTTTTTAGGTTTGTTTTCCTCTGCTTATTTCCCTCCCACCTTTCATACCCTTTTTATTTTTGGTCCCTTACTATTTCTGTCCCTCTTCCCACCTCACACACCTGCACACACACACACGACCAGATACTCCAAGTCCTTTTAATATTTACTTTTCTTCCCTCTCATCCCTTGTTTTTCCTATGAGACAGCCAAGCCAAAAAAGCCACAAGAACAGCTTGTGCTTGTGATATGTTAATGCTACAAAAGCAGTCACAGTCACTGTATTTTCACCAAGAGAGACAAAGAAGATGGGTCTTTTTCCACTGACCACAGAGGTTTCTTCTTCCTAAAATTCAAAATGCTCTCCTGCTTCCTCCTCTGTCACTTAAAGTAGCACAGCTGTTCCCTAGCTGGATGAAGACAAGTTTCAGACGGGCTACAGTTCCCAGATGCATATGTCCATGGCACAAGTGCAGGTTAAAAAGCAGTGATCCAACAAATGTTCACCTAATCATACTAAGTATCTCATAAACACAGAACAAGACAGCACCTGTCTGTCACAAAGTATTTGTAATCTGAATTAATCTAAGCAGATGACGAGACACACAATGGATACAGATAGAAATGGACAGTCAAAGAGAGCAGTGAGGATTATTTGTCACCGTGATGGGACCCAGGCTCGACACATCTGAACTGGAAACAGTCTTAGAGAGCCAGATGCTCAACTCCTTGACAAAATGAATTCTTCCATGATAGTTCTTATGTTTATAGAACACATAAAAACATTAACAAAGAAAGGAGAAAAATGTCTGTTGAACTCATTCCCTGGGAGGTTAGATTCCTCCTCTACCTCCTTTGCCCTGGAAGTCTTTTTCTTTCTGGCTGAAAAACCTGCAGACCTTGTGCCTGTGAGCTGAGCAACTTTTAGTTGAGTGAATGCATGTCTTCAAGATTTCATCCTGAAATCTGCCTCTCTTTAACATGGGAGAAGTATTTGATGATGTTCTTCTTTTTTGAAATACACATTTTAAGTAAAATTTACAAATCTGTTGTCCACATCCAATTTCAGTGATCATATTCCAGTTCTAACAGGCAGGTGAACAGATGTTTATGTCTGACACCTCTTTTTACAGCACAAATTTTGTAGTTTACCCTACCTTTCAAACAGACCCAGCTGTTCAATCCTCCCAACAAATGTGCAATGAGACAACCTCATGGTGTGGCACAGATTCCTGAATGTGGCCTGCCATTAAAACATATAAAAGTGAAGTCAGAATCATACACCTGGGAACAATTTATGTTGCAAGGGACCACTGGGGGCCATCGAGTCCATATCCCACTCAAAGCCTGTAACTTTGAAGTTAAAGCCTAAAACCTGATTTACAAGGAATAGTGCAGGAAGCTGCAATACAGAGACAGAGACAGAAATGTATCGCTGCTGCTGGATGCAGAAGGAAGTTAAACTACAACAGATAGCAGAAAAAGGGAAGAGTTGGAGTCAAAAGGGTGCAGACATAGCAGCACACTTATTTTCCTACAAGCCAGACATTTGTCCTCTCCAGCACCAGAAGTGAAGCTTCTTGAATACACTCCTGTTGTTGACACTTCTCTAATTTTGCCAGAAAGCAGTAACAGGCTGTAGTGTCGGGTAGAAGAGGAAGGAGGGAGAAAGGGAAGTACTGAAAAGAGACTTATTCCCTGAACTGTCATCTCAGCATATGAGGACTATGACCACAATAACTGCTGCTTGCATTGGAGCTTTATCTACCACTTGCACGTCAGTTCCTAAAGGCTATTTGAGGTATTTGCAGTTGTCCAGTTTTCTGCCATCATTCTGGGGTGCAAGATGATGCAACACTGGAAGCCAGGGTAGAAAGAGGCAGGAGCATGGGGATTGGCGAAGTCACACTGAACAGGTTTTGGTAGCTGGACGTAGACACTTCTGTATTCCAGGAATATCCTGACCCTGTAGCCAAGTACACTGGGCATTGGATATAAATTCCCACTGAGCAGGCAACTTCTGAGTCATGCCTGCACTTATCTCTGGGCAATGAATCATGTTGGGTTTGAGCAAAATTTTTAATTCTGTAATCTCACCCCTAGAAGTTAAATCTGGCCAGCGTGTTGCCGGTGACGCTCAGAAGAACTTGTCTCTGCTCTTTCCCAAGCCCAAAATCTGTAGGTGAAAGGAAAGAGAAGACATACTCATTATGGCACAACCTTCACCTCCTCCTGCCTACCTTTAAGATCAGCACTGAGAAAGGAGGGGAGGGGGGCATCTCTCTCTCTGGCAGCAGCCCTGATTGACTTCTCTTTTCCAGGAGGTAAGAACATGCAGAAGGCAGTCATGCTGGGATGTTACTTCCCACTCTCTGAAGGCTAAAGTTCCTCTGTCACATCAAGACTGGCTCCAGCAGGAGCCAAAATAACATTCCATGTAGTGAAATAATGGATACTCTGCGTAAGGTGGGAGTGCTGCTGTGCCAGGTCAGCTCTAATCAGACCATTCTGCTACTGGCTTTGCAATGAATCATTTGGTTACTGGAAAGGCAGAAATTAAAAGGTGCTTTTTGCATCTTTTTCTAAAAACTGCCCACATAGGAAACAGCATGATACAAGGGGGAAAGGAGACCAAGCTGTGAGAAGGAGGAGTGTGAAGCAGGCACCAGGAAATCCCTCTGTGCACACAGCCGAAAAAATCTAGTCACTGTGGGAAAAACTTAGAAAATTCTTGTTTTTAAAGAGAAGTCATTTTTGCTCAATTAGAACATGATCCTTGTATTATTACCCAGCATGCAGCACATTAAAAAAAAAAAAGGGGCTTGTACTTTAAAGGTATTTCTTCAGGGGAGATCAAAATGCTCCATGAAGAAATGGGAGCAGATAAAAGAGCACAGCAAAGCTTCTGAACCTACATTTTCAGTTACATTTTTTGTCAGCAAATAATTTGCTTAAACTGCAGACTGTCACAAACAGAGGACAAATAAATTATTTATGCTGTACATAAAACTGCAAAAGCATCACTCAGCTCACTGTTTTCTCTTAATGTAAATACATAAATTTCACAGATGGATTCTGTCTAAAGAATCTGTGGCATCCTCTACTACTCTCTGTGCTCTGCAAGGGAAGAATACAGGATACTAATTATGAAGAACAATAACAACATAAAAATGGGAAATGGTGCAAGGGCAATGAAGGAAATGGAATATGTTCTCACAGTAAGCTCAGGCTATCATAACACCACAATTTGGGTTATAGAGATATGCATTTCAAGCAAGAATAAAAAATTTCTTTGTAATAATGTGCATGGACTCAATCACAAAATTTTGGGAGAAAAAATCATCAGACATTGGAACTTTTCAAGCTTCAAAGAAAAATTCTTCAGAAGGTATTTCTTAATCCTTGCAGAAGGATTATTTCAAAATACTCCTTCTTGTCATGGTTGGCTTTGCTTTTTGTGTCCTAGCTACCAAAATTTGCATTCTTGGTCATCTCCTGTCATAATATCCCAGATGAGGGTGGCTTGAATTCTTATACAAAAAGAAGTTTTTATTTTTAATCACAAGCTGACTAACGTTTTCCAACAAAAATTAATTCCTTCTTCAGTTGTCTCAGCTACTTTCTTTTGCCATGTTTCAAGGAACAAATGCCTGCAAGGTGAGCTGCAAGCTACATACTGCTCATCCCCAAATGTTGGGCTTTACCTCTTCCTCTTTCTCTCTAATAGTTTCTATTTCAGTCCTGGGTAAGTGGAATGAAACAAGAACTTCAAACTCTAGCCCAAAGGCCAGCACTCCACTTTTTAGCCATCTGTGAAACATTTTTTATTTTAAGTACATGTGTTGGCCTTATCACTTCAGTGCCATAACCTTATTGAAGATTTTCAGCTCTGCTCTATCTGCAAGGATATACCCAGCTGCTATCCACCTGGGAACGCAGAGGAGGGCTTAAAAATTGTGACTTGTTCAGTTTCAGGATGGAGGTTTGACTCGGGAACTGAAAATCCTGACAGCCTGCAGCATGGCAGGAAGGCAGCGCATGTCCCGTGTCACCCTGCCAGATGGGGTTGGTGCCCACATGACACTTAAACTCTTTGTCCAAGACTGTCGTCAGGAGAGAAGGGACACCCTGGCAACTCAGCTCCAGATATTCCCAGCTGAAACTGAAAATGGCTGTAACTCCCAGCAGCAATTACACCCCAGTGCAGGGACACAGCGTGTCAACATGCAGCAGAAAGAAAAGGCTGAATACTATCTCTATTCTGTGCTTCGTCCCTCACTCTCTGTTTCTGGAACCTAAAGTAATCTGTCCTCATAAGATATGAGAGTTAGTAGGCCACCAGCTGCATGACATAAAGGAGGCAACCTTAGCCCTTTCTGCTTGTTATCTCCTTTCTAAAGTGTGAATGCTTGACTTATAGTGTTTTTCATGGTGCTTTGATGCCTGCATATCTATGTCTATGTAGAAATGTTTATTTGGCAATGGGGGAAAAAAAAAAAGGAATAGAAAACCAAAAAATGTTATTTTCTGAGGTTTTGGCAAAGTCATGCAAAAGCTTTTTCCTGACCAAAAACAGCGATCAGGAGCACAAGATAAAACCAGTTCAGAAGAGGGAAAACCAAAACATTAGATAGCTGATATTCAGTTTCCTGTTTTCCTCCACCATCACAGAAAAAAGGTGAATTTTTCTGAAAGACAGGAAACCACGTAAGGCAGTTGGGCAGGACAAGAATTTAAGATCTTAACAATGTGTTTGGATGTACTAGAAGATACCTTTGTGTATTCTGATGTAACAATGGTGTTTGGTGTGCGATATATCCATGGTTAAATACACACATGCTGTGTGTGCCAAAATAACAGCATGAAATTCTAATACCAAGTGCATAAATAACCATGTATGATTGCACTGAAGAAGGAGAAAGGAAAGGTCAGGTAAAGTGGATAACTACTGTCTATCTATGTACATGCTGAGAAAATTTCCTGCCACATACCATAGTGTTTTACCTTCCACTTACTAGGAAACTTGTCGTGGTTTCATTTCCTGATCCTATTCCTATGTACCCAGGTGTTAACCTCACTCATGTGCTTTCAATGTGGCTGGAAATAGCCATGGAAATGAAAGGAAACCAAAGTGAAAATGAGGTGGAGCTGACACTATGACAGATCTCACAGAATATCACAAACATTGCCAGTGCTCAAGGCGTACCAGTGTCCACAGAGTCACATCCACTATAGCATCAACTGCTCTGAATTCAGCCCCATGTCTGTAAGAATCATTACACATTCTTCCATACCAGCATGGCTTTTCAGTGTTGCAGTCACTGTGATTGTAAGAAGTCTACATTTTTAGCTTCACTTTTGTGGCTTCAGAATGTTGGAAATTTTGTCTTTTGAAACATTTGATTTTGAAAGTCACTGCAAAGAAATTACTGTATCAAAACAGAAGGAGGAACTCATGCCTTTTTCTATTTAATTTTGTAAACCAGAGAGTAACTATGAAAAGTAGGGCTCAGAGCTTATTCTTTCTCTAGTCTTTGGATTACTCCTGATTCCCATATAGTGGAGAAATCCTCAGCTGATGCTGCTAGTCCTTTTTACTGGGCACAGGGTAAGAAGTGATGCTGGAGTACAGCAGCCATCAGTAAACCTGGCCCTTACCTTCAAAGACAAGTGAAAACTGCCCCACTGACCTTTATAACACAAAGACATCCAAGAAGAAAAAGTTGCATGCACTCAGCTCAAAAGAGAGGAGACAAAACAGCAATGCTGTGTTTCCACAAACAGAGACACACTTAGCATTCAAAGAAGGCTGCTGGGCTTTGTAAAAGCCTGGGCTTCCTTGCCAAGCAGAAAGTGTTATCCATCTTCCATAAAAGTATATAAATCTGTTTCAGCCAGTCTTCCCTTCTGAGAGTTTTCCAGATTCCAGTGCCTCAGTGTAAATTATTTCGCATTAAAAAAGTTAAGGTTGGCTTCAGTTATTTTGCGTTGTTTTGTGTATATAGTCTTATATTAAACTGACCCAAATCTTTCATTCCTTAGCAGGACAGGGAAAATTGGCTGAGGACAAAAATGCAAGATAACCCAGTTCATGAACCACTGAATTCACTTGTGAAGAACACATGATTTGCTTCATTAGATTTCATTCTGGTCAAAGACAAAGACATAGTAATCAAATCACTTTTGGAATGTCCTCTGTAAGTACAAGACTAAACCCAATGGTTATTCAGGGCTAAATTTTGTTATGAAAATATGATGCAGGAAAGTTTAGCCTCAGCTGTGCATTTAGAAAGCATGGGGTGAACAATGATTTGAGTATGATATTCCTCTAAAATAATGAAAACTATTTTAATATAAGCACTGAAATTTATAGCTCCTCAATTTCCATATTAATTTTTATTTTTAATTTAAAAGTAGATTCAATAATGCACAACCTACTTCTGCGGAGCAGTTTTGGGGTAGAGGGAGGTTAGGCTTACAAACCAAGTCAGCAAAAAGTTTTCATGGTCCCAGTGACAGAACACAAGATACATCTAAATGCAAAGACAATCTGCCATTCAGTCAGAAACTCTCGAGTGTGTTTTAACCACCCGTGTAGCCATGGCAACACCAAACGTAGCAGAATCTACCCCAGACCTTGGGTGAATGCCAAGATGGTGTTTAACCCATGCTTAATTTTATCCTGCTGCTTCCAGATCCTAAACCAGATTACACCTATCTTGGCTGTGTGCAGGGTTTTGACTGCCACGTGGCATCTATTTCTTAGGATGTACATCTAGTCCCTGAAGGGGAAGGAAGGCATGCAGGTGCTGCCAAGCTGCCTCCTCGTGAGCAGGAGAGCAGTGAGGCCTTGCTCTGCAGGGCGCTCAGCGGGATCGTCACTGCTCCAGCCTGGCAAGAATAATGAGGGTGCTTCTCAGGCAGTCAGCAACCACAGTTTCCTTCCAGAGCTACAAGTGGCATGTGCAGCCTTGTCATGTTTTCCTTTTTCTAACAGTTGTGTCTTGGATCAGTGAGGCCACTTGTTTGAAGGACTAAAGAAATAGTGAACAATACCTGGAGTTGAAAACAAGAATATTTTTGTGAGAGAGTCTTGGCAGCTTGTCTGGGTACGGAAAACAGAAAATTTCTCTCTGAGCAACAAATCATCAGATAACCTGTTACTACCTACTAAGGTGTAACCACCAAGATGCATTTTTTCAGAAACACTTGTCATGTGTAGGAGGCAGGCAGAAATGTTTCAAGGATATCTTTTCTAACACCATTGAAAACAATTTGTCGTCTTGCAGCAAGTGCAAAGTAACCCTGCTAGATTTCTGATTACTAACTGAGACTGGTCCTTGGGGTCTCCTTTGGGGTCAGAGCTGAAAGTTAGTTCCCCTGGGTATCAGAGAATGACATAATATCCACCAGAGCTGCCTAGAGCTGTTTTCAAGAAGAAATATCTAACACTGTTTCTTCAAACCCACCCTTGTCTAACAGTCTAACAAATACTCGTGTGCCTACTGGCCCAGCGAAAGTTGTTACCAGTGGTTTGTGGAGAATTTGTACAACAAATACTGAAATATAAGACATACTTAAATTAAAAAAAAAAAAAAAAGGCTTTCAGAGACTGTTAGGAGGGTTTCTGGAGAAGAGGACCATGAAAAGTTGTATTGTTTAGCTGAACAGGAGATTTAAAACTCGAGTAACCAGCCTACTGTGCACCAAACCTTGAAATGTCAAGAGAGCTCATTCAGACATATAAAAAAGCACATGACTGATATTTTAGTCTGTTAGAATAGCAAAGCAACAGAGAATTAAAAGCCAGTACTTGTGCCTGTTCCAGAGGTTCAGGAGGAACCCCACACTGCTTTTTCATTATGCTGACTTTATTCCATTTGAATATAGAGTAGACTTTTTGCAGGTTTGCAAGAATATGTTTTTTGGTGTCTCAAATGCAATGTGTCCTGGGAATTCTATGTAAGCCTGCACTGAAAAAGATTCAGAAGAAAAATAATGCCTTACTCTTCTTTCTGCCTTGCTGCTAATGACCACACCTATGTATTCCTAGGATAACACAAGTATATCTTTTCAGAGGCAAATGATGATTGACAAAAACTTTGTAAAAAACTCCATAGCCATTTCTCTGCCAGCAGCGACACATCCATATATAGCAGTGATGTGGGCAGTGTTTTCAAATCATGTGAGGATCTGGGGATGGCAAATAATGTTTAGTCAAAGAGCAAATGATTTTACAGTAGCAATAGAAAATTGGATTATACTTTTTCCAAATGCAATCAAATCCAGGACAAGTATCCTTGAAGGATTTAGCAGCTGCTAAGATTGTGTTGGGAATTAGATTTTTTCTTCTACCTTTTGTTCCTTGGATTATGCAAAAGGTAACAGAGCTTGCCTTATAATTTTGAGTTTCTGTACTAAAAATGAAAATGATTGCCATCTCCGTTCTAGGCTGTTTTGCTAAATACTGCAAAGAAAAGCTTCATGATTTAATTTACTGAACTTGTCAGGCTGTATCAGAAATACAAAGAAGACTGGCTGTAAAAATCTTCATTAAAGATAGGGAAAAGAAAGTACTGCCTGGAACACTGCCTTGGTGTTTATTGCTCAACATAGAAAAATGGTTGCACAAAATGAGATGTCTCATTTCAAAAGTTTTATAAACTGTGGTATTGCTTTCAAAAGTATAGTTTTAGGGAAAGTATTAGGAAATTACTCCGCAAAAGCTAATCTGCCCCTACTGAAAAAGAAGCAGCATGTCTATTTGGTGGGTTTTGATAGATGTTCTGGGTTTATAGAGGCTCCTCTTTTTATTAGTCCAGGAAAGAAACTAAAACTTTCACAATATTGTGTTTAGTCCAACAATGCAGCTGAAAAAAAAAATGCTGATAACGAGCATGTAATTTCTCATTTAGAGTTTCAAAATTTATAGTATTACAAGATTTTCATGTGGTTTTTTGTCTTTTCAGCCTATCATTCCTTGGTAACAAGTTTGGAGACTAAGAACTATGGATTCCTATGAGGGCTTCAAGGAACTGGGGGTACAATACAGCCATATTTAGATAGAGAAGAGTCTTTGGAGTTTCTTCAGTTTACCAGTTTCTAAGGGAGATCTGACCTCCCTGTTTTATTATTCTGTGTTGTTGGTTGGTTAAATTATTATTGTTATGTATTATTATTTATGTGTCTGACTGTTCATTGTTAGAGTGCATGAGCTGTTACCTGCAGCAGAGAGCTTCAAGTTAAACTTGTGAATTTGGACAGCTGTCAAACTTTGTGGCCCTGCTCACACTTTTCCCTAAATCCTGTGTTTCTCCCAGTACTCTGACTTCAAAGGTGCACTATGTGTTTTTTGTATTTTACGGTAGACATGACATACAGCATTTTGTTGGATGGATACCTCAATGGATTTATGGCATGCAACTGGTTTCCTGGAGGTCCCAGCAGGGCTGTTGGGGCTCTTGACACCACAGACAAGCAGCTGATGGGAACTCTCATCTAGGGGAAAATTATGTAGTTGAGTGCAAGCAACACTAAGAGGCTGGGCAGGACAGCTGCCGAACTTTTTATTGTGGAGCACGTGTCAATTCATGCAACAGTGAATGACAAAAGTTGTAGAATGGAGACTGAAAAATCTGTTTGTTCTAGAAACAGAGTAGAAGGTCAAGTCTAATCTTGTTTGATCACTGGTGATTCACAGTCCTGCTAAGCAAGATAGTGTTCAGAAATAGGCAGTGGAACATTTTACCTGCCCTGTCAGCCACTGGGATCCAGAACACATGGACATCTTGAAAACCGGAGTTGGCACTGACCCCTAGCCCCTGTGAAATGAGCTGTGCTCCTATTCAATGTATGTTGTTTTTACCAACCTTTGCAACAAACAGGAGAAGCCTCCGTGCTACTAAGAAGCAGAGCACTCTGGATCAGGACAGAGTTCACTGTGATGGACCTGCTGCTTCTCTCTGCATCAGTTCTAGGGAGTAAACAAGCCATCAGTAATCTATCACTTTTTATAACCAATATATTCAGATAAAACACATTAAAAGGAAACGAAGTTTTTTAACACAACAGGTTAATATCAGAAAAGGCAGAACAGTTTGTCAGAAGAGGTGTCAAGAGAAGAAGCACTAAATGTAAATAAGAATCAAACGCAAATATTCAAAGGGCACTTAAGATGTTGTGAGTGATTCATGGACATAACACAGAAAAACCTGAAGGGACAGCAAGGAATGATTATAAATGCAAAGATGAAAATTTTAAAAATCTATTAGTAAAATCAACAGAGAAGCAAAAGGCTGTGAGAATTACACAATCGTGCAAGCAATGTTGACGAAAGTAAATGAACCTTCCTCCAGATTGGAGGGCAAAATGAAGGCTTCTGGAAAGTGCTCTCAATTGCTGTTTTTCAAACAGCCATGTATTTAATAAAATAGCATTTCTAATGGAGCACAGACTTTCTTTGGTTCTCAACTACAAATGTCATGCCAGAAAATAGTCCCTAAATCTGCTAGGTATGTCCTCAACTATGATAGTCCTGAATTATACCAGTAATTTTTCTGCTCTTCTCTTACTCCCATGCTTTTCTTAAGTATTTTGATAAAAATTGACAGACTATAAATGTCATCTGCTGACTTTACAACAGGCCAAAATAATTGACTGAGTGCTAACACTATCCTGAATTATGCTTAATACAATCAAATTTGAATTTTTCTGCTTTTGCTTTCCTAGATTTCATTGATAAAATTCTAAAACAGTAAAAAACAAGATGCAATCTGAAAGTCAAATGAATATAATTCTGAAGTATAATGACAGATCATTCAACAACAGAACTGCATCAGAATTTTTTATAAACTTAGATAAACAAACAAATCCATTTGCAAATTTATCTAATAGCTTTCTGTAATAAGATCCCTGTTTACCCTTGCACTTACTAAACATTTTATCATACTGTGTGCATGTTATTAAGTCCCAAGATGCTCTTTAGTGAGATTGATTTGCTAAATTGAGTCAATTTTGCTTAGGTCAAATGGAAGTGCCCTGCACCATCTAAGACAGAGCTTTCATCGCACAGAAGATGGTGGCATCATGCACCATTCTGCACTAATTACGTGCAATCCAAGGCTGCATCAAATTGCAATTGCAGCTCCACACTGCTGTGATGTGGGGCTTGAAAATCCTTAATGGAAAAATTCAGTCATTGAACAAATGAATAGCTATTATGTAAGTATGAAATAACAGTACTAATAGTCAATACTCAGCTCTTCTCAGAAGGAGTGCAAGTTAAATGTAAAAACATTTAGCTGAAAAGCAAAAAAACTCATATACTGCATGACAAAACATTTCCAAGATGCTCATCAGCTCTGGTGCTTTAGCTGATGGTAAACATATGGAGTAAACTAAACTTCAAGATAAATGAAGCCTGAAGATTGAAAAGCTATGAAGGATAATGCGTATTTAAATAAAAATATTTCCAAATGCTTGAAGTGTAACTTGGAGGACATTTCCTGTCACGGTGGTGAATTTCTAAGTAAAAAGACTTTCTTGAAAATTCTCTTACCCAAACTGCTCTGCCTGAAGTTCTCCTACTTTTAGGGTATCCTGGTGAGTGCCTCAGCCATGTTACACACCACCATGGATGTTCCTGGTCACTCCGTGAGGGCTTAGAATCTTTCTTTCCCTAACTGTACACAGGGCTTTTCTGTATTTATAAAGCCAAGGTCCTTCCAAGACTCCTATGCAAAGCATAAAGAAGATGTGGACAGAAAATAGGATCCCACAGCTCTCCTAGACGAGTATTTTCTTGGTCTCCATGGCTGGTATTGGTGCCTAAAATGGAAGCCCCAAAAGAATTTTAAGGATTTCCTTATCAAGGGAACTGGACAATTCACTGTCAAATTGGACAGCCCTGGAAAATCCAGAGAAGATAACTGAGAAAAAGACGGATAACATGCACAGGACCCTCTTCAGTCCACTGAATGTAAATATACTGCAGCTTTCGGCCCTAATCTTAGCAAAACTCCTTCCATGAGGGCTGTTTTCCAAGTGACTCCTCAAGTCGGAAGACAAGGCTGACTTCCTTGACATGTCTCTTCATGGAAAATCCCGAAATACACAGATGCTCCCACAGAGCTTTAGGACTGTTCCTGCTTTCCCTTTACTGTCCCTAGAAAAAGATGTGGGTGCAGAAGCACTGCATGTTCCTGCAGATACAGCTGCCTGTTTCAGCTGGCGTTGGAGACAGTTGTGGGAATCTCCCATTTCAGAGAAGCAGAGTGGGTTTGGGAGGGGCTAGGTAGAGACATCACATCAGCCATCATGATCTTCCCTGAGTGCCAGCAGAGAGAGTAAGATGAGATACATCCCTCTTTTTCCTTTTTTAGACAAATGCTACTGTTTTTAATCATTGCCATGTCACAGGCTCCAATATTCTCCTAAGACTTTCACAGGTCCTTTAGACCAGAAAAACTACACACAAAATAATAATGAAATCTGCAAGGGCATCCAGTGGGCCCCAGGACTGGAGCATTTTACAGCATGGGAGCAGCTGGGTTACTGAAGTGCAGTATAGCCCTATCTGCATCCTGCTTGTCCTGCAGGCTCAGAATCACTGTCTGGAGCAATTACATTTGTCAGGATGAAGGTAGCCCTGCACTAGACAGGTGAAATCTCTATTTTCCTATTTTTTATTTATGTATTCATGTATGTGTCTACCACCATTGTGTCTTTTTTAACTCCACTACACACAAAGAATAACTCCATTGCAGTCAATTGGTAGATAATATTTTAAAGAAGGTGTGAGAAGAGAATCAGAACTAGTTGTCATTTAACTTCAGCCAGAAACTCAGCCCCCCACAGCCACTTGCTCACCAGCAGGATGGCAGAGAGAATTGGCAGAGTTAAAGTCAACAAACTCATGTATTAAGATAAAGACAGTTGAACAGGTAAAGCAAAAGCCGTGCACAAGCAAAGCAAAACAAGGAGTTCATTCACCACTGCCCATCAGCAGGCAGGTGCTTGGCCATCTCCAGGAAAACAGGGCTCCTTCACATGTAATGGCTACTTAGGACAACAAACACCATCATTCCCATCATCCCCACCTTCCTCTTTCTGCCCCCAGCTTTATATGCTGACCATGACACCATACGGCCTGAAACATCCCTTTGGTCACTTGGAGTCAGCTGTCCCAGCTGTTTCCCCTCACAACTTGTGCAGTCTCAGCCTCCTCACTGGTGGGGTGAGGAGAGAGGCACCAAAGGCCTTAACCCTGTGTAAGGGCTGCTCAACAGTAACAAAAATATCTGTCTTACCCACATGCTTCCATCACAAATCCAAAATATAAATCCACACTAGCTACTTTGAAGAAAAAGAACTCTATACCAACCAAAATCAGTAAAAGTTCCAAAGTCTGCATTATTCGCTACTCTTGCTCTTGAGTGATTCTTTATTCCTTCAACATGAAGTGCTAAACACACCAGGAACTTCACAAGACAAACTAATGAGTTATTATTTTAATACACATTAACCAAAATTCCACTGATTGTTCTAAAGCATGCAAAAGAAAATGATATCAAAAGCCAGCTTTCACTGGAACACAAACACCTCTAACCAGCTAAATTTCTTAAGGCATCTTTGCTTTTAATTTGATTTTGTGCAGTTTGCTTGCCTGCATTTCAGGCCACAGTTAGTGAATGGAAAATTAATCTGCCTTCTCTAATAGTCAAACCTCTTCCTCAGCTGAGTGGTTTGGAAGGGTTGGAACATGCACCGACTTCAAAATACTATAAAAATTACTTCAGTCACGAGGGTGAATCAACTTCACAGTGCCTGTAGCTCTATCTTGAGTCAAGTACAACCTGGGCAGCTCATTATATTCAAAATCGAGACAAATGTGCAGGCACAAATTTCAGCTTTCTAATCATGGCCATATAAAGAATTTATGTCAGCAACAGAGCATTTTAAGAGATTCTACACACATTTTGACAGTTGAGATAAAAACTGAACTCTCTATTTCTTTGTTTATTTTCCTTCCTTAATCCAATCAACTCACTGTTGTATAAAAAGGTAGTGATGAAAGTACTTATCTAGAGCTGAAAGTACTTATCTAGAGCTTCATTCTCACCTATATTTGGGGTTTATTTCTCTTCTTCTCTCATGAGCACTTCTGATATTACAGCAGAGGAATTCACAAACCAAAGGCCCCCAAGAAATCTCTTAATAAGTTTCATAAACGGCAGGGTATTTTTCTTCTCTGTGAAGGCACTCTTACTTGAATACTGCTAAATCATCTAAACTGAAAATTATTTATAAATTAGTTTTGCAGAACAAAGTCTTTGCCTTTAGAAAAGTCTGAATTGCAGTAGATTACAATTTTGTCTTATAGAATATCATCCAATGTGTTTATAAAGTCTTAATTTTAAACTTTTATTCAAATTATATCAATTGAACACAATGTTATACTGCAAGTATAGGGCAAATTCCATTTCAGGAAGCACATACAAATTTTTTATTTATGTTTTTTCAGTAAAGAGCTATTTAATACAGGTTTGTTGCCCTTATAGTTATAGCCATAAAACCAGTCTTTTCTTAAACAAGATAAATAACTAATTATCATGTATTTTCATTCACATGTGTGCCAAAATAACTCATACTTCTTTTACAGTGGATTTATTTTAGACAAAATAGTGCATGTCTTCTTGCTTTATGTTTTATTAACTGTCCAATAACATTTTTGGGGCTTACTCAGTTCCCTTTTTCATTTCAAGTATTTTCATATTATAACCCCTACAGACAGACTGACAGCTGGGATCTCGTAACATAAGCATCAAACCTACATGAACTGACTTCTAACTTCAAGAATCACAGAGCTAGAAGGGATTTCAGGTAGTCATTAGGTCATGCATCCTTATACATAAGCAAGTTTTCACAGTTATTAATTTCAGTCTTCCCTCCTATAATTTCATTATTCTTTGTCCTATTCACCATGGAAAAAAGGGACAAATTACCATCTTCTTTGCAACACTCTCACATATCTGACTACTGTCTTCATAGCCCTTGTCTCTTAATGATTAAATAATTTTTTCAATCTTTCAGTGCAGGTCATATTTTACATTTTAGTGATCCTTCTTCATCCTTTTCTCTGAATTTGTCAGATGCCTTTATTTAAATGCATTGTCCCAAACTGGGTTACTGTTCTGTTACCTTGATGTTAACAAGCAGAGGGAAAGCAGTGTTTTATGACTTACATACTGCATTCCCCGCATGTATAACAATCACTTTTGCCTTTTCCCTTTGTGTCTTACGCTCACGTTGTGATCCACTGCAGCCCCAAGATCCTTTTCTAAAGTTTTGCTATTGAACTAGATACTTGTTTCCCATATGTGTCTAGTTGATTACACTCGCCCAAGAACAATACATTACACTTGCTCCTATTCAATTTCATCTTACTATTTTCAAGTTGCTTAGTCAAATTTGGAGGTCAGTTTGAATTCTATGACCTTCTCATGCCACCCAACTCCACGTCATCTGAAAACTGAATGGCGATATTCTTCAGATAATTAGAAAAAACCTGAACAAAGACCAAAGAATCATCTCTGGTGAACCATACCTGCTTTTTTGTTTGTTGAAAATCATTGATCATCATTTCATGACTTGTGAAACCTCTCAAACCCTTTTGTATGCACACTGTGTCAGTGACTTACAGATTTGTAACCTAGCAAGGGTTCTGCTGGAAGGGACCTTTGAAGGCCATCTAGCCAAACCCCCTAATATAGATCATATTTTTTACAATTTTTTACATAGGATAATACAAAAAGCCCTAATAAAGTCAAGATAAATCATGTTTATGTTCTCAAATCCTGTTGTCTTGCTGTATAAGGAAATTAAATGGATTTGGTTATTTTGTATTGGATGCTACTCATGTCCTTGTTGTCTTCCAGTTCTAACAGTTTCAATTAGTTGTTCAAGCATTTTGTGAGAGCAGATATTAAGTCACTGATTGAATCATACCCTGATCTTCCTTTCTCCTTATTTGAAGACAGGCACTGGCTCTCCCTCCATAAACTTTTCAAGTTTCAAGCCCATTACATGCACTCCAGTGCAACATGAGTATCCAATAGTTCATCATGAAGTTCTTTAAATTCATTAGGAAACTCATAATCCCTTGCTGACATAATAAACAGCAATCTTTAAATGGTTCCTTTTCCATTCAAAGCTGATGTTTTCACTTTACTGTACTACTTCTCATTCTTCAATTGATCATGCTTGTAAGGACCGAGGCAAAAAGTTTTTACAAATTTAACCTTCTGAGTATCATCCAGCAATAGCTTTTCCTCTCCACTGAACAGCTGACCAATTCATCCTTTCCTTCGCCTTCCCTGTTACAACTGCACGTCTAAATTGATTGATATCTCTTGGCAGATGTATCTTGTTTTGAGCTTTGACTTTTTAAAATTTTGTTCCTACATGTTCAGGTTATATTTATCACTCATCCTCAGCAGCCTGACCTAGTTTCTGCTTCCAGCTTGATTCTTTCTTGTGTTCAAGGTTTATGCACAGTTCATGCTTTAATCAAGCTGATCTCTTACTGCATTTTCTCCCTTTTTCTTCACAGTGAGGTAGAATATACCTGTGGATGAATATTGTCATTGTGTGTATTGTTTGAAAGGCACTAACCAGTAGCATTTTTCTTCACATGAGATCTTGCTTACCCATTCTGTGAATTTATTGAAGCCTACCTTCTATGCCTCAGCTGTTATTCCTCTGTCTTGTCCTGAACAATCACGAAACTTTTTTCTAATGACCACTCTTAAATGGACCTTCCAGCCTCAAATACTCATACATTCCTCACAATTGTCAACAAATATAAAAGAAACTCTCCTCTAGTTGCTTTCTTTACTTCTTGAACAAGAAACATTTTCCCTGATACAATCCAAAGGTTTTCCAATAAATCTGCTGTATTTATTTCCCAGCAGACGTTCCTCATTATCTCCAGTTACATTCTACTGAATATAAAGGTTCTTGCAACTTAACACATCTTCTTTTTTCCCCTCTGTTCTTTTCTGCTTATAGTACAAACCTTGGAAATGAGATGCAATTTAAAGCTATATCTTGCACTTGAACACTGAGTTTTTGGAAAATTTATGTCTAGCACATGTTTCACTTGATGGGAATACAAAGGTCATTTCAGGATAATGTTTTCAGGATAGCTTCAGCCATTGACAGAGCCCATGAGTTCTTGCAAGTGAGGGCATTTCCTATGCTGCCAATATGGGATATGGCATTAGGGAGTCAGCAAGCAAACCTAAGTAGCCCATGTACTTGTCCACAGTCAATATGGGGTTTGTCTACAGGATGTGAACACTGGAAACCAGTGGATTTGGGACAATGCCAGGCTGCTAGATACTCATGTTTATCCTGTTTAAACTCACAATAATCTCACTAAATCACATGGTAGGGAGAATACTGAAGAGACCTGCTCCAGTAAAAGCAAGCCCTTTCGAACACAGCTGGACTTTCCCTAGGAAATGAAAGACACTTCTTAATATCAAAGTCCCAAAATATAAATCTAGATAATTTTTCTAGCTTGAGAGCTATGAAAAGGAAGAAAGACAGAATGAAGGAAGGAAGGAAGAAAAGAAGAAAAGAAAAGAAAAGAAAAGAAAAGAAAAGAAAAGAAAAGAAAAGAAAAGAAAAGAAAAGAAAAGAAAAGAAAAGAAAAGAAAAGAAGAAAAGAAGAAAGAGGGAGAGGAAAAAGCGATAAACAACGTGAAGATACGGTAATTCTAACACACTAAATGTAAACTCCTTTATTTTGTTTAAATGTGGGTGGTTTATAGTTTATAAAAATACAGCATGAGAATAAAATAGTGACCTCGTAAGTTTAAAACTGTCATGTACCAGCATACAGGCCAAATATCCTTAGCAGAAGCAGACGCGGAAGCTGCCATTTCAAGTCAAATAATTACTCATCAAGCATAATGCAAATGATAAAATGTAAAGTTTGCAAGATGAAGTTGGGTGCTGAGCAGACTTCTTGTATGCAATGACATAAACACTGTCAGCATGAGTTTGAAATTACCCCACTGCAGGCTTACTCAGGAGCCACAGATACGGTGCCAATGGACAAGGTATTTCAAGGGAAGAAAACAACACCTCTCAAGGAGAACATAATGATGAAGAGTTTCCCTTTTCTTACTATATATGTAGCACAAATTGGCTGTACAACAGAGCCCCAAAAATCCCTATTCTTATTTCATACATGAAATTATATCTTAGCATTTCAGCTTTTGTTCTAATAAGAGGTGTTTTGACATGCTGAGTATTTTTTTTTAAATGATTAAAACCTTAACATGTTGTAACCATTATCTTGAATTCTGTCTTTGTCTGTAAAGTTCTGGAATGAATAGATGTGAAAAGCACAAATTGGCCCATATATCATAGTAAGATCTTCTTTTCAAGAATGGTAAATCAAACTTTTTGACCTTCTAACTTTTAGATATATTAAGTGAAGAGAATTCTTAAATCTTAGGTATCTTTAGGGGCATAAAACTTCAGAGAATATAACAACCTGCACAATAAAATCTGAACATCTTGAGGACATCAACAGCTGACTCTTTAGGGTAAACACTCCTTGCAGGAAACAGAAAAATGGAGAGGATGCAAGAGATGAGCCAGTGTTTTCTAGAAACTACTTAAGCCATCTCAACAGTAAATAACAGGTATATACACTTGTCTTAGCGGTGCAAAGATTAGCTTAGTGCTAAAATATTAGAACACTTCAGACTAAAATGGCTCCTTCTGTACTGAGCATAGAGAAGCCTCTCCTTGCAAGTGCCACCAGGAATTTACAAGAACGTTAACGCAGACTAATCTAAGCTACTAAAGACGTCTTGCATCAGTAACAACCTCTTTCCTTTAATTGCACTGACACCTTATGCAGTGCTTTATTCTTCAGTCACTTGTTGAATTGTGTGTCTGTATGTAAATTTTTAACTGCTGGGTCATGGACACTTGGTGTCTCTGCTATTGATTTCTGATACTCTAATGGCCACAGAGCAGGATTAGTCATTATCAGAATGACTACAGGGGGATGACAAGATTTACAGAACTATCTTCACCACTAATGTGAGAAGAGTGCACTATAACAATGCAGCGGGACTTACATAGCCAGTTGTATGTCACTGAGGTGAGGGTGGCCTTCCTGTCCTCATAGAGCAGCCCCTGGTCCCATTGTCCATGGTTGCTATTCTTACATCAAGCAGTTAAGAAGCCCTTCATCATGGTTTATGAGGCCTCTTCTTTTCCCTTTGTCATAGACAATAGGTGCTGTTTAGACATTTTCGTCTCTCTTGGAACCAATTTAAATCGTGAGCACAGAGCACTCCTTTATTTTGACCTATTACCAAAAGGTTCTGAAAGTGCTGAAAAGTGGTTTTATCACACAGTTTACGATTTGAAACACCTGTAGCATATCCAGCTCCTTGTACAGCTCCCCAAATCACACCCTAGTTCCTGAGATTAGATTCCTTCAGCTGCTGTACTTTTCCGAGAAAAGTGCTCATCCTTACTGCCAGCCCTAAGCATTTTCTTTTTTTTTTTTTTTTATGTATGGCTGAAGCAGAATAAAATTAAGTCTTTTAAGGCTAAGAGTAGAAAGTAGGAGAGCGATATGTGGCTATCTACCCAGAGAAATAGCAAGCAGAACTGCCTGAAAAAGCCATAGGAAGCTGTAGAGCAAGAAGTATGCATAGTAAAAGCTATATAACAGCTAGATAAAACAGTTAAACACCAGAAAAGAAGCATAGGAGTGAGCAGGCAGACTATAATAGTAGATTTCCCTTGCACAGGTGTTATGTCAAAAACACTTTCTTATCAAAAAATAACGATCAAATTCATCCTTCTGTTTGTATACTCAGAATCACACATATTTTACAAGAGTTTATAAAGCATAATTGATCTATAAGTAGGAAATCAAATGAAGCCCAGGTCTATTAGAAATGTAGTCTTACTCCCAGGTTCTTGCCTGTCCTAATGGCCCAAACTCCACATCCCTAGTGGACCCATAAAAACAAGAGGCAGCAATGCTGTTGATATCCTAGACAAAAGCATGTGCTGAGGCACAAGACAGACCCTTCATTTTCTCCTAGTTGGGCCATTAGCCTGGAGCTCCTTTCTGCCCAAGCATCAGCATCCATTACAAGAGTGATAACATAACCATCTTTTTAACTCCTGCTTGTCTTCAGTTCGGCTTGATGTGGGTCAACAGGCCCAAAGCTTAGCAAGGGTAGAGAGGTCACATCTAAGACACACTTTGTATATTTTTCTTTTAAAAGAGACATAAAATGTTCACTAAATACCTTAGTGTTCCCAAATTAGTCTTCTAATATCACAGATAACAAAAACATTCAGTACACAGGTAGTACATGCAATACAGAATAAAATAATAATTTTATACTGTCCAGGGATGGTTACCCACAGGTAATGCATCATTAGAATGCTGCTGTGTGGCTATCATTAAAATTATACCATCAAACATTTTCTTTCATTATTTCTGACTATGGTATGCTTGTCATTATTTGACTCCTTAGAGCCTGATCTGGTCTTACAGCCTGAGAAAAATGAAATTTTGCAGAAATAGAAACAGTTATAAGATATCTTTGACATTCCAAGGAGACTTTAGTACAGAGACTCAATTTATGTGATAAATAGAGAGACAAAAATGGAGAAGCTATCCCACACACAGATAATTCTGCCTTTGTTTGATTTGGGGTTTGGGGATTTCGTTGTGTCTAATGGTTAAGCATCTAACTGTTGGATCAGTCTTCCTCAAGTAAAGGAGACAGCAATAGAGGGAAGAAGGTGCTTTTGAAGATAGCCAAACCTAAGCTCCAATTCACCAAAAGTAAGCACTTAGGGATTGACATTGAGAAATTTTAAAATTCATTTCAGATGGAGTGGATCTCCCTCTGGAGGTCTTCAAAAGTACCTGACCTTTCTCCTACATCTAGGAAAGATATTTATTTATTATAAAAAAATGTTCGTTTGTTTGTTTGTTTGTTTGTGAGAGAGAAAGATGGGGGGAATCACAAGGCACTTAGGATGAACACCCAAGTGCCGGAGCTACAAAAATATAGCTACCCTTTCTTTGGTAAAGCAGAATTTGGGAAAACTTTCTGAGAGAAAAAGCAAACAACAAGCTAGCACCATTGTGCAACAAAATAATGTTCCATTCCTTTATTTCTAAACTTTCTTGCCACTGGAGATATCTGTAGGAAAGCAGCAATGGAGGTAAAATAAATACCTTTCCAGTGCTAAAGACTGATAAATTAGGTCTGTATTAAAAACAATGACATTGATATATTCTTTATATGAAGTTTTGCAAAACTTCTCATTTCTTCTCCCATCTGCATGTAAGAGAGCACATTAAACTTTTCCTAATAAGTTCTCAAAGCTTTGTGTTAGTGTATGGTACAAAAAAAGGAAGACAACTACTAAGTTAGCCAGGCTAGAGTACAAAAAGCGAAGAGCTGATAAAAAACCACTGTGCCCTGAGGCAGTTTGCAGTGAAAAAGCAGTGCTTGGCCTGAACTCAACTATACAGATGTAATGCCAAAAATGAAGTAACTCCTCTCTTTAAAGCCCCAGAGAGTCACTGGAAAGCTTCCCCAGACTTCAGATTACACTGTAATTTATTTTCCAGTGATCCTGTAGTGAGTAAATCGCTAACTGCCATTAAGGAAATGGAGTTGGTTTCCTGTTCCTGACACAGATTACTCACAAGACCCTGGATAGTCACAGTGCAGTCCTGGAAAAGATAAAATTATTCTTTGAGTATATACATATCAATACTAGAATATTAAGCCAGAGGACAGTGATGGTGCCAATTCTAAGGCTGACAGTGGAGAGGTCATAAGTGAAGTATGATACCTGTAGTATAGGAAGGATGCATGTAAGTTAGCAACATATAAGAGAAAAAATAAATGTTTCTCAATCCACAAAAAGAAGTTATTGAGCCTCTTGAATCATCTATGAAACAATTAAAAGACATAACTTCTTCCTGAAAATACTTACCAAGGAAAAAACAATAATGCAGAATGCAACAGGAACTTCTAGCCAAATATTGACCTGAAAGGAAAGTATCTTTTTGTCATGTTATCCATAAGCTAGTTATTTAATAAATTAAATCCTTAAGCATTTGCATTTATTTAAATATTCTGTATGAGTTTAAAGCATTTATTCCACACCTTAAAACTAGTTATTTGATGCACAAGTTATCTGATATGTGATAATCTGAACCACCTGATAGCTAATGTTTCTTCTGGTTTTGGAATCTCATGGTTCTGCTGTTGCACCTTATCCATCTGCAACAACTTTTTGTAACAGGGTACATGAAGTCATTTTTAGGTGCTATTACTATGTTGTTTGTTTTACAATCAGACAAAAAAAAATTCTCAGTATCTATTCCTATAATACACAGGAAGTATGTGCTTTAAATATTTCCTCTTTGTGTCCTCATTAGAGTCTATACACTCAGGAGCCAAGGGAATGCTACCCATGACAGTGGCTGTCTTATTGTACTGACAACAGAGGAAATGCAGGAAAACTGGCTTTCCCAGCTTAAAATCAGCTTCTGGAGGCGGAAGAAGAAACAAGGGGAAACTTCAAAAGGTCCATAGTTAACACTATGTACAAGTATATTGGTAGTACTGAGAATAAAGACCTTGTTCATGGATCTTACAGTTCTAGAAGCCGAGATGGCTGGACTTGCCAAGAGCAGAAACCATAATGATCTCTTAGAGTAACTAAATCGAGGGTGGAAGTTTCCCTTCCAGGATTTTACGACCATCTGAGACAAACAGCTTCTTGCAGAAAAAGACGGGCATACGTGGAGATATCCTTTGTTGCATTCTGGCTGGCTGTGAGAGCCCAGAGTTGGGGGTTGTGCAAAGCTGGCCCTTCTGGTGTAAGAAGATCTTGTTAGGTCCTGTAAACTTCTCCTAATCCTATTTGTACCCAGCACTTCCTACTTTTCATGTCCTTCCTTTTCTAGAGGAACAAATTTAACTTGTCTTTTGAAATCTCATTACCGCAAAATTTCTCCTTCCTGCGTCAGCCAGGCCTTACTGGCTGACAAAGAGAGAAAACAAGTTTTAATAAAAAGTAGTATTATTAAACTGGAAGTTGTTTACAGACAGACTGGTATACCCAAGTTAGAGCATGCACTGCAAGTTGCCCAGCTGCTGCTCTGCCACCAAGCTCTGTGTGTGCCAATTGCCCAGATTTTGGGGCTAGTAGATCACATATACAGTCTGGCAGGTGATGAAATGCATTGCAAGCAAAAGGAAGTGGTGGGGTGGCACAGATAAAACTGTAGCAGTGTTAATGTAACAGAGCAAGCAAAATAAGCTTAAAAACACATGCATCACAGTGTGTAGAAAGCTTAGCTCCACTCTAGCAGAAAGCTATTCTGGTTAATTCATGCAATCATTTTGCTATCACTTGTCATGCCTGCTCCTAATAACAGAAAGGCTCAAAGTACTTTTTTACATCTCTGACAGAAGAAAATGAATATTAACAAGACCAGCAACAAGGGACTATTCAGGAAGGTATCTTGGTAGCTGGTATTCCAGAAATTCTCTCTTGTTATCTTAAGCAAAGATATCAGCTATAGTGAAGATATTTATCTGACGTTATGTGAAACATATGCGTGACATGGAAGGAAAACACAGGGTTCCTCAAGCTCAAGTGTTTTCTGAGGAAAGGATTGCCAAGCATAAGTGATGGTATTTTTCTGCAACTAGCCTGTCTGCCTTAGTTTGCTGTCCTTCATGTACGCTGGGAATGAAATGCAAGGAGGCTGATAATGCTGATGGTATTTTTCTGCAGCTAGCCTGTCTGCCTTACTTTGCTGTCCTTCATGGACATAAGGAGGCTGATAATGGGAACATGAAATCAAACAATATAAAACAATTTGATTCCTCAAAAGAATTATGTAGGAAATGTAATGCTTGGTTCCTTCCCAGCTTTGTTGATTTTAGCTTATTATTTATAAGGCTAAAAGCTGCTTCCAAGAAGAAATGGAGATGAACACACTGTCAACAATCTAAGGATTTTTCTCAGACTGACTGAAACCCAAAAAATGTCGGAGATGTGAGCAACATAATCTGCTTTTCTAAGACAAACTAGGAGTTAACTGTGCTGGAAAGAACTCACTGAAAGAAAGGAGAAACAGGTACACAGAAATACTCAGATTTTTTTTTTTTTTTTCCCAAGGTAGATGTACAAAGTAACTGCTTTCTACAGTGAAATTAAGTCTATTTGTTTACCAAAAATTGTGAAGTCAAAAACTGATACAAAGAGCACACTTTGTTATGTGGATTCAAATTTATTATTATACATACATCCAATTAAATCCACAAATACTTGTTTCCCAGAGAAATAAGACTATTATGCCTACAGTATCTATGGATTGTAGACATTATCTTTGCTAATCAGAAATCAATAGGACTTTACATTTGCACTTAAATTCCTATGGCTTTGTGATTTCAGTGGGAAATTTGACAACAAATAAACTATTTATGATTCGGTATTATACTGGCGTGTACTGCAAAAAGTGGAAAGATCTGATCTGCAAGATTCTTCAGCATCTTATAAAACCCTTGCACCAAGAAAGATAATGTTCAAAATATGAACCTACCTAATTAAGTATGTGCCAGCTAAAATAAATTACATACACAAAGAGGTACTGAGGCGAACATCTATCGGGTGATAGCAAAAGCAAGTAACGCTATCTTGGCTCATCCTGAAACCATTAAAACTGTAGACAGTAATATTTTTCAGAAGAATTCATATAGATTACTCCAGCTCTAAGTGAAAGATTAATCTCTTCAATAAATCATCCTGAAGTTAATTATTTCCAAGTGACTTAAAAGATCCATGCTGAAGCAGCAGTTTTTAATTGCATTTTAAGTGATTCATTCCCTTATACAGTCATTAAATATATATATGATCAGTTTCTTAGATGACTAAAATGTTAATTAGTGAAGGTATTTGAGTTTATTAGAAGGCCTATACAAGGTGGGCGCTTGTCAGTTTGCCCACACCACTGTATTGCCTGAAACCAGTCTTCAGCAGGGATCTACTGCAGTCAACAGTTCACAATCTGTTACGTTAACTGCATTTTGCAGCATTCTGTATGTATTTGGTACTGCAGAACAAATTTGGAGCAGAGCTAGCTTCAGATTTCAAAGCGGGTTTTTTTCCCCAGGAAATTACTTTTCAGGGTGAATATAAAAATTTTATCCTTGCAATGAATAGTTGTGACTGAATATTCTGGGTTTGTCTACTTTTCAGAAGTTTTTATAATATAATGCAATCTCTCTTAACAGGGAAATCTCTTCCTGTTTTTGACATCCACAACAGAACTTGCAATCAGTAGATTGAGCCACGTTTTTAGTTTATTGCTGGACAGTAGGGGTCAAAGCTGGGGATTGAAAGGGTTAAAAACGGTCTTTTGGACAAGTCTAAATATTGTGCCATTTGAAAATGGTATGAAAAACAACTTGAAGTGCATGAACCTGAGGTTTAAAGTGCCAATACTTTTGAAGAACTGTCTAGTCTTATATATCCCTAGATACCTGCCATATAGATATTCTGAGACAGGACAATAAATAGACTCTTGGTCTGATCCAGTTCAGCCCCTCACTTCCAGACCATAAATTGCAGGAGTGTGCATGAAGGAATCAATGTAGCTACATTTGTGAGTTCTACAAGCAACAAAGAGAACATGAGAAACCATAATGAAGATGAAAATAGCGTAAGACTGATCAGAGGCAGGAAACGACAAGGAATGACCAATTAGACAGGGGGTCTTTTCCCCAGAAAAGTGATGACTTAGGGGGACAATATGATGGAGGGCTAAAAAATAGCCATGTCAGGGAGAAAGTGAATGAGTCTTCTCCTATACAAGAACTAGTGGTTGTCAAATAAAATAATGCGGCAGGTTGAAAACAAAAAGGGGAATGAAGCCCTTTAACACGAAACAGCTAAGTGTTAGAATTCTCTGCTGCTAGATGCTGAAGATAGCGTAAGTTCACAAGTGTTTGAAAAGTAACTACATAAAGTCATGGACTAGAAATCCACCAAGCATTATTAGAGACAAAGACAAAGACACTGATTTAGAATCCAAGAAAGGGAATAGGAAATACCATTACAAGACATCTGGAACTTTCTCCTCAGCCATCGAGTTTCAGCTCTAAGAATCCAAAGAATTGTAAAAGAGTGGACAGATGAAAAATTGAAAGATGTCAGTGGTTGCTTTAATATTTCAATAAAACAAATCCAAGGAAAAACCCCAATATCCTTAACCAAGGGCTAGTTTTCATGTTCATGAAAACTCTGTGGTACCTCTCAGTCCTATGGCTCCTAATTAGGTCATTGTCAGCCTTGCCTACTCCTACCCCAGTCTAAGTTCAGCCTCTGCTGGGACCACACTTCACTTTGCTAAGGCCTGCAGTACGGCTGGTAAACACTGCTCTGGGGTACAGGGCTCTGGAATGCACTACATTCAGCAGCAGCAAGGCCCCAGGGACTCTGCCAGAGATGCTGGCCTCACAAACGCTGTCAGGACTGAAGGGGAAGGCATTTAGGGTAGCCCTAAGCCCCCAAAAAAATTGCAGAGTAATGACATTACTGACAATTAAAGGAGAGGAAACAGGACTCTCAGAGTGGAAATACCCCAAAAGTCAAGCTCTTTGTTCACCTATACAACAGAATGTTTCTGCTGTTAAAAAGTCAGAATAAATTCTGATTTTCACCGGTCCAGTAAATGTTTATATACTGTAAAGGTTTACAAAGAAATAATTGTGTTAGTGTTCTTCCTGGTTATGCACCCGCATCTTATAATGAAAAAAATAGATCCTAATGTCTTTGTTGCACTACATTGCTCTATAACTGAGAATTAGGTTGTATTTCATTTTAAGTATTTTCAAAAGATACAGATAATTACAGCTCTTACTAACAGCGCTGAGGCAGATGTGAATTCTCAGGTGGGCTTTTAAGCCTCATCTCAGCATGTTTGATGTAGAAATAAATATTAAAAGTACTCTAGTATTTTTTGTCAATTCCTGAATAAATTCTATTAAAAAGATAGATTCTTTTGGTCTTTCATGCAGAAAGTATAATGAAAACAATTTTAATCTTAAAATGACTTATTGAAATGTCAAAGATTAAATTAGAGATATCAGCTACTTATCCTTTTCTCATTTACTTGCAGTTGGTCATAACAATGTTCAGACAATATATGTGAAGTAAGTCATCTCTACTATTTCCATTCCTATGTTATGACACAATTTGGCAGATTTTTAGCTCAATTGCAAAAACTAAAGGTAGGCCATACACATCCATACACATATGTGGTTCCCAACAACTGTAGGGCAGCAATACAAAAAAAAATTTGTTATTTTCTCCAATAAGTGAAAGAAACTGCATGCATTATGGAAATGAGAATTTAGTGCAGTATTGGACTGAAAAAGGACAGGTCCAGTTCCTTTTCAGCTACTTCACGAAGATATTCTACCATATGAAATAATATCTAAAGTAGACATTTTTGAGATGGAGAAAAGGCAAATGAAACAGAGAAGAGAGATCTAAAGTCTGCAGCAAAATATTGTCTCTAAGGGAAGATTTTTTTTTCCTTCCACATAAATACTTGAATAATTACTCATCAGTTCTTCAAAATGGAAATTTGTGAAAAGCTGTTGAGTGTGGCTTTCAGTAGTATAAAGAGCTAAAGCTCTTCAGGGTCTCAATTGCCTCTTTACAAGAGCTGTAAAAAATGAAAACATGCAGATTGTTCCAATATATGAGAACACCTTCATTTACTACTTATTTGTCAAATGAAATAAACTACCAATGACGACCACTGGAAAGTTTTAGATAAATAAAATAGGCATCAAAGTGGGAAAAATATTGTACGATCAGGTAGCTGCAGCTTTGCTGGGTGAGCTAATTATTCATGTAGAGACATTTTCTAAATCTGTCACTTCAGACAGTAATGGCTTCTAATTCTAGAAAGCCATTTGCCTAGAGCAGTAGTTGCTATTGCTCTAACTTAGCAACAAACCCCGTGCAACCTCCACTTCTTCAGCTGAACAAAGACGCTTGGCTCTCACCAAGTATCTCTGTGTCACCAGCACATTTTTATATGCCTCACATGTAGAGCACTTAACCATGGAACAGTTGGCTTAGAACACTGTTAGGTTAATATCAATTAACCTTCCCTGTCCTGATAGCAATATTTTCACCAGAAACAGGCCAGAACTAACACCTGCTATAAAAACATGCCTAGTTTACAGGTAAGTTCAGCCCATATCCAGCTTTTCAGCTCCAGCATACCTCTGTGTTATTCATTCTTACACCCTTCATGTCTTAACGCTTCAGCAGTATATACCAGTCAAGGAAGTATTTGCAATCTACTTTTCACAAAAGCACCTTTCTTTAAGCTCAGGCCTAACTTCCGCTATACCCAGAGTGGATTTTAAACCTAGGCTTCAGAATAAACATGTCTGCACGCATTTCCTACATGGAGGTTAATGCAAGCTGAAGTTGGAGTTCAGCAAAAAGGATAAAGGTGGCGTACTGTGGAAACTGGTTCTCTGGACTCTGTCACCAAAGTTCATCTTCTTTATTTCTGTCCCATACCAAAAGACAGCCTTTTGAAGACTGGGGTGACATTTGCTTTCTTCCAGTCCTCAGGCACCTCCCCTGATGGCCATAACCTTTCAAAGATGATCATGAGTGACTTTGCTATGGCATCCGCCAGCTCTCCCAGCATTCATGGATGCATCCTGTCAGGGCCCACGGACTTGTGGATTTTCAGTTTGCACCTCTAACCAAAACCTCCTCGACCACAGGAAAGTCCTTCAGCATTCCTTTACCCTGGTCTCCTGGGTCAGAGATTCCTGAGGGCTGGTCTACTCAGTGAAGACAGATGCAAAGAATGAGATCAGTTACTCTGCTTTCTCTGCATCCTCTGTTACCAGGGTCCCCTCTCCATTTAGTAACAGAACCACATTATCCTTAGTTGTTATTGATGCATTTGAAAAAGCCCTTCTTGTTTTCCTTTACATCCTTGGCTGGATTTAATTACAGATGGATTTAGCCTTCCTTGTCTCATTTCTACTTAACCTGACAACCTCTCTATATTCATTCCAAGGGACCTGACCCTGCTTCCATCTCCTGTGTATTTCCTGCTTACACTTGAGTACCTACAGGAGTTCCCTGTTCATCCACGCAGGGCTCTTGCCCCCTTTGCCCAATTTCTTGCTCATCAGGATGCATTCTTCTTCAGTCTGGAGGAAGTGATCTCTAAAAATCAACGTTCCCTGCAGGGCCTGTCCCTATGGGATTCTTCCAAGAAGATCCCTGAAGAGGCTAAAGTCAGCTCTCCTGAAGTCCATGGTTGCAATTTAACTTGCTGCCCTGCTTCCTCCTCACCCAATACTGAACTCCACAATCTCATGGTCACAACAGCAAAGACTGCTCCCAACCTTTACACCTTCATCGAGGTCTTTCCTGTTGGTTAATATGAGGTTAAGCAGCACACCACTCCTTGTGGGATCCTCCACTACCTGGGACAGGAAGTTGTCACCAGTGCTTTCCAGGAACCTTATGGACTCTTTGTGCTTCTCTGGACTGTGTAGCTTCTCCAGCAGATGTCAGGGTAGATAAATGCCCCACAAAAAACAGCGCCTGTGACCTTGAGGCTGCTTCCAGCTGTCTGTAGAAGGCCTCATCCACTTCCTCCTCCTGCTCAGGTGGCCTGTAGCAAACACCCACAATAATGTCACCCTTACTAGTCTGCCCTTTTATCCTAATCCATAAGCTCTTTTTACATAAAAAAACACCAGTACTGTGTAGATTTTTCCACTTACAAAAACCAGAAGAACATTCAAAATGCATTTCTTCTCATGACCTTTCCTTAGAGAAGGGAAATCAGCAAAGCATATTGCCTTCGCATAGTACATTTACAGCATACAATTCCTTATTAAACTCACAAGCATAGTGCTTTGCCTCATACTTAAAAATGGGTTTGTGACACAGTACTCTGAGATGCTCTATGGGTTTTACTGAGATGCTTATGATTTTCTTATTCTGAAATTATTGTCCTGTGTTTGAGAAATGTCTGTGGGATACATACTCCATCTTGAAGAAAACATTCAGTATTAGGCAACTGCTGTTCCAGAAAAAAAATGCTCTGACTGCAGGAAAAGTTTTTTGCTTGATTGAAACCAGTTTATTCAGAACTACCTCTTCTGGTATTCCATATAAAGGGAACGAGTTGCTGATTTCAGTCAGTGACTCTTTTATTCCCCTTTGCTGCTATCAAAATTAAGATTAAAAGTAATTTCACATTGTCTATGGATGCTAATTTAAAGAAACATTTCTTCCTCTAATTCCCTGTAATTTAATACTGCAAATGAAAAAGTGGAAGCTATTTAAGACAATATCAAGGGGAAAATGGAGACCATGACTCTATGGGTTATAGTGAGGGAATGATAGTCAAGATCACGTTTAAAGCTACAATGGGGCCTTCTCTTGAAGAGTAAACTGATAAATACAAAGTAAGAGAAAAGCTACTACAACCTATTGCTTTTAATGTTAAGTGTTTGTTTTTTATCCAGACAGTATCAGCCTTCACACACCATGAATTTGTGGGGTGGGTAGGCAAGGTATGCAGCCTCTAAGAACTGAGAGGTTGTCAGTGACGACATTCTTACTTGGCCACATGCCTTTTGCACAGCTGAATTCCACACTGTCCATCTGATTTCCATACCAATTCATACATACTGGAAGCAGAGCCTCAGAAAAAAGCAAATACCAACTCCAGTGAGTGCAAGTCCAAGTAAGAACAAAGGAATGACCTGTGTGCCATGTGTGTAATACTCCAAAATGCATATCAGTAATATTCTTAGGTAACTCTGTAAATGGAGTTTAGGAATAACAGTATTTAATGAAGAAGCAACTTTTAAATGTGTTGAAAGAGTGCTAGGAAAGATCTTAGAAAATTCTCCTCTGGTATCCATCTAGATATTCTTTGTACATATACCACAATAGATAGTAAGAGATTAAACAGTCAAAACACAAAGTAACATGATGGTATAAATTCACACTAGCTGCATATCAAGACACTTACCTTTAAAAATACTGTATTTCTAAAACCTAGGTTACAGGTTCAGCAAATAACTGTAAATGTAAAGTCCTGAAAGTAAAAAAGAGAATACTGTTTTTGTCTAAGTTTTCATTAACATCCTGTAGTGACAGCACATTTTGTTGAGATCAACAGGAGTTACAGTCATCCAGTACATCCTGGGACAAGATCCAGATAGCTGCTATTAAAAAGTCATAGATGCAAAGTCTAAAATGGAAAGAGAGGGCTATCACAATCTGTATAAATCAAAGCTTTAAATTTCAAATACTCTACTAACTGCATTGTATAAATTTAATAAGGTAAGAAAAAAGAACATAAAGAAAGTAGCAGTCAGCATGATTACAAATGTAATGATTTAATTTTATTTGGAACAATGTGAAAAATTGTACAGATTCTTTACTAGATGGAATTTGTAGGCTTGTTCAGGAGAAGTATAAACATTTTGCTCATCAGGTCTGTTAGGAATAACGACCAATTTCCCTTCCAAAACTAATCAAAAAAATAGGAGCAACAAGCATTTTTTTCAATTAGGTCTGGCCAATTTATATCTGGTATGTTCACAAGCCTGTGTAATTACTAATGCAGCCTTCTCAAAAATCTCAAATCCCTGGGGAAACTCCAAAGGACTGGAAAAAAACATAGACTGTTTGGACCGTGGTTAAAAGAAAATTGGGTAATTTAGGAACTTGAGGCCTGCCAACCTGACAATCAATCCTTAGCCATCCATTCATGTAGCTGAGAACTACCTATCCAATGTAATAACTAGTGGAAATGATACTGAACATTCATGTCACTGTGATGTCCATCAACACTGATGTACAGAAATTAGATCCACTTTTACTAGGCTTTGTTCTTTAGTTGTTAGAAGTTAAACTTCTAACTTGCCACTTCTGTGGCATAATGTTTAATAAGAAAACATCTTATGCACTCCCATGCATTTTGACTGATAACTGGGACAGAATTCTGGAGACAGAATACAGGTGCTCCCAATCATGGTTTACTGAATATAAACTCTGGTGACACTTAAATCCCTGGACCTGCTAATGAAAACTTTGAACAAATGGATGGAAAAGAACAGAGGATAGGACAATGTTACTTTGCTTTGGTGCATTCCCTTATTAGATAGGACAATGTTACTTTGCTTTGGTGCATTCCCTTATTAGAATGAGAAGTATTTGAAATTAGAAGTTCAAAAGACGTTGATAAATTGAAGAGGATTTAGAGAAAAGGCAGGAGATGACTAAAGGAGTGAAAAACATGCCTTACTGACAGACCACAGAAGCTCATTCTGTTTAGATACCAGGCTCCTCCTCCTGGCACTAATAACTCCATTATGCTGTGAGCCTGTTCAGGGAGCTGATCTGGCTGAAAGTAGGTCCATCTTTTCTTGTTTGTTTGTTTAAGGTTTTCATCTACACCAGGTCGCTGAACTGGTCCACCCCATGGCCACATCAGCAGTGCAACAAAAAACTGGTTACAGGGACAAGTGGCAGGAACTGAAGGAAACAACAGGACAGTTCATCCCCAGGTCTTGATCAATGGAGCTGCTTCTGTACATATCCTCCTGCAGAACACTCTCAACAACCTCATGGTGTTGATGAAGACATTGCAGACCCTTCTGGGTGAAAGCCAAAGCTGGTGACATTCACAGCCTAACAATTAATCGGGCACTGTGATGTCTTCTTTTGCACAAGCAAGATCATCCATGAAGTTAGATGACAGCCTAAGAAGTTTCACTACCTGATTTAAAGACTCTGTTCGGGGAAGCCCTGTGGTGCATGCTTTGTTGAAACAGCAGACCATATGATCTGGACATTTCTTTCTGTCCTCAAACTCTAAGAGGTGATGTGTTGGAAAACATCCAATCTGATAACTGTCAAGCCGAAACTTCTCTTCTAGAAAGGGAATCACCAGTGCATTTTTATACATATACTCTTAATCTAACATTTTCTAAAGAAATTGGGCTGTTAGGCCCAGCTACCTGCAGGTGAATGCTCTTCAGCGTCTAGCATGATACAGACAAGTCCAAGAGGATATACAAGCTAGTGCTCCAGCAAAGCTAATAAAATTGTCATTCTCACCTATGACAGAAAAGGTGCCTTTACCCAGTGTTATTATACTTTAGGCAGCACTTTTCATGGTTTATTTAGACAAAATTTTTAAAGAACTGTAAAACTCTTTCAAAGTGAGTTGTCTTTATTGTCCCTTTAGTGCCATGGCAAAAAAACTATTAGACAGACTACTGTAAACAGCTGAATCTTTCCCATATTCCAACCATACCTTGAGATGGCAGATAAAGTGCAGACTGCGAAAGCAAACCCTGGAAATAAGTGGGTCAGAAGTCTAGTGGAGAGGAAGTGCCAATTCATGGCTGTTGGGCTGCACGGAGCGCACCAGAATACAAATGCTGCCCCTTTATTCAGACAAGGCACCAGCAGCAGGACCGTGCTGGCTCAGGGACTACTGCGCTACCTTGGTCATGGCCAGGAAGGAAGCAAGGCAGAAGGGGCAGCTGTGGTCAGGGCCAATGGGTAATCCTGGGGCCCAGGACTCAGCTGCCCACCCAGCTTGGTTCTGACTGCACAAGGAACCACAGCAGGAAGGGATTGCTATGGAACGATTGTGAATCACTGCAAGACCTCCTGGTGCTTGCAGCTTTCAGAAATACTCATGCCTTGAGCTGTCAGCCATAGGAAGATGTGGAAGTGAATTTTACAAGGTGGGGAAAATTAGGAGTGTTTGTACAAGACTATAAATTTGGAAAAAAAGTGCATCATTTGTATCCTTTACAAAAAAAAAGGTATTCTCAATACAGTCTCTGCCCTTTTAAAGGGAAAAAACTTTAACTTCAGGCTTCTAATAATCACAGGCTTTGCTGTAATATGAGGACAGCTTGTCACTAAGCTATTTGGAAAATATGAGTCAAAACCAAACTACATCCAAATCTATGGAAGTCTACATAGTTATGAATATATGCTTTTCTAAAGGACCACTTATTAAGGGTGGCTGTGGCCTTAAAGTTCAGCCAAGACCAGGAAAACAAACAAAACTGAGATGGCAACATTGTAGGTTATTTCGGTTATCTCTGAAACCAAAAAGAAAGGTTGTTCTCATCACACCAGCACTGCATTCCCTCCTCAAGAATGTGGGAGAGGACTGGAGGACTTTTCTTTTCTTTTTTTTTTTTTTTTTAATAACAGCCTGCTTTGTCTTTACCTCAAAATTACAAATTAAAAACATAGATCACATGGTCTTTATCAATGGAGCTGTTTTTGTCATCACAAACTAGATATTCTGGTCTCAACTTCTTTGGCTGAACTTCAATGAATTTACACTTAAATTCTAGGTTGAGAAAATCGTTAAGTTGCAAAAGCCAAGTCAGAGGCTGCATGGAACTAAGCATTCTAATCTCAGTGATTCCATGATTCTATGATTCCTATATGCTCCCGTGTGAATTTCCCTACCTTTTGCATTAAGTTGAAATAAAAAAGATGATAAAATGTTAACCCAAAGCAAGGCGTACTGCTAACATTGTCATTTCCCAGCTGCTAAACACTGAGCTTTTTTGAAGGAGAAAAACAAAAGAATTTCTTTCATCCAGATGATACCAAATAAAACCTAGAACAAGCAAATGTCATCAAGGACTAAAGTTTTCCAGGGCAGGTTGGGTTTGCAGGATGGGAGTAATGTGTGAGTGTATTACGTGGATTACACAGAAAAATATCTTTGATTTCTTGTGATACCACGAATTTTTCCCAAACTGCATGAAGCTGCTCCCACTTTGTGCAACAATTTTTCCTAGCCTTTATTTCCTCACACAGAAATACACCTGCTTCAAATCCCTGACTTACTGTTGCCAACAACTTTGACAAAAGTATCAAATGCTCCATAGTGTGTGCTAAAAACCTTGTAGAACAAGAAATGTGTAAAAGAGTTTAATTTTATTCCAGTTTGAACACAGTGGAGGGTAGAATGGGGAAGAAACGTGATAATTTGACCAACTATGGTTTTGACTGTCACAGCAGTTGTGCTGTGTATTTCCAACAGACGACTTGCAATGGTGGCATTTCTACTTCAGCAGTCATACATATGAGTTTTGTTTAGCAGCAGGGGAAAAACACATGCAGCTCATTTTAATGAAAAAAAAAATTAGCATTCGGTTTCATAAATCTAAGTACTTTCTAAATAAATAACACATTAGCACTAATATTTCATTAAAAACTATACTGAAGATTTCCTACAATAAAAAAAAGAACAAAAAACAACCCTGCCCTGAGGCAAATCTAGTCTTTGGAAAATATTTTCCTGCACACTTTGATTCACACTTGGAAATGCTGCAGAAATTAGGAGTCTGTAAGTATTTTTAAGACATTCTAGCGTACCCATTAGTTTGACTGACTGGCCAGAGCTGCAAAAGTAAGAGTGACCACCTGCCTTCTCACTCTGTAGGGATTTAGTACACTCAGACTATATAGACAGTGCCAGGCATTAACCACAGTATTCTGTCAGCCTTGTTTCCTACTGAAATAAGGCTCATGCACTCGCATTGTCCATTTGGGTGGACATCTGTCCTGCTTAACATCTGAGTTGATGGGTAATTTAAACACAATCAAAAGAACTGAAAAACTCACAGCTGTTAGGTTCTTACAAATTGTATGAATACGGATGGCTGGGTAAAGGAAACAAAGAAGAAAGTCTGTAGTTCACTGAGGGACAAAGCCAAAATGCAGCCATAACCTTCAGCCTAGCAGAAGCTGGTTCTGTCAAGGAATGTGCTGCCTTTTCCAAGTAGAAATGGAATAAAATGGGCAGGGATGAGCAGAAGGGGTAGTACAAAGAAAATGACACCTAAACCTTCAGAAAGGCAGACTCAAAGTTTTGTTGTCCATTTTGTTGCTCATGTCCTTTCTTATATTATTGCATGATAACAAAGCTCTCAAATACCATCAAGCTGTCAAATGAAACAGTTGATTTAATTTCCTTCAGTTGGTTCCTTTGTAGTATAACCATGACACACAAGAAAGAACTATTAAATGTACAGGCATGGCATGACTTGACATGGAGGCTAATCACCCAAGTCACTGCTAGTTTTCTATGAAGCTCACAGGTTTAGAAGTTTGCTGAAGATCACAGGGTAGCTAATGAGAATTTCTAGATGCAGTTCTCTCAGATCATGTATTAGGTATACGTGACCTTAGGTATTAATGTTTCTTTCATTAAATGAGCACTGTATCTCATGTTATTATTCTCTGGCTTCTTATAAAACATCAACACTTGACTTCAACAATTACTTAGTGCTATTCAAATTAAGCTGTTCCATCACTATTTCTTCCTAAGGACTGACTGACCAGTACTACAAAAATTCTCTGTGATGCTGAAAAGGAAATTGATGCAGTCTGAGTGTCATACATTTCTGTTTATCTTACCATGAGTGTTACTAGAGGTCTCTGTATACATAATTTCCTTTCTCTGTGTTTCTGCTTTATGTATTAGTTTGGAGTCTTTGCTGAAATTATGAATATGATACTGTGGGAGAGCAAAGCTAACAACATCTGCACAGAGAATAAAAAGGACAGCATAAACCACACAACGGAGTTAATATTTAAAGAACAAAAATTTAATTTGGTATGCAACTTTTTCCTAGGAGGATCTTTATTTTCAAGGCTATACATGTGAAAATAAGAATGATAAGTGGCTCATTATCTACATGTATAAAAATATAAACATCCTATCAAACATATGCAAAGTCACCCTTCATGATATGCATCACTGAAAAGAACTATGCCTTAACTTCTAATTAAAAGAAAGACTGCCTTTGTGGGTTTTTTAATAGCACTTGTAAATGCTACTGCATTCATCCACAAGTACATGAACTGTGAATAACAACAGCTACAAAATGTATACAGGACTCCAGTATTGTGCCTTTATATTTTTGTATGTTTTCATGTCAACAAGTCAGCAGAGTCATTGTGTTTATCCATTCTTCGAGGTCTCAATAGACCAGACCAGCAAAACTCAGTGACTTTGCCTTGAGCATTTTTCCTTTTAAAAAATTTACTGCCATTACTAAGTAATGGTTCAGAAAAATATCATCTTCTGTGGCAAAGCATCAAATGACTATTATATTTATGGCACCATCATTGTAAGCCTGCTGACGATACTGATAATGAGTTACCACTAAATTAAAGGCTCATTTCTTAACACTAATAACGCTTAAAAGTTTTTAGCACAAAGACTAAAAAAAAATCACCTGTTTATACTACATCAATTTTTATGTAAAAAATGAGAATTACTGGGTCATCTGCCAGGAAACGGATAGACAACCATTAATCAAAAGACAGGCAATCTTTGTTTTAGAGATGCATTCAGCCACCTGAAAGTTTAGTTACGATTCACATTCAAGCAAATATGTCATCAATTTCAGTTCTACAAGCTGATGATACTCATATTCAGTTTTTCCATAGAAACAGGTATAAGAAACCAGTGAAACATTACCATGTTATGTTCATAACATAATGTGAAAATGCTCAGCTAGATATATTATGAAATCCTGTAGCACTAAAATGATTAAAAAACTAAATGATTCGTGTAAAATGTTTATATACTGTATATATATGTACACTAAATCACAAGGTCAATTTAAAACTGCCCCTATTCATAGCTCCTATGATGGATTTAGTAAGCTACCAGATTCTTAAAAAAAGAAAGCTATCTAGAGCAAATTTGAACACTTTACTGAAAACTGATTTTATACAAAATCTTAAAAAATGTACTTCAGAGTTACTTAACAGAAACTAGAAAAAGGCAGTTGTTATTCTTGAGAAGGGCACTGTGAAGACCTAGTAGCTGTGATCAATGTCTTTTCACTTGTGGTATAAGTTAAGCACAGAGAAGTCATCTCAGAGTAAGGCATAGGACAAACAGACTTCATTCCATCCTCAGGTGTATTGGCCTCTCACTCTATCTTATTGCTCATCTAATTTGGCAGGTTTACATTTCTACCATTTTTAAAATATTCCATAATACAACTATCTACAAACGGACAGTATCCAGTGCTTTCATATGCACATCTTCAATTTAATCACATTGATAAACAACCCTGCTAATATTAAAAAAAAAAAGCCATGGTGATACAAATTATTTTCATTTTTACACAGTTGTCCATGCACTTAATGAAAGACCAAGTGGCAAACAGAGACTGAGCACTGAAACTTGACAGAAATGTAGCTATAGCTGTTTTCAAAGGAATTAAGGTTTTTTTAAAAAACCCTTCTGTGAAATTCTTTGGTTAGAATACAAGTGCTAGCAGTATATCTAAATCTGGAGTTAGAACTAGAACTAGCTAGAACTAGAATTACTGTTCAAGAGTTTTAAAAACATAACTTCAAGCCTTTAATATGTACTGCTAAATTCTTCAACACTTAAGAGATTTTTAGGATATTTTTCTGTGATGGTCTGAACAGGTTATACACATTCTTAAATCAAGTTTAGGTTTTTAAAGGAAAGTGCTTTTATACTCCAGACTTCAAGAATTTATTAGAAAGAGCTGCTCAATCTTCCCTGCGGCTGAGATCATCTGTTCCAAAGAAAACTCTGACTGCCTCCTCTGGGAAAGACTGGTAGAGAGCAGTAACAAAATACAGCTCAGAAGGGGTAATTTCCCCTGAAGAAAGTTGGCATCATTCTTGTTTTTCTAAGGACAGGGCTCAATCCTTTCTAAGAAGCAATACATTTGTCTAGGAAGAGGTACGCAACTCTTAGCAGCGTCAGTGCCCAGATAATACTGCCAAGAAAACTTAGAAAATGGTTCTTTAAAAAGTGATTTTTTTTCATCTGTTGGCTTCAGAGTTTTACAGCACTAACATGACAAAAAGTAACAAGGGTGCTCAGGGTGCAAAGTAACAAGATGCACATTTATAATGTATATCTATTATAATGTACATCTGCACTAATTCAAGGTATGTGATTTCAGCTTCCCAGGACCCAGGCCCTACCTTTACTCAGGCAAGCCTGGTTTCACCTCACTCCCAGAGTTTTGAGGGTGTTTAAGGAAATTATGCATTGAGATTTCTGTCCATATTATAGACAGTAACTTCAAGAGAATTATAAGGACTTCAGACCACCCACGGAAGTTACGATTCACAAGCACTTTAATTTTCCAAAGTGTCACTGTTTTACCTCTCAAGGGAATAAACACATGTCTAAACTTCATAGTCCAAATGGCTGGTTATCCAGCAAACCTGTCCTTTCACACCAGCCTTACATGGTCGCTGTGCAGGCCCTGGTCCAGTTTAACAGCTTGGAGAGAGGAGTTCAGAGACACGGGGAACAAAGAGGGGAGATGGAAGCAACCAGTTGTGAAGGGCCATACGCATACCTCCTGCAAAATTACTCAACAAATAAAGTATGAGCCAGTGCAAATCCCTCACAGTCAGGCTTCCCTTCTATGTGACAGTCCTTCACAGACAAGCATCACTTTGACTG
>VZTE01002171.1:1549185-1743365 GCA_013397775.1 Eulacestoma nigropectus
CCTCAGGGAGCGCGCAGCCCTCCGCTGCTGCCCGCCGGAGCCTCCCGCCCCGTCTGGCGCCGGAGCCGCGCTGCCGCTGCGCTCCCCGCGGCCGCGCCTCTGCCCGCTGCCAGACAAGCTCCTCCGTCGGGCTGCGAACGGAAAGCCCCGGCGCCGGCGGCAGGGCCGTGTTTATGTAGCGCGGCCGCACCTCGCGGGAGGCGTGGGAGGCTGGCGGGAGGCAGAGCCGAGCGCACGGGGAGGGGAAGGGGACGGCCCTGCACTGACGCAGGGTCCCCCATCGTCGTCCGTCCCCCCCTCACCGCGCCCCGTCCTCCTTCCCCGGTTGCGGCGGGGACCCTCTCGCCGCCCGGTGCGCGCCCGCCGGGCTCCCCTCGCCGTGGGCGAGTACCGCGGTGTGCGTCCAGCGGGGATAAAACCTTGGGGGTCCCTCTTCCCTCCCTGCTTCCCCCAGCCCCCTGAGCGAGGCTTCGGCTCGCTCCACGGCTTCTCCGGGACGTCTCGTTTTTCGCAGGCAAGAAAAATCTTCTGTTTGCCCCGAGGTGCTGGAGCGGGCAAGCGGCGGGACGCCGCTGCTCTACCGAAGGAGTTGTGCTGTACCCCTGCTAATCTTTCTAAGCCTTGTCCCAGCCCCCGCCAAGCGAGAATCCGGGTGAGATAACCGTGTCCTGCCCCTCCCTCCTGTCGCCTTCGCAGGAGAAAACGCGAGCCTGTGGTGCTCCCCGGCCTGTTTTGGGCTTGCAAGACATCCCCATCACTACGCAGGTTTTTAACGCCCTGAAGGACTCTGTGAAAACCCCCGCCGATCCGCATTCCCGGAGGGACGCTCGGGGGATCACACCGTCGGGTGGCACCGAGAGCGCCGTCCTAAGGGTGCCCCGCTGGCCGGGGGAAGACCCTGGTGGCAAGGGACACCCCGGCGCGGATGGGGTTCCCTCCAGCTGCCTGACAAGCGGCACTTCACAGAGAGAGCCAGGCTCCTCGTGTCTGCGTGCATATTTGTGTATTTAGGTGCCCTTACAGCTCAGATTTAATTAGGATTAATTAGGAACATCGGCATCTGCGTGAAACATAAGCACCTATTTAACATGCGTTGGTAGAAAACGTTTAAGTTGTTTCAGCCTTTTGCTTGAATTTAATCTACACTTCTGTGTCTCTTCGCAAGCAACTGCAAAGAGCTGCTGCCTCGATGCATTCAGTTGCTCTCCCGTGGGAGTTCAAGTGTGCTTTCTTCCTCGAGAGAACAGCTCAAAGGACAGGGGGGTCTGAGGAGTATGAAGACAATGGTCAGTGCTCTCCTTTCTTAGGGGTGACGAACCCTTCTCTGGACTACCCTGCTCTAAGTGCCCTACTGCAGTGGTCTGTGAAGTAGAAATCAAAAGATGCAGAGGCAGGGGGTAGAAGTCCTTCAAAAACTGAGAAGTGGGAAAGGAAGGAAAGGCAGGTTAGTTGTCAAGAAGCAAGATACGTTTGCCCAAGAGAAGAGGAAGAAGAGGGGGAGTTGAGAAACAGAAGTTTTGAAAAGGGAATGGGTGATAAAGAAGAATAATGTGTCTAGGGAGAGCTGACAGGGAGATACTGTGGTCTAAGGAAGGAGACGGGGTGGTCTGGGGAGAGTGGACACTCAGAATTTACAGGAATTTCATCTGAACAAGACTAAGATGTTACTAATATGGTAACAAAGATTGTTTTCATTGTTCTTTCCGTGTTGGAAAGCCAGTTGCTGGGGCTTTGACCACCAAGTATTTTCATTTGTGGGAGTGAAATGGCAAAGTAGGTTAATCTGATGCTTTGCTGACATTTTGTTACAAGAGCTTGTTTCTCTTTTTTCTTTCTTTTTAATTTTTTTGTTTTGGTTTCTTTGGTTTGTTTGTTTGTTTTTGAGAGAAATAGAGAAGAGGTTAAAACAGTTCTGAAAGACGAGGGAAAAATAAAATTATCCCGAATTAGGTTGTTTTGCTATCCATTTAAACAGCTGAGTTTGTTGCT
Organism: Eulacestoma nigropectus; assembly: GCA_013397775.1. Taxonomy (NCBI): domain Eukaryota; kingdom Metazoa; phylum Chordata; class Aves; order Passeriformes; genus Eulacestoma; species Eulacestoma nigropectus. Next base: position 1,551,175 of record VZTE01002171.1, read on the forward strand.
AGAGGAAAAAAAAGGGGGGGAAATAACGTGACATGTACTGCCACACACAGAATCTTTGTTTTCTTCCTGTATACTATTTCAAGGTCAATTCACCAGAGTAAAAGCACATGAAATTTCCACGTGGTGGTTTGCTGGTGGCAGTTTTATGGAGTTGCTTTTACTTCTTGGTCTCTTAATGTGGCACCTCCCCCCACATCACCCTACTCCCGGCCATACTTAGCAAGAAAGCACCTCAAAAGCCTCCCACAGATTTGTATTTTAAACTCCACTTCCCTAGTGTGGGCTCTCTATTGAGAGCACTGTGATTAAACTGTGCACCCAGAGGATGAGATCATATAATGCTTGAGCAGGCGCTTATTCATAGCAGAATTTGCAGTGGAAGATTTTGTACCTTCCAGCAGGTGAGTCTTAACAAATGCTCCCATATCAAAAAAAAAATGGGATCTTTAATTTGTCTGTTAATTACAATTTATTTCATTTTTCTGGCATTAGGTAAGTATTAATGCAGGTTAAGAAAAAAAAAAGGCACTAACATATTCATTAGACTTGAACTTTCTATTTGTCTTGAGCTTTGTTAGATTTGAGACCAGACTTCGTAAGACCTGAGCTTAATGGATTCTTCCAGTGCATATTTTCAGAAGCTTCAGAGATGAGTAAGTTATGCTGCTCCTTCAGACACTGACTCCCCAGAGCTTTACCTCCGCCTGCCTGCTGTCTTGTGGGAGGTCAGGTGAGAAGGAGGCACCGTGCTCCTGTGCAGCACCATGTGATGTCCAAAGCCATGCACATTAAAGGGGTGGGGGGAACACAGCTGACACAAGCCCTTTATTTGGCCCACCGTCCCAGGTCTTTTTTTAAGGGCACAAACCAGTCCTTCCCACTGCAGTGTTCTCTGTGTCATTGTGAAGCTGACTCCATGCTCCCCTTCAAAAAGGGAGCAAGGAGCCTTCTCATAGGAAGACACTGTTCATACAGCCTGTTCAACAGTCCTGGGCAAAGACCCAGCTTGCAGTGTTTGTCTCTGAGATAGATGTCATTTTCTGGGCTTAAAAACATGCCCAGCACTGAAGTAACTGTTTTGAAGCTACGTCTCTTCAGAGAAATTATATTCTGTGGGCATCTCACTGCTGCTTTATGCCTTGCCTGGCTGCAAGGCTTTGGTTATTGTAACTTCTTTCGTCAACAGATTTTTCCTCTTTTCACAATATGTTCATCTAATTTCTTCTCCATTTCCTATTTCTTTTCATTTGGCAACGTTTGTCTCAGTGAGGAGGATTGGACTTCGTCTGTGGGTATTACAATGGGTAAATATATCAACAATTTTTTACTTATGTGTCAGTCACTGGGTTGCGTAACACAGTCATAGTGGTTTATTCTTATTTTGTGTGGGAGACAGTGAAACATTGGTACACGTAGCATTAAAGGCTGCCACAGGATGCCTCCTGTCAGGCATACAGCCCCCATAAAGGGCGTTAAATATTTAATATGGTCTAATGAACAGGCAAGGCTTTATGACAATAAACGTGTCGTTGAATTTCTCTGACTGTGCAGTACTGGGACATTTCTGAGCAGTAGCTCCCTCAGTTAAGACATTCTCATTTCAATGTTTGCTATTAGCTGCTGACCAGAACTAGCTACGGGCACGTTGACTTAACCTGTCAGGATACAAGAGTTTTTCTTCTTTTAATATTTTGAGAAGTTTACATTGGCTTGGGGGGATTGATTTAGTTGAGTTGGGGCAGGGGGTGGCTTTTTGTTTGTTTGTTTGTGGGGGGTTTTGCGGGAGAGGATTTTGTTTTTTCCATGTTTATAAAGATGCTTCCATCACAATGGGCCCCTATTTTGCATTTTGGTTGGTACACCCAGGGATGATCCAGGTTTAATTGGGGAGGACAGTTTCCTTCACAAGCCATGGAGGAAGGGTAACACCTAGTGGGAGTAAATCCACATTGCAATTAAGAAATACACAGGGTTCCAAAGTATTGCCAGCATGACCCAAGGCACATAAAGAGAAAACTATATTTTTTTAGTAGATGTAAACTATTATGTATTCAGCTTCTTTGTGAGAAACTTAATAGAGCAAGAACATATTTTATCTCTGTTCTGAACTAAAGTGTTGGTTTATCATTTCTTCTAGCAGTCTTCACTGTGTGAAATGGTATAATATTGCTTAGAAAATACCTAATTGCATATGACTGCATTGTTTGAATTTTAATACTGAATTCAGTGAAATATTTAGCCTTCTGCATAAAATCATCAAAAGGAGTTAGTGATCTAAACTGAACTAGAGGTTCAGATATGCTCATTTAAGCTTCACAATCTTGTTTAGAGGATGCAAGAAAAAGAGTCTAGTAGCCCCACAGCAGAGCATATTGCCTAAGAGTCAGGAATCCTTTGCATTTTTGGCACTTTTATGCTATCTAAAATGTGTGCAGTTCCATAGGTTTGACTTTGACAGTTAATGGATGGCTATTAGCTTGAAACCTTTCCCTTTTCTGAATCGTTGTTCAGCCTCAGCATTACACTCAAGTAATATCAAGTAAACTTCCAAAAACTTGAATTGTGCATTATTCCACGCAATGACAGAAGAACTCAACTCCTTCTAAGGAGAGTGTTCTCTCTCTGCAAACCCAGTTTCACATGCTGTATATAGTTGGACACAAATGCATGCATTCATAGATTTCAATATTTCATGTGAACTGTAATGAATGTTACCTGTGAAGTTACATCTGATAATATCTGTTCATAGAGATTGTTTTGTCTGTTTGCATATGCAGTTGAATACGCTTAGCTGGAACTGCATGTTCCAGGAAATCCAGCTGCTATGTCACTGCTATGTCATTGCAATGAAAATCCGCATATTCAAGCATAAAAAATACTGAAGAACCAGAATAATACAGGCTGTAAGGGACCTCAGAAAGTCATCAAGGGCTCATGCACTTTCCTCCTGCCAGGGTGCTACAGATATTGCTTTGGATAATTTTTGTGAGGGCAATGCTCTGCAGAGTCTGGGGAAGAGGGAGGGAGAGAAGGACGACAGACATTAACTGTGTATTCTGTGTCCTTGGCCGATAGAGCTACAGAGTGTGACTGAGAAACATAATCAATTGAGCAATTAGTGAAGGTCAGACCTGTGTTAATTTCCTTCAAGCACCTTTGCAAAAATTGTAAGACAAAAGGTACCCTCTCAATGTCATGGGGACATGCAGGTAGTTTCTGCCTCAGTAAAGAAGAGCACTGAAGGGGACACCTTCCACACACGTCTTGAGCATCCCTGAATTTGGAGAACACGAGAAAAGAGGCTATGCACCTTATGTCAAATGGGGAAATACTCCTAGCTGCTTCTTTTCAGGTGATATCTAGGAAAATGCGATACTTGATCTTCTGTTTCCCTGTTTTGGTTAATTGTTGGGAAGTTACAGGCCTGTCCAATACCAAAGGAGCAGAGGACAGCTGTGTCATTTTATAACATGCAGTGGTGTGGTATTTTACATGCTCGACATGTGAAGCTTTTCTCCTGTGCTAAATTACTTGTAACCCCTATGGAGCAGCTTTAAATCAGGATTCTTTTTGTGAGCCTGGGCTCTCTGAAATTAATCTTCTGTATCTCTGTGAAACATTTCATTCATGTCTTCAAATCTTTCTTCAGCAATTCTCCTATCTGCAAATAAATAGCATTCTGACCTGGCTTTCTACCACAGCAACAACAGAAAGACAACCAGACCTCTGCAAATGTGAGTGGAAACTACATCCATCTTCTACGTTAACCATCAGTATGAGTCAAGAGCCTTAAGCTGTCTCTTAGAATTTAAAATTATGAGGATTCAGCAAAAGAGCTCTCCTAATATGGAAAATACAACTCATTATCTAGCTAATTAGGATAAAAAAACGACCTCTACTCCCCCTGCTTACCAGCCTGACTTCCTGTTGGATTGGACAGGCTTCAGGATAGGTTTTAAAGGGGTAAAAGCACATTTTTTGGTGCTTTTAGAAAGATAAGAGCATTAATCTGCAGAGGAGCAAGTTAAGAGCTGTCCCTAAGTCTGTTCTTCTGAGAAGCTAATCACAAGGGTGGTATCATTCCTGGGTAGGAATTCTATCCAAGAGAAAATGCCTTTTAATGAAATGTTTAAAATTTATGGGTCTTACTTACACCCTTTTCTCACAAAAATGTGTTTTAGAAAAAGGAATTAAAATGTATTGATATAATTCTTCTTTTCAACAGAGTGATCACTCAAAGGTAGAATAGTTGATAATAATGTCATTGGTGATTGTGTGCTTCAAATTTTTGTATTCACTTTAGCTGTGATTTGGAGGTACACTGTTCACTAATCTAGCATATTACAAAATCATAACTGTGGTCAGTGAACAAAATGCATTTGCTTTTGCTTTCTGCCACTATGTACCAATGCAAGCTGTGCTTAACCAATGTTAACTCTCTAAGTTAGATTCAAATAAGCAAATGAAATGCAATCATTCATTTCAACAGACCTGGAAATTGAATGTGCTGCTTTGTTCTCTTTGCATCTTTTTCTGTTGAGAACAATTTAAAATTCCTGTGATGTTTAATAGAAGAAATATCACAACCCTTAGCAAGGGTGCTTACAGCATCTGTGAATGTATGAAGAGGGGGGTGAAAGCTCACAGTAGGCACTCTAATATAGATAAGTTGGCAAATGATTTTTTACTACCTTAGGTACCTTGCTTGACTACCTGAGAAAAACATGTTTGCACTAGTTTAGTTTTTTTTTCTGCTGAGACTTAAGTTTGTATCCCTGATGGCAGAACTGAGTTTATTGGTGTCAAACCCTGCTTGTTTCACACCCCGTTTAAGTTACTGAGTGGTATTAAGCTGTCAAGGAATGAATGGCACCACAAGGCTTGTGCAGTGTTTCACAGTCCCCTGCTTGCTTATGTCCCATCAGGGTATCAGTCCTGAAGGATGCTTTGAGTAGAGGTGGTTCCACCTTTCCGCTGTGCTTCACAGTTAAGTGTCTCTCCACCAGACTTCATCATCTCTCAACACAGGCTGAAGTGAAATTAATGAAGTCTTATTAAGAGAATCACTGTTCAATTCCACAGAATTGAAGATTAAAAACAATTTCTATACACATAAAGAGAGAGAGAGAACCTTCAATGTTGGCATAGGCAAACTTGTTTCTCCTTCTTTGGCCTCAGAGCCTTCTACATGGTGAGTGCAGCTCCACAAGCCCTTAGCTGCTCCAGACATCCTGGAAAATATCCATTCTGTCAAGACCTTGCCAAAGTACATGTCACCACTGGCTATAACTAGAGTTCATGCCAGTGAGGACATCTGTGAGAGAAGGCTGTAATTAGATACTCTTAGCTCCTGCAGGCAGTGAATCTCAGCTGTTCAACCCATGCCAGAAAGAGATGCTGGACCTCCTATTCACTGATACCCTCTCTGACCTGCTATGTAAAATAATGTGTCATGGAGAATACATTTCAGTTACTTGGCAGGGGAAATTATTTGCTGCTAAACTGCCAAAAATCTCTGCCTAGAGGGTGAGGCAGCAGACAGCCTTCTGTTAGGGCCAAAGTTGAGTTTGCCAGAACATTTCCTTTAGCCCTTATCCTTAGCAGTGTTTCCAAAACTTCTGCCTGTTATCCACTGCATAAACCAACCTGATTTTTGGTTTGGACTGAGCCAAGCTTGAAGAAACCTGGAATCAACTTAATCAGGCATAGCTGATGTTTCCCAGCTTGCTGATGTGCCGTGCTAATGAGATGTTATTGCCCAAAGTAATGAAAAGCATCTGTTTCTTACCTGTAAAGAAAGACTGAGGGTTGCTGCTGTTTGTTTGAAGGTGAGTTTGACAAGCTTATCTTCCTTAGAAAAGTTCACTGCATGTATTTTGTTCTTGGCCTCTTGGAGAGGCCCAAACAGAATTCAATTAATGTGTCTAGAAAATTCTGAATGTGCTTTCCTGTTCCAAGTGTTTACGTAGAGGAATTACTGCTCTGCTTTGTACGGATTTCCTGTAAGATATCATCTATCTATGATCCATGTATGTAAATGCAAATAATACATTATCGCTAAAAATGAACGTATCAACAGAATAAATGTTTGAGAGACTGTTTGGGACATGCAAGAGATACATGGAATGAAAGAGTGTAAGTGTTTAGATTTCATGAAGTTTTAATGAAGCAAATGTCTGGATTTACAGAAAATCACAGCCACTTAATTCCAGCAGCCTACAGAGTCTTTAAGCCCTCGAGAATATAGGAATTAGATTTTTAAGAGCCTCTCTTCTCTTTGTATACTGCAAGCTGTTGAAAAAGAAAATATTATTTATTAATTGCTTATGAACCAAGCACAGAATTATCTTTCCCGTGTCAGCAACATGACAACAGCAGAAGTATATGCCTGAAAGTTTTGCTAGCCTGGAAAGAGTTATACCCATGCGAAGCAAATTGTTTATTTGTTTTCACCTTTTAATTTTTCACGACTGTATGTACAGTTCTTGCCAAAATGCCTTTCTCAGAAAATGGAAAGCTTTCTTCATTATTGTTGTATTTTTTAACTGAATGCCAAGAGTCTAGATTGTATCAGAACTGAGTCAGTTAAATAAAATCCTTTCAAATAAAACAAGCAGAAAAAATCTATTCATCTCAAGGAGGTTAAATCACATATAAATAGGTTGAGATTATAGGATGGATCTTAGTGAAGGGGAAGCTTATCTGAAAAGCGGGAGATAAGCATAAAGCCTGCAGTCATAGTGATAGTAAAAGGCTTCTGAAATAGGAAAAGATCTCTTTGTAAGTCAAGATATTGTTTGTGACTGACAGTCTGAAAGAGGGAAAAAATTAAAACTGCCAAGTGTAAGGATTAAGAGGGAAGAGGAGAAAGGAAGAAATGAAATTTATAGCTAAGGAAATGTAACATAAGTATGGAATTATTACTTCTGTATTTTGTGAGCCCTCAGGCCCGTCTTTTCAGTGTTTTAGAGGAGTACAATAGCTACATAACCATGTATTTAATATTGTGTATAATACTGATATATATAATATGGACAATAAATGTGGTTATTCAAACCTGTGTGATAGTGGTGTGACTTTAAAATACTCATCAGTAACCTACCCAGATGATCTCCCCTTCTTAATCTCTCAGCCTCTGTCCCCAGGTCAAAGCTGTTGTGGCTGTCTCCTTGATTTCTAGTGGACAAAGGTGATGTTTCGATTACTACCAGCTGACAACAGGAAGGCACATACTTGTAGGGGAGGTTCTGATTACTTTTTCCAAGAAACCTCTACCTTCATCATTTTACTGTGCTGTTGCTTTGTTCTGTCATCCCCAGTGAATATATTCAACACACCTCTTTGGGGTTTTTTTGCTTTGTAGTAGAAAGAAAATGTTTGTGAAGGCAAGGAAGGTGCTTACCTACGACCCTAAGAGTTGGCATCCTTGCAAGTACAGGAGGCCACATTCTCAACAGTGCCAAGTTAGCTACATGTCATGCACCCAGAACAGGGCTCAAGAGTAAGATGGACTAGAGGAGCGGATGAATGCAATGGGAGAGGGTCTTCTGATAGCTATATGGAGGAAAAATATTTTAAACTATATTTAGTAATCATATTGCCCACAGGAGCTCTTCAGAAGTGACCTGGGTGCATTCCAGCAGTATGTATTTGATATACAGGTTGGGAAACATCAAGGTAACCTCATCTATACATATTATAGTGACTGACGTGCTGTAAAACTGACTGTATAATATCTGCCCAAGTAGTTTCTCCCTGCTTGATATAATTTATTCTTCTACGTAAACCTTTTCTTTTTTCCCCCATGCATTGAGCAAAAATGGTTTTGCTGATACTGCGCTTCCTCTGTGAAGAATAAAATTTTGTTTACTAATCTCAGCTGGGTGTTGTCAGTAAGCTTATTGGGCATTTAAACCTTACAGACCACACCAGATTAAGCTAACACATGATTTGTTCCATTCACCATACCTACATCTTATTTTGAGTGTTCTTGTAGGATTTAAGCAATTCCTCTTCTCTATAGCATTCAGCTTATTCAGAGCACAAAATACTAGGTTGTATAAGAAAATTTATGACATTCTAAAGATTCTTGGTTGAAGACAACGCTTATTAGTGGTCTTAGCCACACAACTTCCACTTACATTAATTGGAGCTGTTTGCCTAAATCTTGGTCTAGGTGATCATCATAGGTCCCATCTGACTGAAATTTTCTGTCCTATTTTCCACAGCTTTGAGTAATTCAAACCTTGTTATGATGCAAATCGCAAATCCATCCACACTTCTTCTGGCAAATTGCTGCACAGGAAAGCATAACTAATTTAATTCATTAATGCCAGCCCCCTGAAGCACAAACATCTATCACCAGTGCTAGGAAGACAGTAGTTAGGTTTGAGATCTTTCAAGCTGCTGTATCAGAGTGAGAAACAATATACTGTTAAATGCACATGAAGCCTGAATGTGTTTTGTCTGCTAACACTGTGAATAAGAAAATATGTAAAAAATTACCCCATATAATTTTTTCTTAACTTCTACTTTCCATCTTTACTAAGTTTGAATGTCATAGTCGCTATATATATATAATCCTCAATTTTATTCAATGATTTCTTGATTTCTTTATTATTGTTAGTAGCAGTAATAGTAGTATTTTGTGTGTCATGTGTTCTAACTAGTCTGGGAATATCATGTTCTATATTTGTGTTAAGATTTATAGTAGTTTTCCTTAGAAAGGACTCTGAGTATGTTCAGAGTGCTTTGGCTGGGCAAACCTCCTAGCCTGATGCATCCGAATGAGGACCCAGTTAAATACGCCTCAGTTGGGAAATGCCAGGCACCTGGCTGTCCAGGAGGTAATGCTGTATTAGTCCTTTTCTCACACCTGAGAATCATGTCTAGCTGGGGAAATATTTCTTTGCTCCACTCTTGTTAAAGCTGCCAGTGCTAGAAGCTAACCTGCCTGAATTTGCATTGCGGGAGGAAGGAAATCCATTGGAATGCATTTGTTTCAGTCGGTTCAATTTTGACATCCCAAAGAGTTTCCAGGCATAAATAAAAATTACTAAAGGCAGCAGTTAAGCAGGGTTCAGGTTTCGGGATTTGAATGATTCATGAGCAAGGACTCTAATAGGGAAGAAGAATGGGCTTACAGAGTGGCGTTCATACACCTCGGTAGTGAAGCAGCAGACAGCTTGACTTGATAAGCAAGGATGATCTTGATTCAAAGCATTGCAAGACAAAGCATGAGCAGGTGTTAATGGCACACTCTGTGCCAAGCGCTGTTTTTCATATGAAAAGCAGTTTTCTTTAGAATCTAGCACAAAGAAGTGGTGTTCTGAAAGCCAGGAAGCAAATCTTTCCCAGTGAAATCAACATGCAAATGTAAATATAGACGTTGAAATTTTGGCCTCTCTCAAGTTGGTGGCTGCAGTTCCCTACAGTTTTTGCCAGGATGCGTGACTGGCTGCACAGCATGCATGTCTTTCCATATGCACTTCTGTATTTCATCTAAATGCTTCCTAGGGGCAGATCTGAAATTTAACTTCCCAAATAGTAGTTACTTTAAAATTTACATAGGCGTTGTTGTAAGAAAAAATCATCACCCTTTGTCAGTTTCTGGCAACTTTTGCAACTCGGTAGTTAAATCACAGATTCAAATCTAATTCTTTATTAAAATGTCATCAAAAGCTTCAGGGTCACAGGCCTAGCTGTTAAAATCCCAGTATAGGTTCATTAGCACCGACTTTATAGTGACCCTTAGATATCCCTCTCTACTCAGGTCTGTTGTGACTGAATTTATTTGCAGGAACCACAGCTCTTATCAGCCACAAACATTAGTGCCCCATTTCCACAAAACTTTAGAGCAATAGTAGTAGCTCTTATCTTTTACCAATAATGTACCATTTTAGCACTACAAATGTTGTGATGGTTTCTAATATGACCTTAAAGTAGTGTTGCTTTAGGTGCAGTTCTGATAGTGTTTATCAAAGATAAGGTGTGCAAGGATCAGGCTAGTAATTTCAGCTATATAGGACAGGTGATGCAGAAAAAGAGTCAATACATGCACTGTCACTTTCATGTCGTGCATTTCAATAGGATTTTCATGTATTTTTCTTGCACATTATTCTTACCACTATCACTCTTGTCTGTTGCCCATCATGCCTTTCTTTAAGGACAGCACTGTTAATATAAAGCCTTAGTCTGGTGACAGGCTAATTGCCTGCAGTCTCAGTAAATTCCTAACCAAACTCTCTACGCTTAACTAGCCAAAGACAACAGCATCAAAGCATGGGACTAAACTGCAAAACAGGGTGGCAAGAAGGCTTGCTTTCTTTTTAGAACTGTGACAGGACCATAATGGTAGCTTACGTTATTACCTGATGCTTTGCAAAGAGCAAAGTTGGTATTTAATTTTATGGTAGATAATTTTCAACTATAAATTTTTAAAATTTTTAACATATACAGTAAATGCATTTTTACAGTACATACCAGCTTTTAGCATTCAAGCTTTAAGAATTGGACTCAATGATCTTTGTGGGCCCCTTCCGGCTCAGAGTATTCTGTGATTCTGAAGGAAAGCTTTGATGCCCTTGGTGAGTATGAGAGCCACGTCCCTGGGAGCAGCAGGTGGCAGTGCTGTCTCTGCTCTCTGTTTTTAAGGCACTGCAGTAGCACAGCTGGAGGAAGCCATTTCACGAAGAGTGTTTAATAGTTCAGCTTCCTGCAAACAAAGGAGGCGCTTCTGCTTATGGGCAGTGCCAACTGGCCTTATCAGGGTGGTGTGAACTTACCTTCCAGACTCTGGACTGGAGCCTTCTTTTTCCACATGAAATTCCTCCAAGTCATGCATATTGCATTTGCTCCAGTGTATGTAGCAAGGAGTAAAGGTATATAACAAGGCGTACAAGTGACTTTTCAATGCTTTTGATTTTAACCCAAGATTTATTTAACCGAAAAATGATTGAACTGTATATCCTTACTGATTTTGTTGGCAGCATCCTCTGTCAGGCACAGTTGCCACTCATTCCTAGAGGTTCTCAGCAGTAGATACAGCAGCAGTGTCAATGACAGGAGCAAACACTACTCCTGCAATGAGACTTCAGCATATAACTAAAGGCCCATCAGGAAGGCAGTAGATGGGATGCCTGGCCATGCCTTTGTCTTCTCTGGGTCGGCAAACTCTGCTTGCAGTCCATGGCCCTGAAGTCATGTGAGACCGGCTGGCTCAGCCAGCCTGCTGATGGCTGGGGAGCAGCTTGCCTTGCAGACAGAGATAGCTGAAATGGTCCAAGACCCAAAACACAAAATGAAAGTTCAAGCAATGTAGATAACCAGGGGTCCAAAACCAGTGCTCACCACCTCATGCTCTGCTGCATATCAGCACAGACATGCCAAATAGGATATCTGCTTCTTGCAGGGAGTAGGGGCAGGACTGGAGGAGAAGCAGGGACAGAGTGACAGCCGCTGCCTTATCTTGTTGGAGAGTGATGGGGAAAGGAATGACTTGTTGCAAATGTGTGATGAGAGTAAGCCACAAGACCAGGCCTTCGTGATGAGTGTGATCAAGTGGCATTATCGTTCCTTTTTTAAATTCTTTTATTTTCCCCCCTTTATTTGGAACAACCAAGGCAAAAGCAGAACCAATAAAAACAATAAATGTCATCTGTGGTCTCTGTTATCCCAAGAGGACTCACATAAAGTATGAATTAGGTCACAGGAAGTAAGATAAAAAGCATAACTATAAACTGAGAAATTAAGTGAAGTAAAGAATTTTTCTTTGGAAGGATGAGGTGTGAATCACTGAGGTCAACAGTTTCAAGACGTGTTAAACTAGAAGTCTGCTTAATCACCAAAGCATTTCTGTCAGCTTCTTTATTACATAAATATGGATCTGGTTTTGTTTTCAATCTGAATTCCTCAAATGGGACATCTGAGTTACTTGATGTGGTATCAGCAAAATAAAGAAAACCCCTGGCCTCTCTGAAAAGATGTACCAGTCAAAGTGGAGACATTTGGAAGTTCCCCTCTGAGATAATCTCTAAAATTTATTCTTATTAGTAGTAGTGTCTTATGAAATGATTTTTTCAGAAAGGGCTTGGATAAGAAGTGGTATTTTGGTGAATCAGCTAGGAAAGTCAAGGGCAGACCGACGTGGGAGCAGGAAATAAGCAGAATATGCTGACGCAAGGTTCACTGCCAGGACCGAGAAAGGTGAGATAATTTGTGCATCGTCTTGCTTTGGACTCAAATGGGCTGTGTCTGGCAATGGGGTAAACTGACAGCATTAGCACAGATCAGCATTAGGTGAGTGAAATTAAATTAAATGGACACACACATACAGAGGCCTGGAGGAATTGCAGACCCATCTTCAGAATTTTGTTAGCATTTTCAGAGAATCACAGAATAATTACTAAGGTCATTGAGTCCAACTGTTAACCATATTTTGTCCTTTCCTATTCCACGTGTCAGTTATTACTGCCCTTTCCACTGAATTATTCTTTTAGTACTCACAGCCATGTATCACACTGCTGAATTAGGATCACAACAAAACTTCCGAACAAAAAACACATGAAGCCCGGCAGGGAGAAATATGGGAAAGTTCCATCTGAAGTAGAGGAACTTTTTTTTATGTTTCTGCAAGCTTCAGTGTTCTCACATGCAAATGGAAAGAAGATGCTAATGTTAAAGGGCAGAATGAGGAACAAGTTAAAAAATAAACTATGGTACATGTCACAAGAGGTTGTGAATGCAGCCTTCTGACTAGTTAGGTCACGGAGGCAGTGAGGTCCTTTGAAGCTTCCTCTCTCTCTTTAATCAGTCCCTTTAGAACAAGCAGATCCTAGCTTCAAAGGCTGCAGGGCTTGTCAAAGGAGAAAGCTGCCTGCTCTTCAAACCATGGATGGCAGCTTAATGTCCCACAGTGGTGGTTCCCATGTGAGGCTGCCCAGCTTCGCAGGGTGGGCGTGATTACACAGCAACTCCTGTGCTCAGATGTCTTTGAAGGGTTTATGTGTTCTCTCCACATTAGTATCGATCCTCTCCATTTGACAGGACTTGCAGAGACTTGAAAAGACACTCAGCAAAGCATACTTTTTAGCTTGATCCCTCATCCAGAAAGTCTAGATGAATCCACAGCCTTGCTGCATTTGATCTAGTTTTCTCTAGTTCTTTAGAGAATAAGGTTTTGTTAATTAAAGTGATTGTCATATTTTCTTAATAAATGCCTCTACTTTTTCTGTTCTACCTACAATACTTTTTCCAGAACTTACTTGCAGTAAAGTGAGTAGAGAATTTTGTATAGGAAAGCTGCAGTGTTTAGTTTGTCCACAAAACATTTTGTTCGAGAACATCATTAATAATGACATTTACTGACTCTAGGGAGACAGAAGGTTAAGTGCATTTCAGTATTTTCCAAATCTGATGTATTGATTCTGCAGCCTGTCATTTCTGGAAAAGTTCCACCCCCAAAAAAAAGTCCTTAATACAGCACAGCTCTCTTCCTCATTTGAGCTCCAGTTTCCCATTTTCACACTCCCGTATTTTAAATGTGAACAACAGTTATATTTCAACAAAGCTTTACTGTTTGCTATACTTTTCTTCTGATATAGTAATGAAATTGTATATCTCAGTGTACACATTTCCCTCTTGGTGACCCTACTTCCTGTATTTGCAACTAGATTTCCATCGTGCTTCAGCAACTACTTTCAAGTGCTGCAACCCCATTTGCAGTCTAAACGTTTAACCTGGAAATGAGGTCTGATGTGTGATTTGTTCTTACAGGCTTATTTTCATGGTGTATTTAGAGACCAGCTATGCCAGCCTCGTAAGTTTTCCAGAATGCAAAGCAGATCATGAGCGGTGTGTCTGATAATGTGTCTATGAACAGCATATTCACAGATACTTCTCTGATCTTCAACAAAATGTAAGTCAAACAGCAGTATTACAATCTGGCGCTGTTTTTGTTAAAGCCATTTTTCCAAGTACTTGGAGTATTGAGTTCAGTTAGAGCTAACTCAGGCAGGATGGGTGAACTTGGTAAATCATGGAGTCAGAAAAAAGGAGAGATACAATGAATCTCAAGAGATCATTCTCAAAATCTACATCTGCACCAAGGCAGGATAAGAAACCTTGGACTAATCCTGGCAGATTAGGGTAATACATTGGTTATGAGTCCAGTGAAGGAAATTCCACAATATTCTTATGTACAATATTTTAATACTCTTCCTGTTATAAAGGAGTTTTATCACATCAGTCAAGAATCTGATAAATATTTATCAGATTCTCTTTTTCTTTCTTTCTCAGCAGATAGAGCAAAGTTGCTCAACACTCTCTGCTTCTAAAATATACAGATTGTATTTCTGTATTGTGTACAGAAATACTTTCACATTAAAGCTATGCCAATCTGAAGGTCAGCTACTGCCAGAATGAACCACCCTACATTTTTCCCCATTCAGCCAGCCCACATGTGATTGTGATGAACTACTTCAGAAGATAAAGTGGAGAAGCATTCAAATAAATAATAAAATTAGTTTCCTGCTGATTTAGTTCATTGGATTAAGCCCTAGGGAAGGCATCAGACAAATGCCAGTGGTTGGACTGGCTTACCTGTGGTGTGAAATGGAATAGCTTCTCTTTTCTAGGCTAAATAAACCTCCTCACACCTCTTTCTTAGACCATGCTTTCTAAACCTGTTATTGTTCTTAGGCTCCTCTGAATTCTTTCCATTTTTCTGTATCTTTTTCATACATAGTATGTTTAATGTATTTCTATGTCCAAAGAATGTTTAAGATGTATGATTCAGTTATGAGTGAGCAGGCCATCAGAAGTGTAAAAGAGATCAGTTGTTGCTCATATGCTCTTCTGCCCAATTTTCCCTGCCGAATTTGTGTGTGCTGTTACCATGACTTTGTCTACCTGTTTAATTGTTCTGACAAGATGAATGGATAAACACAAGGGTGTCACCCTGTTCCAAGCTTTTTCAGTTTAGGCAATTCCAATTCCTTAAATTCAGTGAAGTCATTCCAATCTGCACCTTTCCCTGTGTGGTCACTGCTCATGTGGCCATCTTATCATGTTCAATTTTAACTTAAGACATCATCAAAATTCCAGAAGAACCTCAAGCAAGAGTTTCTCAAGGTGGGGTGAATAATTTCCCTCAAGTTTCCTTCCATTTCGCTCTGTGCATTCACTGACCTACATTGAGAGTAGGCACATGACAGATTCTCAGTCTTTCATGTAATCAGAACTCTTTTGGGGTTAATGGCTTCATGCAAGTATAATTTCATGGCACTCTAAAGGAATAAGATGTTAAGATTTGCTGTATTCCTTAAGATATTTATAAATTTAGATTTTTATAAATAATTTATATTTCCCAGTACAGATTAACTTGTGATTCACATTCATATATTTCTCTCAACACATGATCTAGAGTCTTGAAGCATTTGTTTTTTCTTTTAAAGCCATCATCACCTGAAGCCATGTAGTCAACAGAGAATTTAAGTTTTTGGCATACTAGTTTCTCACTCTTATCATTGGAAAATGGGAAGCCTGAGGATACAGAAACAGCAAAGTAAAAACAATAGAAGTCCCAAATATATGCAGCCTTTTAAATCCCATCAATTGTTAACAACTGTGAGGTTGGAGTTTGTGCTAGAGTGTGCTGTGGACGAAACCCACACTGTAAAGAAGGGTGCACCAGTGATGATTCCATCACTGACCTGTAACTCACCACAGACTGCTGTAACCTGTGTGTTGCTCCATCCTTTGTAACCAGATCCGGTCTGAGATGAGCCAGATTGTTCAGAAACATTCAGAAACGCCTGATCTGAAGGTAAGAATTGCCAGGCTTTCCTGTCTTTCCTGTGAAGGCTCTCATGTGGTTCTCAGAGCACAGGAACAACAGAAGCCTGTGGGCAGGCTCTGGATACACTGCCCTTCATGCTCAGAGATGATGTGGGACCTTTGGGCGAGTTGTCTCCATTACAGGCTTCTTTGTGGTGTAATGAAATGGAGGAAGGAATCGCGCTCACCTTCATGTGCTGCCCACCCTCTTGTGAGAACTTAGTGAGCTTTTGAAGCCCATTTTTTTCATGGACTTACAGGAATTTCTTGGGGTACTGACCACACTTTGACTCAGGCCAGAAGGAAGGAAGGAGCAATAAACAGCACAGCATGCTGAGGGTGGCCCTAGACCTACCAGTATTGTTGACCTGGAGTCAGTGAGAAAGCTCACCACATGTCTGACTCTATCAGAACATAGGAATGTTTGTGGGGCCTAGGAAGAGAAGATCTATGAGGAATCAAGGGACCTTAGAAGATGGGAATATTTAAGGTCTTGGGGTATTTTTCTTCCCCTTCTTTTCCTTTCTTTCCCTTCTCTCCTTTCCCTGCTTCATAAAAATTTCCCCTGCTTTTCTAGTGTCCTTGTGAGACATGTCATGTTTTATTTGCACACCGTCATGTATCTTCTCTTTTCTCTCCTCTGTCCTCCTTCACTGTTGCCATCCACCTTCACTAATTGATTTTGACTGGAGAGGCTTCCCAAATTTGCACAGAGTAGATGAGCATGGGGAAATATGCCTGCCCCTTGCTAACACAGGAAGAAAAGGGGCAGTGCAGGGCTGGGCTGGGCTGGGCAGGTGGGGGAGAGTCCTGTTGCCAAGGGTAGTAGAGTGAGACAGCAGGAAGCTGTGGGGAAAATCTGCTCTGCATCAGCCACCCCCTTCCTCCTTAGGAACCCTTCCTTTGGCAGCAGCAGCTGAACACAGAAGCACAAAGCAGCAATGGGTGGATCGGGCTAAAAACCACTCAGATGAACTTTTTCTTTCATAGGCACCACGGGCACCAAACCATCTCCTACAAGCTGCTGCCAAAGGCAGCTTCCTGTATTTTTTTTTGTGGTGAAACCGCATTGCATTGGCCCTACCCTGTGGATCGCTGGTGGCACGGTGACTTACACCCCACTGCAATTGTGCTGACAGACTAGGATGGGCCATAACGTTTCACTGCTCTTTTATTTGAGACTCATTTAATTAGACACGGGGGAAAAAATGTACCTCCTGTCTTTTTGGACTCCCCCAGCTGCCCCTCCTTGAGTTTAATAAAATACCATACCAAATCAAGGAAAGAAAAAAGGAAAATAAATGCCCAGGGAAAACATAGACTTCAAAACAGACTTCAAAACTGCCCAATTTGATAAAAAATGGAAATAGACAGATGGCAGAAATGGAGAAATCTTCTAATTGTGGAAAGGAGAAATAAGAATGGTTTATTTCTGTATTATATAAACCCCACAGTCACAGTGATGGCATTGTGCCATGCAAATAGGTTACCAAAGTCAGGAGGATAAGCTGTGTGAATTGGTGGTACCACTAACACCATTTATTCTCACTGAATATGACCTTTTAAAATAAATAAATGCAAGACTCGAACATCGCATTATTTTCCTTACAGCTAACCCTAGTGCTCCTGCAATAACTCTAGGCCACACAAGGAGGGACATCTTCCAACTACTGCAGGGAGGGAAAAGGTAAATAAAATACTGTCCACTACATCTGACAGTAGGTTTCATTTTTAGGTGAATAGTTTTAAACCCTGCCAATTATGAAGCGTCAACATGGTTGATCATTCCTATCGTTTTGTGAAAGTAGTTATTTTTCTTGATTTTTAATTCTTCCTGCATCTGGTTGAATCTACTATGCTGAAGATGAGTAATCATAGGGAAAAAATAGTGTCATTATAAATTCTAAAACCTAAAATTCTTCAAATGCTACTTATGTAAAAAGGGCCAATTTAAATCAAATCATTAGCTTCTGCTTAGATGCTCAATTACAAGTGTAATAATATAAATGTTTTATGTATTCACAGCTCTTGTGTTCAAATTTAACCTTTCTTTCATTTTTGCTGTTATTTCTCCCTTTTATAAATGTTGGTGTAATTAAGCCCATTTCCTTTTTAGAGGTGAATACACAATCACAGCTAGAAATTCCTCAGTATGTTTTACAGTCTGAAATATGTGATACTCAATCTCACAGCTAATAACTACCATGACATGTTTTATAATTGCACCGTAAATCAGAGACTGTTGCATTTAAAGTGCAATTTCAGGCTGTTTTGCAATATTTCTTGGCACTTTTAGAAATATATCAGGGTGGAAAATGCACGATCTAGCTAGGTACAACCACAGATGAGGAAAAAGCTTTTTCTGCAGTTGTTGGAGTGCCCCAAAAGAGATGCTTAAGAGCAGGGACATACTTGTCACCCATGGGATACCCAAGCTGCCTTGGGAACCTCAATGAAAGCATGATGTCTGAACAGGTGTTTCTGTCCAGCAGCTAGGAGGGATGGGTGGAAATTAAACCATGGCACAAGCTTGAAGAATGGGCAATCCATTAGCAACAAGTACTCTGTGGCTTTTGTAACACAATTTGTTTAAATCCTTCCAGGAGGGGCTATGTTTAGAAGGGACAAAGCTGAGAGCAAGAGAGAAACTGTCTGCTGTGAAAGTTGGAGGAAAAATTCTGCTAATTCACACAGCATCTTCCACTACCTGTCTCAAGCCTTCTGCAGTTGCTGACAGGTAAATGATGGACTCCCACAAAATTAGGAGATTTTTTTCTCCCAAAGCCTGTTTCTATTTGAAGAATGCTGCTTTATTATTCATTCTAGTTTTGCTGTATATGCTATAGGTGTTATTTTAGCCCTTTCAGTGCATCAAAAGTTTATAATGAGTCTCAGATAATTTCTTAGGGATGCCAAATCCCTGAGAACTAGTTTAGATGCAGAGAGGCTCTTTTATCCCTTAATTAATGGTTAAGCTTGTTGTATACTAGATCTTGATACCGTATCTCCCCACTGGACCACCACCACAGCCTTGCTGGGACCCATTCTGTCCTGACATCTGGCCTTGCTCTGAAGTGATCAGGAGCATCAATTTGCTTGGTACCTTTCTGTGTATGATGCACAGCCCAGCACAGTGGGTAATGCCTCATTTGCACCACCGGAGTTCCGCTGGTAATTTAATTAAAATTGCCACATCCCTCACATGTGCTCTCACTATTTTGGTTTCCGCTCATCAAACTCTGAATTTATGCTAGTCAAGTTTTATCGTCTCCCCAAATAGCACAAGCCATGTAATGACATCTGGCTGCGTTTTGGACACATAATATAGACATCACGGGCTGCTCTTTGATTAAGAGAGCAATGTATGCTCCAGGCTGCCACAGGCTGCCAAAAACAAAACCAAGAAGTAGTTATGGAAACTGCAGGTACACAAAACCTATATGATCTCCCACACGCACTGCTATTATTCATACTGGAGATCACTGGGAAAGACTGAGATATTAATGGTTAATGGCTCAAACATTTGGCCATTTGCAGAGGCAGCAGGGTGCTTTGCTGGGGCAGGGTTTGCACTCACCGAGGGGAGGAGATGAGTTTCTGGGTGTGGGGTGGCAAAACCTCTGATCTGAATTAGACAGAGGGGGTGAACACCCACCACCAGAGATTCTGGGGTTTGAGCCAGATGAGATAGAAGGTCAATTAGAAGCAGGTCCTGCAGAGGTGGGATGGTGCTTTTTATCATGCCAATTGTCCTCCCTTACACTTCTGACTTGGGTGGAAAACCCCCCCACCTTGGAGAAGATCACATTCACACGTAGACCTGAAGGTATCCATCCCTTCTGATGGGGCATAACTGGCTCAGCTCCATGAGAAGCAGCTGTCATATCTTAGAAGGTGTCATAAACTATCAAAGACCCCCCTGAAGCACCCCCAGACTCATTCCTTAGTCCTTCCACACCAGAGGACTGCACGTGATCTACAGTGTTGCAGCAGAGCCTGAGTGTGCTGCAGAAGACAGGGTAAAACTGAGTGCACCAGTAAAACAGGTAAAGGTTGTAGCGTTGGTGAGAGCTAAAATGCCCATTGGATCAACAGGAGCTGCAGTGTCTTCTCACACTGTTATAGACCAGGCCTCTTTGCACTACACCATAAATGATGCTGTCTTGAATGTGATCCTGAGGGAATATCCCAGGTATGTCTGGTGCCTCCATCTTACAGCTCATTTAACCAAACCAGCATCTACATTATAAGTTAAAATGAACCTTGAGGTCTTGCCTTTAGGAATAGCACTGCAAATTTAGGAAGGCAAGAAGGGCAGTGTAATGTAGTCCACTGACCAGCACATTGACTCATGGAAACCTTTACCAGAATATGGCTGGGAACTTCCAAGATCTGCTGTGGGAACTTTGAAAAAAAACAAACAAGGGTGATAACTTCTCAGAGATTTCACTGCCACTGCCACTAGTTGTGCAAGTAAGTGAATAAGAGAACTACTGTAGGCTAGAAATTTCCAGGATGATACGTTTCATGGTGCAATCATTGCCTATTGCATTTGCTGTGTGTTATTGCTGCCTGGCTCAGTACCCGCTGTTGGGGTAAACATGGGAGGGTAGGCTTGAGGAAAAAGAGGCACAGAGGCTGTAACGACAGTGGGTGCAATATTATAGGATCCAAAGAGTTATGGCTGTAGGGCTGCTAACAGGTTTTAGATCAAGCCATCTATTCCAGATAATTCACTAAGATTCTCACCTTTTTACTTTAATTAAAATATCCCAGTAGAGGGAAAAAGAGCAAGTCCTGCACTTCTAAGTTGTTTTCAGACTCTCAGCAACAGTAGAGTCTCTGTAAACACAGCACATTGGCACCTGCCTCCTGTTTTCTCATCTAAGCACAGGCCACGAACAAAGTTACTTCTTAAAAGCTGGCTTAGAGAAAAGGAAGCCTGGACACTGTATTTTGTCATATTTTTTATATTTCCTTAGAACAAAAGAAGCATACGGCTAGGGTCAAAATTGCTTTCAGTTGCAAACATACAGCTTGCAGGTGTGGGCAGAGTTTAGCCTAAAATAACTGGAGGCAAAAGAAGGAAAAAAGCAGCTTAAAAATGTGATGTCAGCAGGAGAAAATAGACTCTGTGGGGCACTGGTTTTCTGAAGTGTTGTTCTGTAATCAACACAGCTCATTACTGTAGCTGCGTGCGATGCTGCAAATGGCATTTGGATGAACACATTTTGTTTTTTCACCACGCTTGCTAGCTAACAAATTGTCTGCCCAAATTACTGAACCATGCGTATTGTGTCAAAGAAGAGGAAAGCAGCAGATTCCCTTTGTCAGGGTGGACAGCCTGTACCAAACTCTCAGTCACTGATTTTCAACCTTCTTCTGTTCAGACCTCTAGGAATTCTGCTGTGGAGGTACACGACTTTGTATAGATGCCTCTTCCTGCTGCAGTGATAATCATACTGCTTTCTTTTCCCTCACAGTCCACAGTGTACACCTGAGTCTGAGGTCTGCAGACCACAGTTTGGAAATTGGTTTCCTGAGCAAATGTACAGTTTCACTTCGGTTTTTTTTAACAAAAAGTCACTTTCTCATAATATCTCAGTTCGGTCCTTAAATAGTACTAATGTTATTATTGCAATGTCTGGGACAGTCCATCCTGCAATCAAGATCACAGAAGGAAGTGACCATGTATCTGAGATCAGCTAGCAGCATGTGACTGCACATCACATTGCAAGGCACATCACAAGTTCTCTCTCCCATCCAAATTCACTTTGGAGTCTCATCATGGCATTAAGGCAGCGGGACCTCTATCTCACTTGAGGAGGAAAAAGAAATGAAAAACAGAATGGGGTTATAAATGATATCCCAAAGGTAATGGAAAAAGGGGACAGACTTTAGGGTTTGAATATCTTTTATTTAATTTTTTTTTTTTTTTTTGTGGTTGCCCAGGGAGGCTGTGGAGCCTCTGTGCTCAGAGATATTCAGAACCTAACTGAACACAGACTGCTCTGGGTGGCCTTGTTAGAAGTTGGACAAGATGCAGCCAACTGCAGCCACTCTGTGATTATGTGGTTCTGAAATTTAAATATTTTCTTCCCATTTTCTGAAGAGAAGAATGAGCTGAAAGAACAAAAGTGAAAGTTAACAAAATCTTTCCCTTTTTCAGCCCAATAGCATTTACTTCTATTAACATTTCTAACCTCTGCCAACCTTGTCAACATGAGCAATCCCATTATGTGGGCTGGATTTTATCAGCACCAAAGGTAATTCTAGATCCAGGCTACCTCTGAGGTTTCTCTTAATGTGGAAATATGGGGAGCAAGGAAGAAGCACTGATGCACATTCTGGTTCTCTCTCCCTGTGGGGTCAGGATTTGGCAAAACACACGTCACCCAGGAACTAGGACATGTGCTGGGATGTTGTATGCAGATGCGAGTTATACTTGCATGGGTGAGGAAACTGTGGCGTACTCATAGAGACATGTGTGGGAATAGGTTTAGTAGCCATGCTGAACAGCTGCTCATATTTAAAAGAAAGACAGGACAAGGGTTTAAATGAAGCCTTCACATCATGCAGGTTAGCCTGTGCAAAATTATATATGTGTTTGTAGGGCTGGGTTTTAGGAGTTCTGGGCCTCAGGCTCTTTGGGTGTATCCATGAACTGAGTCATCACTACTTCTATCATTTAAGGCTTTTTTTTACCCAGTGCAATTTTCAGCATCAAGTTAAGCACCAGAAGATGACATCCAAAAGCAGAACTGGCTAAAAGCATGGGCAAAATAGGCAAATGTCTGGGTTAGAGCTTGCTGGGGAACAGTTGATTCCCTCTTCTTTCCTGTTACCTGTCCGTGCCGTCCCAAAATTTCACAGAATACTGCTAGCCCTACTCCTCTCTGCCTCTGCTTGTGCTGCGAGATTTAATTTTGCATTTCCGAGGGAATGAAACTCAGTTATGCCTAACTGCTGAGAATCACTGAGCTAGCTCTGGAGACAGGCTGGACCAGCTCAGAAATGGGTCTGCTCAGCATCAGGGCTGGCCCAAGAAGGACTATGTATCCAGGGACAGGAGAGGGGGAAGGACACTGAAACAGGACCTTTCAGTAGTGGTTAGAACCACTGAAATTGATGTTTAGCTTCACCTGTAGATCCATGCTGTTATCTACCTGGAAGCACTCAGGAGTTAGACAAGGATTTACAAAATTATTTGGAGCTATTCTCAGTAAAGGGCTGATGTTCCTAGATTAAGTTTTAGGCAGCACTTTTAATGGAAGTGCAAGGCTGTAATTCCTAGATTTGATACTTTGTTCCCTAACACAGGTGATTCTCATACTTCAGACATCATGGCTTATTTACTTCAGAATTATTCAATGGTCCCTAGTCATGCTCCTGTGGGATCTGCTCCCTTCCTGATGGGATAGGCAAGGATTTCTCACTCACTATCGATCACTAACATACAGTGATTCATGCTGTGAAAACACTGCTAAGTGCCAAGAACTGCCTTAATCCAATTTATGGTCTAAAATTCTTATGGCACACATTTCCCAAGTCTGAATTGTATGTGTTAGAGAGGAGACATATAGCAAAAGAAGAAAAAAAAACCAAAACAAACGAACAACAGGTTCTTCAAGCTAAAACAGCCTTCGCCATCCTGTAGTCCAGTAGAGCTATCCATGGATTACTGTGGTTCTACACCCCCCTCTCTCCATGCTACCAGATACAAGACACTTGCATCAGTGTCTATCTGGTAATGAAGTATTGCATGTATTAATTTACACAACATGTACACAGGACTGGCTAAGTCCTATCACATGTGTCTCAGAGGTTTATAGTACGATTACTCAGAGGAAAGTTGAAAGTGAAGCAAAAAGAACATTTACAGGCAGAAGAGGAAATGGGCAGGACAAGATGCACAAGTAAAAAGGCCTAATATTCCTTCCCCCACCTCAGACAAACACATATAAATAGTGAGTGAGTTCCCCTGCTCACTGGCCACCACTCATTTGCTGCATCTCTCTGGGACATGCATCACCCCTGCAAGATGTGGGCAAAGGTACTGTCTTGTTTCTTTGCACTGTAAGATGCGATTCTCTGTTTAAGCTTTCGTATCCTCACTCCGTATGTCCCAGTAGATGCCCATCACACCACAGGATATGTGGTTCACCTGCTTTAAACTGCTTGTGACTGCTTCCTCAAGATAATCTTAATGCTTCACTACAAGTGTGAGTGAGAACTTGTTTGTAATGATGGGTACAATTCTGGTCACCATTGCTAGAGAAAAAGGAATCCAGTGTGAACAACGCTGAAAATGAAAATATGTGAGCATAGTAGGGGTGAGTCCGTGTTGTAAAGGAGAGAACAGCTGGGTTTGTTTAACTCAGAAAAATGAAGGTCAAAAGGAAATACCAGCACTCTGTGTGGATATGTGCAGGGGAGTAAAGGAAGGGGAAGGAAAGGAGATAATTTCCAGAGAGAGAGAAGATAAATATTCACTACTGCCAGTATAAAAAAGAAACTATGTGTATAGACTGGTTGTAAATAATGTGTACCTCTACAGCAGGACATTTCTAATGGTCCAGGAAGTGAAGTTTTAGATTATTTTCTAATACAGATACTAACAGCAGCTCACAGCCAAGAAGCAGGTTGAATTTGCATGATGGGTCATTGCTCAATAGGAGAAGAAAATAAATATATATAATTCCCAGATCAGCAGGATCCAGGAACAAGGAGCCACTGCTTTTCAAAGAGGCAAGATCTTGTCTTGGAGAAAAGCTGGGACTCCAGCTGAGAGTGAATTCAATGGGAGCTGGGAGCTATGAGCAATATGTGCAAGGTAGGGCTGCCAACTCCTGCCTCCCACTGAGCTCCAAGCTCAGCAAGATTTGGGATAGTAAGGCTGCTAATCAGGGAGATTAAATCTTGCCTTCTTGTGTGGTAGTGGGTGCACTGGCTTAAAATGCTACTCTCCCACTGATTTCAATACCAATAAGCAGGTGCTATGGGAAAGATGTTTTTACTTCTGTTTGGAGGGTGTGTGTGTGTGTGAATAGTCATTAGAGAGAGAGATGAGATGGGGATAGAGATGGTAGAAACAATCTTGCATAGTTGTAGC
This sequence comes from Eulacestoma nigropectus, assembly GCA_013397775.1. Lineage (NCBI taxonomy): Eukaryota > Metazoa > Chordata > Aves > Passeriformes > Eulacestoma > Eulacestoma nigropectus. Next base: position 1,576,121 of record VZTE01002171.1, read on the forward strand.
ACCTGCAGTGCATACTCTCAAGGACTCAGGGAGAAAGCAGAAGAAATACAGAACAGAAAAGGATAATCATGAAAGCATAAATAAAATATAAATAACACAGTGACATTTCTGGGAATAAAAAGAGGAAGAATTCAAACCTTGGTTTTGCTGATGCAATTCATGTAAGCAGGGGCGAAAATGGCCAGCATGCTAGTCAGTAACCCAAAACTGAAAGAAAAGAAAAGAGGAAAGGAAAAAAAAGAGGAAAGAAAATAAAAAAGAGTGTTTCCTTTAAATATAGAGAAGTACCTACTTCTTCGTTTTCTCTATTTTTTCCCTTCCCAGACAGTTACAGGAAATTTTGCCAAGGTGATCCATGGTTTGAATGCAAATCAGTTGACAGATCAAGTAATTCAGAGAAGTAAGCGAATGATTCTGGATACTCTTGGAGTGGGGCTTCTGGGTACCAGCACCGATGTCTGCCACAAAGTGACACAGTACAGCAAGGTAAGGTGTCTGGCATTCATAGCACATCTTAAGGTTTAGCTTTAAGAAAGCAAGGGAAAACTTAGGCTATGAAAAAGAAATTTTGCCATGGTGAAATTATTTTGTGGATGGAAAAAGAGAAATGGTGTTCTTCCCACTGGAGACAGTGAAACTTCAGTGCTCAAGTTACTTTTCACTCTGGATGGGCAGAAGCCTGTGTATCAGTCTGTATGCTAAGATCCCCCTCTACAAACACAGTCAACTAAGAACCTCTTCCTTTCTTTCACCTTTGATATTTTATTTAAAGCATCAACAGAGTAAACATCACCAGCCTTTCAAATCAAGGAACTGTTAAAGAGATAGGGAGTTAGCAGTGGGTTACTTGCAGTCCCTAAAACAATTGTTGTCTGAGGTGCATTAGCCATGCTTCTCCTGTAGTCTTGCTCTCCTCAAACTAGCGGAGTAATTGACCCTGAAAAGAAGCCTTCCCAGCACAGGAGTGCATCAATGGGGAGGAGTTTAGCCCACTATTTTTCATTCAGTCCTGCCTAGTGGGACTTCTGCTCCAGAGCTCTGTGTGCCAAGAAGTCTCTTCCCACAGAAAATTCCCCTTTCCAAACCATGGTAGTTAATGCCTTTTTATTCAGTTTGCAGCACCAGGAGGCCATCTATTGTTTACTCAGGTTCTTACTAAAACACAGAAAACAAAACCCTTTAATGAGATGTCTTCCCCAACAAGCTGATGACAGTCCTGTCATCATTTAGGTCGGACTTGATGATCTCAGAGGTTTTTTCCAACCCAGTTGATTCTGTGATTCTGAGGGAATTGTCAGTGGGTAGTGAGAAGGGACATCAGTGGCCAGAGGCTGTGTGAAGGTACTGAGTGGCCAGATGGATGGTGCTGGTCTGGCTCTGAGCTCTGTTTGGGTGGAATAGGACATAAGAAAACAGGAAACTGAGTTTCATTTCGTACTTTCTGAAAGAACAATATTTTTCTCGTAAAAGGGAGCAGTTAGGTCCCGAGAGGGCATGGTCTGCTCTCGATTACATCAGAGATACAACGCACATTTATCCTTAGGTTCAGGACTTTGAATTAATTGATGTCAATTTGTTTCAGATCTACAGCTCAGATTTATCCAGTACCATCTGGGGCCACTTGGATTTCCAACTGCCTCCTCTGTATGCAGCTTTTGTGAATGGAGTGGCTGTAAGGGATGCTCTTTTATTTGCTCTTTAATCATACAAATTGATGTCATTCTTGCTCTATAGAGAACAGAATGTTCCAAAAATCTCAGCTTATTCTGATACCTGCTACAAAACTTTCCTAGGCTATTTTCCTTATGTGCTTCAACTTCCTTCCAGTGAGATTAAACTTAAGGTATAATATATGTGTGATCCAAACTCAACAGCATTCCTTACCTTTAATGTGGGACCTGGGGCTGTTCTCAAATGTCAGAACTCTACAGCTTACAGCTTGGTAACCTTGTAGCAAGGTTACAACCTTGCTGTAGCCGCTTAAAAAGACATACTCTAGCTCTACCTCATTTCATGCCAACTGGCAAAGTACAGCTACAGAAAAACCCAGACAGATGCACATATAGATACATACACATATAATATCACAAGGCAACTTAATCTTCAGTTATCCAGTATCCAAAAGCCAGTTATAAATTTTAGATGCTCACTTTGTCATTAAAACAATAACTGACTGCCCAGACATTTGTCTAAATTCAGATTAAGGCTGAAACCATTTGAAATTGAAAGATGCACAAGAGGTGGGGTAGACAAATTTGGCAATTATGCAAAACTAGGGAAGGTGACCAACCAAGGAAATAGTAATATTAAGCCTATTTAAATTAGTGTGACAACAATATCAGAGGTCCAATTTAACAGCTCATTTCCAATGTAGAGAAAATTACCTTGGAAATGAGATCTGGTACCTCTCAGCTCTTGGCAGCCCTTGTAATATTCAGATCTGGCTGTTAGCATATATATGATCATTTCAGTTTACATCTTGGTCACAGGTCAGTTTTAAGCACTTACTGAAGACACCAGAAACTCAGCTTACAGGGAATTGGGCACGACTTTCCTTATCCTGCACTGCAGGGCATCTTCCCACATGGCATCAAAGTTTTTCAAGGCAAAGACTGGGTTTTCTTCTATCTGTTTAGAAACAGTCCTCAGAAATGCATAATCACAGTAATACAGGGCAAAACCTGACTGCTGGGGAGCCTGACCACCTTCCCAGTTTGCTCCAAAGTAAGACATAGGTGAACAGATGTAAAAGCCCCATTTTTGAGGAGTTACTATGCTATATAAAAAATGCTGTCCCTGATGCTCTCAGGTCCTTGGGGGTTCTCAAAACTTTGCGGGGGGAAGGAAAGTGTCTGATAAGCAGTACGTTACAGACACTGACTGCACTGTTTGGGACCATATGCTGCCAGATCAGCAGCCATATGCCATGCTGGGAACACCTAAAATCTTCCTGAGTAGCTAGGCTCTGGGCATGGGAAAGAGAAGGCACCACTTGGGATACTCTTGGTACTCTTGATACTCTCTTGAGCCAAGCAACTTGTTATGGATTAAGACTGTATCTTTCTCCTAAGTCCCAGCAGCTCCAGGGAGTCTGGTTCCTTGTGTGACAGGTCTTGTTTCGGTGTGCTGAATTCAGGCTAAAGCCTCCTGTACATTTGCAAGCTTGTGCCAGTTGCCTGTGGATGGTTGCACCAGAGAGGTAGCTCTGATGATATAAATTTCATTTAACAGTATTTAACTGCTACAGTTTTATGGTGCGAGTCCTAATGGCAGCATCAGTTGCAGCACCGGGGAAGTAATTTCATTATGTTTATATTTCATTATGTTCTGGGGAAAGTGAAAATTCACTGTTCACATGGTGGACCTAGAACAGCTGCTTTAATTATACCAGTCTAATTAAAGCAGCAAAAGCCAACTGCAGAAAAAAGGAATCACTGTCACACTGGTTTCAGGCTAGTACAACTTGAATTAGAATTATACTCCTTTGAGGCAAGATCTCTGCTGCATTGCCACTTCTCAGATAGCCATGTTGGGAGTAAAGGTCTTTAAAAGACTTCTGAAATTTTTGCTTTCTAAGGAAGATCTAGTTCTTCAGTACTTTTTTATACCAGTTACAGTAGTTTCATTTTACTGAGGCAACCTTGCCAAGTCAGAGTTTATATCTAACAACAGATCAATGCTTTTCTTTCCATTAGGTGCACTCAATGGACTTTGATGACACCTGGCATCCAGCCACACACCCATCCGGGGCTGTGCTCCCCGCAGTGATTGCACTCTCAGAGGCCTTTCCTCAGAAGAAAAAAATCTCTGGTCTTGATCTGCTCTTAGCTTTTAATGTGGGAATTGAAGTGCAAGGCAGGTTGCTGCACTTCTCCAGAGAAGCCAGGAATATTCCAAAAAGGTACATAGAAATGTTTAAAGTATAAAGTTGAGTGGAAGTGGTTTTTAATCAGTGTTAATATACGTAATTAAATGTCAGTTAAAATACAGGTGGCACAGTTATTCATCTTTCCTAAGCTGTTTGTCTGGAAATTTAGGGAAGGTTCATCTTACATGTAAATACACTTGACTCCTAACTCTTGAGCTAACAGATTTCTTATTGAAAGCATTGACCAATTCGCAATAAGGAGGTGATGATCTCCCTACTTTGAATTTTTATAGATATATAATAATATATAAATTTAAATAAAATCAATATAACTTTATATGTGACTATAAATTTGCTTTGAACTATGAGCAGCTCTAATGTTTCAACTGCTTTCTGGGGAGGACCTACTGCAAGCAGTAGTATTCCAGTTTAACTTTTTCCAGGGGAAAAGTGACAACTCTCAGTTAGGCCCACACATCAATGCTGGATGTGTGTTTCTTTATGGTCCAACCCATTTTCCATGGCAATGAATGAAAAGCTTTTGTATATTGTGAATGAATTTTTGAAATCTGGTAATGAAGATACTTCTGTTTTCTCAGGTTTCACCCACCGGCTGTGGTTGGTACAATGGGGAGTGCAGCAGCTTGTGCTAAACTGCTAGCTCTTGACCAGCTGGAATGTAAAAATGCCTTGGCTATTGCTGTCTCCTATGCAGGTGCCCCACTGGCTAATGCAGCAACCCAAATAAAGCCCCTCCATGTTGGGAATGCTGCCAAGCATGGACTGGAAGCAGCTTGCTTAGCTTTACAGGGCCTTCAAGGAAACAAACAGATCTTGGACATAGAGTCAGGGATGGGTGCCTTTTATACGGATTACAACCCACAGACTCTGCCAACCTTGCGGTCCTACCCCTGGCTCTTGGACCAGCAAGACGTGGCCATCAAACGCTTTCCTGCTCACCTTGCAACACACTGGGTGGCTGATGCAGCATCCTCTGTTAGGAGGAAGCTTGTGGAGAGCAGTGAGAACTTGCTCCCCCTTGATAAAATTGAGAAAGTCATTCTCAAAGTCCCTGAGGTCAAATATGTGAACAGACCCAGCCCAGCCTCAGAGCATGAAGCACGACACTCCTTCCAGTTTGTTGCATGCTCTGCTTTGCTGGACGGCAGCATGTCAGTCCAGTCCTTCGCCAGTGAGAATGTTCACCGGCCGGCCTTGCAGGAGCTCCTCTGCAAAACACAGCTGGAGCACCCTCCTGACAACACCCCCAGCTTTGACAGTCTTTACTGTGAAGTGAGTGTCGTGCTTCAGGACAGCAACACGATCAGTGACCGCTGCACTACCTTCTACGGGCACTGGAGGAAACCTCTGAAAAAGGAGGACTTGGAGAAAAAGTTTCAATCCAATGCCCTTGGCATTCTGCCCACAGAAGCTGTGGAAGGCATTATAGAGACCGTGTACAACCTGGAAAAAGTAGAGGACTGTTCTGTGTTAAGTACATTTCTATCGGGACAGTCAGCTAGAGTGCTTCCAGAGAAGCTGCGCTTCCTTTGAATGTCCCAGCCAACAGCTACATGCTCTTCACAAAGCCAATGCAAAATTCAGGATGAACTCTTACTTAGTGACTCAAGCACTTTTAAATAAGACTCCAGTAGCACAAGAACCATATTCAGTCCAATATTATGGATTTTGACTAAGTAAATAATTTGGTGATTATGTGCTCAGCTTAGTCAGGCTGAACAGAAGATCCTCTGCTGGCACAGCTGACTTCAGCTATCTTTGGACCTCTAGAGGCAGAGCACTCACTGCTTGCGCACGGCACAAAAATCTCCCTGCTCTTCTGCCAAAAATCTATGTGGTGCTTCTCCTAAATAACTCCATACAGGAAATCCAAATTCTGGACGAGTACAGAAGTGCTGTGTCCATGAAAATCATCATGGTTAGAAGCACAGAGAACAAAAGCCTTTATGTATTTATTTCTGTAGATTTATCTCTACAATCTCCTTGAAGAGGGCACCTGTTACATATGAGCGTTGACATTTGTGCTAAAATAAACACAGCACATGTAGGGAGTGGTAGCACTCGATACCCTGCAGCAGGTCAGGCGATCACTCTTGCACTGAGGCAGCAAAGGCCTGGGCCCAGGCTGATCACACGAGTGCTGAGCATGAGGGACAGCTCCACACTCCTTGTCATAAAGGCATTATTTCCCACTTCCACCTCTTGGCTCCTCCGTGGTACAAAGCTGTTCCCGTTTTATTCCCACCCCAGTTACAGGAGACGCTGAGCAGGTGACATCAGTTTAGGTTACTTCAGGCCCAGCAGAGTGTGGGCTACGCTACACTGGGCAGGAGTGACAGAGACCTGTGAGCACCAGAGCACTTCTTATGCCAGACAACTCTGCGTCCACAGTGAACCTTGAAAATGAATTCTGGGAATTTTGTGTTCCTCCAGGAGTACAAAGCCTTGCCAGACTGAGCTGCTAAGAGAAGCTGCCAACTCTTTGTTCACATTTGTAAGATCAAAGCATGTGCTCTAACACATATAAAATTGTCTTCCTCAGGGCACTAAACGATGTATGCAAAAAAAAATCTCAAAATAAAGCTAACTCATTTTACTAAATAAATCTGAAATTACTTCATTTATTAGAGCAAAACTTGTATATTTTCCACAGACAATGCATTCATTTGTGCTGGATCTTGGTTTATAAAGTTGGTTCACCTAGGGGCTCTGCAAAAATTTCAGAAGTCCATTAGTAATAATTGCTTAAAGACTTGCAAGGGAAAAAAAGAACCCAAATAAACACATTCTTTTATTTTTCCCTTCTGATTAGAAATCAGAATTGAATTACTCACCTATACTGAAGGGAATCAGACTCATTTGCAGCTATTTCACTGGTAATTGCAGCTGGGTAACAGCAAATGTGAATTACTGATAACCTTTAGTGATGTGATAAAACCCTACTGCTCATTCAGTCTTTTTAAGACTGAATACATTTGGATTCATTAAAAAAAAAAAAAAAAAAACCCCTCCATCACCTTCAACATATGGTTTCTATTTTTAAAGAGAAATAAATAGGTTAAATTCAGCAGTAACCATCTGATGTATTAAACATTAAAAAAAACTCCACCACACCAAACAAGCCAGGAACTGTGAAGTTCAGCAGTTGCGTTATTTTATTAATTCAATCAAAGGAAGCTAAATGTTTATGCTTAGCTACACTGATTTCCTTGGAGAAGTCTGTACACTTCTAGTCAGGCAAGCTTCAGGACTTCTTGTACCATTGTTCCAATTCCATCAAAGATTTCATGCAGAGGAGCCTTGCACATGAAAGCACAGGTAGTGACTATTTTATTGGCTTTATCCACATGGGATTCATTTACATTTTTGCAAATGTGCTTACATCCAAGCTCTGCTATAGCAGATGCCGTTTCAGCATCAGGAAATCTGTAAATAAAAAGACTTTAATTAACATAAAGCGATGCCACAGCCATAAAATTCTGCACACGTAACTTGAATGAGAGAACTACAATAATATCTATGTGACTCTTTAGCTGATGATGACAAGGGAGTTAAGAGGCTGCTACTATCAGATTTTCCTATCCCCTGTAGACACATCAAGTGATCTAATACCTTTGAAAACAAGGTCTGAAATGCGAAGCCACAATATGTCAGAAGGTAAAACAGTTTTTGACAATCTTTTGGTAAGTTTGGAAGATGATACTAAGTGCAGCCATAACTGATCCTCAAAAGTTTGAGAGAAGCCAGCTGAACTTGCAACCTTTTCCAACACCTCCATGTAAGGTGTTACTCTGGGATTCTGTAGAGATTTTGGGGTTTTTTTTCTTTTCTTATAAGGGAGGAACAGATGCGATCCCTCAGTACTGCTGCTGATAAATTTAATTCAGAAGCTTTATTGGGAGTTGGCAGTTCTTGAAGCACTGACTTCTGCTAGGCCCTGTTCTCATTCCCCTCCCCTGAAGTGGCCCCAAACCACGACCACCAGAAAAACTTTATTAAAAATTACTGAGCAGACAAAAGCCCAGAGACACAATCTATTACCACTCAAATTACCACAGGGCACCAAGTCTTTGAATGCCGGCTGGCCAAACGCCTGCTCTTCATTTGCACATTTGCAAGATGAATCACGGCCTTCAAAGGCATTGGGTAAGCAAATTCCGTGTCTCACTTAGGATGGGTGCAATCTGTCACTCAACTGCCATGAATGGAATGGGAAAAAATAACTTGATATCCCTGGTCACCAGTGCGTCTATGCAGCTCCGATCCTATCAACATCATTTGTGCTGTCCCTTTTAGGACTGACAGATGCTACATCCAGTGACTCGTGAGCCCTCACACTGCACAATAAAGGTGGCTCAAAGAATGACTGTTTAGGCCAGAGGTGAGGACACCTAGAGCTGTCACTGTTAATTGTAATGCGTCTAGAAATGTTATCACAGAACATCTGAGACATTTACAAAGCAGGTAGATGTGACACATAAGGACATAGTTTAGTGGACACTTGGCAGTGCTGGGTTAAAGATTGGACCCTACCATCCTAGAGGACTTTTCCAACCTAAACAATTCCATGGTATCACAGATCAGTGTCTATCTGGTTGCAGTATCACAAGTCACCTGACCTCATGGATTCACTCTGTCTGCCCTGAGAGTTCTGTGCCTACTACTATTATGCACGTGAAAACTGTCACTAATTTTTCTCAAAAGTAACTAAGTTTCTCCGGGTTTACTGGTACCAAAGAGACTTCTGCACAGAAGCCTGTCCATTTCCTAATCCTAATTCCCATGTAAATCATCTCCATCCATTTCCTTCTTACCTTCCATCTACGTTTTTATCTTGACCGACCGTAACCTCACAACCAGGAAAGACTTTGGCTGCCAGAACTGGTGATATACAGCACAAACCAATGGGCTTTTTAGCACTGTGGAAGGCTTGGAGTGTGGAGTTCACGTGCTCGTTGACAGTACAGTTCTTGCCATCTACAGCCCAGGAACACAGATTCTTTGCTACACCAAAACCACCTAAAAAAAAACCCCAACAAAATCAAAAAGCTCAAATGTAAGGCACTGCTAAAAGCTATTAAATTTGACACCAAACAGAAGCTCTTTTTTACAACATAATCTTGGTATCCGTGGGACTGTTAAGTTACTGTACTGAAAGTTTTACAATGTCACTGTAACCTGTGAACAATGGGTTTACAAAGTTAAAAGTTTAACTGCACACTTTTTTATACCATGTAGGTTATATATAGGCCAGAAAGCTTAATTTTGTTTCAAAAAGCAACAAATGGACACCTCACACTCATTGGGTAATCACTAGAACAGCTGCACCATCCGTTATGCACTCCTCAATAAGGAAGAGGGATCTGAAGAAAGACCAATACTAGTTAAAAGCACAAGTATGGAATTCATGAGAGTAATGCAAACAGTGATTTGACCCTCTATAGTAATGAACTCTCATGTTTTACTTTGATGCTTAAGCAATTATAGAAGAGCTTTTCTTCTTCCCTAGAATTACTTTTGGACTTTAAAAAAAGATAAAGACAATAAAAACAAAGGGGATTCTACAGAAAAGGGACATTATAACATATGATCTTCTGAGACAAAAAAACTTGTGAATTATAACATAATATCTGACTAAAAATAGTGCTGATTTGTCTTTCTATAAATTAGTTTTAACAACCCTTTAGGTGCATTTAATCTTCATTTAATTGTATAAGCAGTTTGTATTTTACAGCTCCTTTGTTTGCTGGATTTATAACCATCAGAATAATCAAAGTAAGGTTATTCCGTACGGAATGTGCACAACATCAACTTTTCTCCAATAAGCATACGGAAATTTCCACAAGTACTTCAACAGACAACATCAAGAAGCTTTGCATTTTTAATTTTTTTCCTTTCCCGCTTTGCTCACTTTCAAGTATTATCTGAAATCTCTGAGGTAAGATTTTAATTTTCAAACTTAATAGGGTTTATTTCCCTCTAACAGTTATTACAGCAACCCCATGAGCATGGGTTATAACAGCATGAAATTAACGTGGAAAACATCTGTGAGCCTCTAGTCCCTCCTGACCAGCCTGACACCAACCACTCACTTACAGTGCAAGCAGAATTGTTTCTCTGTGTTATACACACACTCCCTCTGCTGGCCTCGCAACAGTGTGAAAACTTCAAAACTAACACTTAGGCCCAATCATGAAGGCAGTATTTAACAGTACTATGAATATTCTGGAAAGAGATCTTCACCAAGTTGTGATTTGCTCGTGATGCTCTGGCTTCTTCATTTCTAAAAGTGATTACAATTATCTCTGTCTGGAAGGCAATTTCGTGGTCTCTAAATAAAAAATTACCTATAAACACATTTAGTAGAACTTGATCAGCAGCTGAGGGGACGCATAATTAAAACAGAATGTACCCACATCTGACACGGAACATAATCTACTTGGCAACCTGCTATTCTGCCAACATTTTCAGAGGCCCTGAAACTAAGGCATTGCCACGTAACCGAGTTCTGACCCAAGTTTTGTACTCTGGTCAGTGCTCTTGTCCACAAGTAAGCAGTGAAGTTTTCACCTTTCGTAAGAAGGAATGGTGGGATGCCTAACTTAACACCAAAACAACACTCTGGCATTTTAACTTAGTGAACTATGAATCAATAAATATATTGAGTTAAAAAATCACAAATAATTTCCTTTTAAAAGATGAGCTCAGCTGGTCAGAGCACGGTGCTAATAACACCAAGGTTGTGGGCTCAATCCCTGTATGGGTTGACCACTTAAGAGCTGGACTCAATCCTTGTGGGTCCCTTCCAACACAGAATATTCCGTGATTTCGTGATACCTACCAGGGAAAATGACAGCATCAAATTCACTAGCTTTCAGTTCAGCCAAATCCTGAATGTTTCCCCTTGCCAACCTGGCACTTTCAACTAACACATTTCTCTTCTCTTCTGTTGGACTTCCTTTTAAGTGATTGACTACATCCCTTTGGTCAATATTGGGGGCAAATATCTTCACCTAGAAGAGAGATGAAGCAATTTTGTGAATGCAAACAGAACTCATACATATTTGTCACAATAAAGATCATTTAATGAAAACAGGTTTGTCCCTGAAGCCTCTTATCCAAGTTAAGTGAATTCCACAGGATGAATCTAGCACATTAAATATCTAAAGCGACATATGATATATTAGCTTGGGTAAACACAGCCATTCTCCCCATCCTATTCCTGCAGCATTTTGACAGGAGGGTATTCTTATGCCAACATTAAGCTTACCGATTTTGCCATGGCAGATAAACACAAGGACAAACAGGACACCACAATTTATACCAGCAGGCCAACTGGACGTACAGCTGGCTTTGAAGAAAGGTTGCTCTTAATTGTTATGGGATGAAAGTGCTAAAAATGTTTGACATAAAAAAGTTAAAGATGCAAACTTTACAAGCATTTCTAGAGCAAACATCAGAGCTACCAGCTGTCCTAAAACACCAGCAGCAGAAAGGAAGAACAAAACACAGGAGAACCGATTTTGGTTAGACACAAAAGGGGAACACTACATCAGAATATAAAGCTCTGTGACAGGTGTACCACAGGGGCTGTTTTCTTGTGTCTGTTTTGGAGCTTCCTTTGCAAACTTCTCAGACATGACAATTTTGTGCTAAATATGAGGGTGCTGTTGTTACCATCAGACACACCTGAGTGTGGCTACACACAGACAGTGACCAGCTTCTCCCATCTGAAGCTACAGATGGGACCAAAGCAAAACACTGCATCCTGGCCAGGCTTCTCCAACAAGTCCCAGTTTACCGAAGAGAGCCCAGAAACAGGAAGCAGAAAACAAGCAGGTGAACCTCCGTGAGGGCTGCAAAAGCAATTGGAAGGAAGATAAAGAATTTTAATCCATCCTCAGCTCCCTGCGGCCAGAGAAGAAGGGACAGGTCTCCAGCTGCTCCTTGCTCCTGGGTTCATAGGATCACAGAACTGGTAGGGTTGGAAAGGCCTTCAGGAGATCGTCTGGTCCAACCTCCCTGACCAGGCAGGCTTACCTAGAACAGGTTACACAGGAGTGCATCCAGGAGGGTTTTGGATATCTCCAGAGAGAAGACTCCACAACCTCCCTGGGCAGCCTGCTCCTGTGCTCTGCCACCCTCAATGCAAAGTTCTTCCTCATGTTGAGATGAAACTCCTCATGGTTTAGTTTATGGCCATTGCTCCTCATCCTGTCACTGGGCACCACTGAAAAGAGTCTGGCACTGTTGCCCACAAAATTGGATTCATTACCTGGTGTGCAACAAGCTAACAACTACACACTCAAGAGAGACACTGATTATTTATTTCAGAGTTGTACAAGCCCGGGTATTTGGTGGTATTCCACAAATCAAGCACACCCACTGACCTTTTTGTGCCATTATCTATACATGGAAATTCAGAGTTAGTAACTCTTAAGTGCAGCCCCTCTATTATGATTGGCTAGTAATTTCCATACAAGTTTTGTAACTCTAGTTAACTTCAACACATGCTCAGGGGAACGGTCTTCACCTGGGCAGGGGTCTTTTTGACCTGTAGGCATGACTTTCAGTATAATAATTTAGTTGTATTAATGAAATCCTTTTTAAGTCTTCTGTCCAGCTAGCTGCCTGTTTGCGACCTCAGCTCCTGTCAGGGGGCCAGGCAGGATGAATTTTGGGCGGGGAGGGGGCAACATAAAGAGAGAGATTATGGCTGAACAAGCTTTGTAGTGTGCAGTGGCGGCGCAGGGACCACCGCGAACCGGGAGGGGCTCTGGCCCCACGGACAGGAGGACTGTCGGCTGCTGTGTCACACGGCACGCCGGGCCGCGCACACACACATACACATACACATACACACACATACACATATACATACACACATATACACATATACATACACACATATACACATATACATACACACACATACACACATACATACACACACCCCCACACCCCGCCGTCCCCCCGCTACCTCCGCGCCGCCGCGGCTCAGGTGCACCAGCGCCGCCGACGCCTCGTGAATCTCGCTGCCGTCAAAGACGCCACAGCCGGCGAGGACCAGCGCCACCCGCTTGCCCATGGCAGCCGCCCCTCAGGCCCGGGAAGGGGCTGCTGCAGGCGGCGGGCCCGGGCCTGGCAGCACCGTCCCTGCTCCCCCTCCTGCTCCTGCTCCTGCTCCAGCTCCTCCTCCTCCTGCCGCGCCTGCGCCATCGGGCTCCGCCGCCGTCTCTGTCTTCCGCTGCTGTACGGACGGGCGGGGCGGGAAATAGATGAGGAAATTTTGAAAGCAAGTGGCGTGTGCCTCCAGTTTTAAACGAAACAGGCTCAGACGTATTTTCGGCCTCACGTTCGGCCTGGCCTGCGCTCCGCAGCGGGGCTGTGACGGACAGGTGCCGCACGGTGACCCCTGGGGCGCTGTAGAACGTGCGCGTTCCTGTCGCCAGTCCCAAAGTTGCAGGGCCTCGCAGAGCCTCAGGGGGTGCCTGTGAGGTGGTTTTTTTTTTTTTGGTGGGTTTGGTTTACGCATAGGGCTTTAATGGTGTAATGAAATTCGGCTTCCAAATTGCTTTGAAAGCCAAAAAAAAGAGTGGAGTTTACTAAGAGGCCTGCGGTACTGCTGGGTCCTGATGCTGTTTGTTTCAGTGACTCCTTGCTCATCAGATCCACTTGGTCCTTTTTTCTCACTTAACCTCATGTTGGGTTCTAAGGAGCTGCTCCATTTTATCAGGAAAAACAGAGGTATTTTGGCAAACCAACCTCTCTTCCTTGACCCACTCCCAAGTTAGTTCCTTAAGGCATTGCTCTAGTGAACCAAAAGGGAATGAATGCATGCCTAGTCTCCTCCTTAGGACTGTGCATACAAATGCCACACCAAGGATCACCTGTACTGAGTTTTAGTAAGATCTCTCAGCTCTTGGTCCTTCACTTTTCATGAGCTGCCTCTCTTATAATAAGAAGAAACTTGTGTTTAATAATGAAAACTTACTCTTTTACTGGACCAGAGGACTGAAAAGCTAGATATTGTAGAAAAATTAGAGTGTCTTCCAAAAATTTGGAGTATGGGTTTTCTGCAGAGGATATGACTGTGAGTAGACTGGGCAGAACAAAAATGACATTTGAAAGCAAAGCCTTTTCCTTTAGCAAAATGCATTCAGTTGAATACTGATTGGTTGGGAGTCTGTGTGGCATGATAGACAGGGCGATTCTGGAACAGGACAGGGCCAGGACAGGGAAATTCCCTGCTGAAGGGCAGACTCCTGTGGGCTGGACAGTGTTCACTCCAAAGGGATGTAAGGCTTCAGCTCAGTCTACACCACAGCCCACACTCTGCTTCTTAGGATTGAGCAGGAATACAGCATAGCTCCACTGAGAGTCTGCAGAGCTGGAATCCCACTGGAATCATCTTTATGCCTGGAGCTAGGAGAAAGCTGCTGCCTGGAAGGAGTTTAAGCTTAATACATGTTTGGAGATACGAGTGTAGTCCCAAATTCTGCTGTGTGTTAGGGCCAGGGTTAATGTTAGAGCTAGGGAACTGAGCACCTTCAGAACTGGAATTCCCCGCTCCTTTCTGACCTGACTTACTGGCTAGTCTTTCTGGATGGATCCTGGACCTGAATTGTCAGTAACCTCATCTCCAGTCTTGTTTCTGGCCCCATCTCTTAGATGGACCTCAGATTCACATTATAGGTGGTTCTTTTTCCTGGATGGACCCTAGACTTGATTGGGATATGATATTCCCATCCCACTTAAGGTTCTCTATGTCACATCTCTGTGCCAGCTCTGTTCCATCATCTAGCTCCAACTTGCTCGTGCCATGTCCCCGCCCTGACTGTGTGACCTTGTCATGGCCCTCTGTCTTAGGTCCATGTTTTCATCCCAGCTCATGACATGTCCTTGCCCTGGCTTTCTGTCACCCCAAAGTAGCCCTGAGAGGACTCTTTTCCATCCTGGGCCCACAAAAGCAAGAGCATTTCACAAGGAGTACAGCTCTGAAGCCAGATGTTTGCAAGGTGAGAGGACACACCTTGATGGGAGAAGAAGCTGTGGTCAAGGCTCTGTCTGTCCTAGACCCCAGCCTTTTTTCTACTCCCCAGGATTTGAGAAAGATGTTTTCTATAGTGGAAATCCTGCTTTGAAGCACCTTAGTTGCCTGACAACTGCTGTTAGCTTAAATTGGACTTGAATAGCTCTTTGTATTTCACAGGCATCCAGCTGACTCATCAGTTCACTTATCCCTACCCTGCAGCAAATCCCAGAGAGTTGATCTCAGTTGAAAACTCATTATGAACTTCCTCTGCATCCTTATCCCAACCCTCATCCTATCTCTCAGGCTTCAGCAGCCCCCCCTGGAATTCCAGCTTGGAAAGAAATCATTTCCATCACCTACCCCCTAAGCTGGCAGACAAAGGAGGAGCTGCCCTGCAATCCCAAACGTTTACTGAACTGCACATCTGTCCCAAGCACAGCCCTCATCCTAGCTGTCAGGGTCAAGGAGGTCCTGAGGGGAACTCTTAGAAATACCTTACATAGTCAAAAAGCCCAGTCATTCCCTCTTCCTGTAGAAAAAGACATGGCTTTCTCCCAGCCCAACTCACAGTTCAGGTGGCACCCCAGGCTATGTAGCAGAGTGTAGGTGCACAGGAGCCCTGTTTCTGGCTCCTTTTCTCGAGATTCCTTTCTTACCCCCTCAAAGGCAGAGACTGTGCCTCTGGCTGATGAACTCCCCTCTTCCAGAGCAGCTTCAGTGTGACTTCAGGTAATGTTTGTATTTCTCAGTATGCATCCAGCTGACTCAATAGCTAACATATGCCATTGTGAGTGGGGAAAAAACCCCCTGCGATCAGTAAAGCTGCCAGATGTGTAGCTTTATCTGCTGTGATCCATATGTACAACTGTGACTTTCCTACTGAACAGCATATTGCTAATGTATGCATAGGCTGGGAGATATGCAGCTGTGGTGTAAGCACCATCCAGAGCAGCCTGTTTTTGTGAGCATGGGACTGTTACTTCAGGTGCAGCAGCCTCTTTGCTCTGACTTACACTGTAATGACTCAAGTACATGTTCAAAGCCAAACTATCTGTTCAAAACCACAACTTCTGACTGAAGCAACAGGATTTGCTTTCCCTTTTCTGTCAATTCCTTCTATCCTGTTCATGTAAAGGGTAAAGATGGAGAAGGTACTGATTTATAATGGGAAATCACCAAGAGTCTTTGTTGTTTCAGGAAAATGTTCAGTTTTCACTAATCAAAAAAGAAAATACTCTGGGAAATGAGAAAAATTTAGGAATTCCGTCAACTCTATAATTTGATCTTTGTAGTCAGTCTAAGTATTTCCTCAAAGCCTGTTACTGGACAAAGATGCAGATCAGCTCTGTGGGTTTATAATGGGGAATGTGACATGTTTCTGCATAATAAACTAGACAGTGGCTCACTCAAATTGCTGACGCATGAGCTTTTTAGCTCAAGTATATTCATTCATAAAGGTATTAGTGGTTTATTTCCTATGTTCACAACATAACTTTGGTTGCATGAGAAAAAAAAAACCAAAAACCAACCAGAGCACCTTGCTGCAAAAGTTTCCTGCGGGATGTACTGAAGTGAGATATAAAAATGCTATTAAAATTAAAACAAAAAAAAAAAAAAAAAAAACCAAAAAAAACCCCAACACCTTCAGCATCCACATAGTGGAGATTTCGTAATCCACACTGCAAACTTATGCTGAACCAGGACTAACCTGTTCATACCGCATTTTTAGTTTAGCTAGTGAGCAGTTATGGCATCTGCATTATGCCACTTCACTTCCTTGCATCCTGGTTCTAAAGAAGAGATATATTATCCTTCCTTCATTTCATAAAGCACTTCCAGAGTTACACATCCAAATCTCTAGCACTAGGAATTATGGCTATATTCCAAACAAACACATATTGTTTTGAACAGATGAAAGCGCTAGTATATTGTACTACACTCAAGCTATGAAACATGCATGATTACTGGCACACTTTATTTTCTAACAAATAAAACCAGAGCTTTACCTTAAATCAGACACAATTAACATGCATGAGGTAAAAATGAGATATGGAAATAGAAGTATGGATAGGTTATGTAAGCATGCATTAAATTAATGTATAGTGCTGAATGGCATGGAATTTAAAGATAAGCACTATAGAATCAGACAGCAGCGAAGTGAGATACAGAAACGTTGCTGAAATTAAAGGTTTTAAGGTTTTCTGAACACCTTTAGTACCCCCAGCATTACTGAAACTGATATTCAGCAGCCTATCCTGCATTTTTATGAAGGAGGCAGGGTTTTCTACCTCCAATTTTGTTTGAATATATAGCCTAGCACAGTGCTGACTAGAGAACTGATTGTTCCTTAGGGGCTCATATGGAATGAGCAGGGATGTTTTTGTGACTCCCGATAGTCAAAAGTCCACAGCACAGTTATTATTTACCCAGTGAATAGCATACACCAGTGTTTTTATTGTGGATGCCAACTACCAAACTTAGACTCTAAAGCCAGCATAGCCAGTTTTGAACTCTACAGAGCTGGAAAAAGCTTGTGTTTTCTGCAGGGATGCTGCTGGCAAACCTGTCTTCCGAATTTCTCTTAGTTCATCTGTGAGACAGTTCTCACCATTATCATAAAGATGAGAGGATAAACTGCTATATGATTCCTGTAATGTCAAGTGTTATGATTTGCATAAGTGTTCTGGGTAGTGGATATACAAACTTTGCTTGAAGCTCTGAAAAGTTTCAGACAAGACTTTTGGGCAGCCTGAAGAGACTTAGGGTTACAGGGTATATCACAGCAAGAGCCTCTCTGCCACTGAGTGAGGCCTCACGTCTTCATCCTGGTGCCAGATCCAGAGGCCATCCCTCTCAGTAGGTTCTGGGTGTGAAGATGGGCATGGGATGTGTCTTTTACAGAATCACAGAATCGATTATGTTGGAAAAGACCTCTGAGATCATCGAGTCTAACCTATGACTGAACACCCCCATGTCAACTAGACCATGGCACTCAGTGCCTCCTCAGTGCTGCATCCAGTCTCTCTGTCAATACCTCCACGGACAATGACTCCGCCACCTCCCTGGGCAGTCCATTCCAATATCTAATCACCATTTCTGTGAAGAAATTCTTCGTAATGTCCAACCTAAATCTTCTCTAGCGCCGCTTAAAACTGTGTCCTCTCGTCCTGTCACTGGTTATCGGGGACAAGAGGCCGACCCCGACCTGGCTACCACCTCCTTTCAGGGAGATGTAGAAAGTGATACGGTTCCCCATGAGCCTCCTTTTTTCTAGGCTAAACACCCCCAGTTCCCTCAGCTGCTCCTCAGAGGACTTGTGCTCCAGACGCTTCACCAGCCTTAAAGGGTCTCCAAAGCAATGCGTGAAACGACAGACGCTGTGCTTCAGCTAAACGGTAACAACGCGTAGGTGCTTGGCTCTCCAGAAAACAGAGTCTCAGTTCCGCCGGGCGATGTTTCTCAGGGACGATTCGGCACACGGCTGACTTCCCTGAGAAGAAGGAGGAAGAGAAGCACCCACGGTTGGTCGGACCCTGCCTGCAGCCCGGGCTCGGCGGGCACCGCCGGCCTCCTCGGCCCCGTGGGCGGGCGCGGGGGCGGCCCCTTCCCGCCCGGCCTCCTCCGGCCCCGCCGCTTCCCGCGCGTCTCCGGGCCCGGCTCCGCCATGGGCGCCGCTCGCTGCTCCCGGGTGCTGCCGCTGCTGCCGCTGCTGCTGCTGCTGGCGCCGTGGGGGCCGCGAGTCTCGGGGGGGCTCCGCTCCCCGCGGCGGCGGTGGCCGGTGCCCTACAGGTGAGTGCCGCGGGAGGGCCTCCGCGGGCCCGCCAGCGCCGCGCTTCTGCTGCTTCTCTCTGTGTTAGACTAGAAAGGCCGTGAAAAGCTTCCCCTTTTTGATCGCGGGGTGCTGATCATTGCTAGGTAGCTGGCGTATTTGGCTCGCCAAGGGAGCCGTAGTGCCATCCCAGGCCGAGAGCTGCGTGTGGTCTCTCAGCAGCGAGAGGGATTGGTGCCCCGGGAATGACTGCCCGCCTTTAAACACCCCCCTTAATGCCCGCAGAAAAGGTGGTGAGGAGGAAATCAGGGTACGGTTTGTTTGATTTTTAAAATTTAACTTAACGTCATACTTCAGCGTGACAAATGAAACGGTACAAAATCCCTTTCGCTGCTCCAGAGCTGCCTGAGTTCCAGAATTCCTGGTGGTGTTGGGGACAGCAGGAGACTGCGCCTTGTGGCGTGAAAATAGTGACAGCTTTGGCTGTGCCGAGGAAATGAGCCCCTTCAGAAGAAGGGCTACACTTGATTGTGTATTTTGTGCGGGTTTGCTGTTTGTAAAGGGAGTAGTTATCAATGTTTAACTGTAACTTAATAATGCCGACCTGAAATTTTGAGAGCCTGTTGGGTAATTCCCAGCAGTTAAATTTGCGTCAGATGATGCCTGAAGGAGCTGGTCTTGCAGTCATGAGTTGTTGGGATTTTCCAGCAAGTTCAGTAGTTACAAGACTTGGTCCTGGGATGGTCAGATTTGGAGTACAAGCCTGTTGGTGTGAGATGCTCAGAAATGTGGAGTTTCAGTGCTTCTTAACGTGCTTGTTACCTTCTTGTCACATACGAGGTGCAGTGCAAGGGAGAGTTGAAAATGTAAGGTGTGCAGTGTAGAAACATGACTTGAATAGGTGGTTGGCCTAAGTCTTTGTTTTCTGTGTGTTCTTTTTTCAGACATACTCATTAGGGTTCGGGGATTGTTTTTCCTTTTTTTTCCTTTCCTTCCCCCATGGACAAAATAAAGGCAAACATGCTGGAGTTCCCAGCAAGCTTGGGGAAGAAGTCCACCGGCAAAATTAGCGATGCCTCAGCTGAGCTGCTGGCTTTAGTATTGCCTCAGGAAGTCCTGTGTCCTTGAGTCTTCTCATGGTTTGGGTATTTGTGTCAGTAGCCCTGGGCAGCTGAGTGTGTTAGACTCTCAGGCTAACCAGACAAGATCTGGACAAGCTGTGCATGCCAGTTTGTCTTGGTAACAGGCATGTAGGAACTTTGTTTTAAGTGAAATACAGTGAGTGACTCCAAAGGAACTCGGAAAAGGAAGACTTGTTGTAGTGTGTTGACCCTGGCTGGATGCCAAGTGCCTACCAAAGCCACTTCATCACTCCCCTCCACAAGTGGACGGGGGAAAGAAAATACAGCAAAAGGTTCAGGAGTTGAGATAACGGCAGGGAGAGGTCGCTAATCAAATACTGTCACAGGCAAAACAGACTCAACTTTGGAATATTAACTGAATTTATTACTAACAAAATCAGAGCAGGATAATAAGAAGTAGAATAAATCTTACTAACACCTTCATCCCATCCCTCTGTCCTTCCCAGGTTCTACCTCCTCCCCCTAGTGGTGCAGGGAGATGGGGAATGGGGGCCACAGTCATTTCATCAAATGTTGTTCCTAGCACTGCTTAGGGAGACAAGTCCTTCCCCTGCTCCAGCTTGGGGTCCCTTCCACGGGAGACAGTTTTCTATGAACTTCTCCAATGTGAGTGCATCACACAGGCAACAGTTCTTCATGAACTGCTCCAACATGGGTCACTCTTCCATGCAGTCCTTCAGGCACAGCCTGCTCCAGCATGGGTCCTCCAGAGGGTCAGAAGTCCTACCAGGAAACGTGCTCCAGCGTGGGCTCATTTCTCCATAGGTCTGCAGCCTGCTCCATGGGTTCAAAGCATTCTTTAAGGCATCCACCTGCTCCAGTGTGGGTTTGTTCCACAGACTGCAGGGAAATCTCAGCTCCAGTACTTGGAGCAGCTCCTGCCCCTCCTCCTCCACTGACCTTGGTGTCTGCAGGGCTGTTCCTCTCACGTATTCTAACCCTGCTCTTCTCTGGCCACAATTACAGCTGTGCAATAACTTTTTTTTACTTCTTAAATGTGTTATCACAAAGCTATCATTCCTGATTGTCTCAGCCCTGCCCAGTACAGGGTCCATCCTGGAGCTGGCTGGCATTGGCTCTGCCTGACATGGGGGAAAGCTTCTGGCAGCTTCTCACAGAAGCCACCACCCCTGTAGCCACCCTGCTACCAAAACCTGGCCACACAAACCCCATACACTTGTCAAAAAGGTTGTTTGCTGTTTGTATATAGCGTGATAAGTAAGCAGATTGGGTCTTCCGTTTCTGAGGTTTAATAGGAATGAAATGGAAACAATGATCCCAGCTACATTCTTAGCCCTCTTTATCTAAATTAGCATAGAGGAATTAAATTTTTTTCTGATCTTGGCAATATTATAGAGTCAAACTAGCTTCATCTGGGAACCTCTTACTGTAGAATAGCAAGAACAAATTGGTCAATCCCCGTGTAAATAAATTGCCAGGAGAATGTTTTTGAGGCAGATCTTAACCTATCCTTTCCCCAGCATCTGTGTGTCTGATTTTGTGAGTATGTCACCCTTTGTAACCCGCATTATTTCCACTCCTTCGCTATCAGTACAACATGACTTGAATTTGTGAGCCTTAAGTCCCGAAGTCCTGTTTCTGCAGATGTGCACCCCAGCAGCCTTATGAACTTGTGTACTCCAAGTTTTGCAGTGTCTGGGTCACAGAATCTGTCTTTGGGGGTGCTGGACACTTCAGCCATCCCCCTCAGGAAGCCATGACAGGTACTCCAGCTGCAGAGCTGTGCTTGTCATTCTTTGTGCTTCTCTTTCTCAACACAGGCGTTTTGATTACCGTCCAAAAACTGATCCTTACTGCCAAGCTCGTTACACCTTCTGTCCCACTGGCTCTGCCATTCCAGTTATGAAAGAAGAGGATGTCATCGAAGTGTATCGATTACAGGCTCCAGTATGGGAATTCAAGTATGGGGACCTACTAGGACATTTGGTAAGGTGATGTTTTTAACAAAGTTATAGCGACAAATTTGGCTGAATTCAACAGCAGGTGTCAAGAACAGGAGCTGTAAGGTTGGTATATGCTTGTATGAAAGAATATTAGAGTACACAAGCTAGGCTATCTGTAGGAACGATACTCAAAGAGCCCTGAGTTTCAAACAAAATTTACAGGGTTTAGCTCAGCTAAAGACAAGAGCATGAACAGCACAATTGGTGGGTTTGAACGTGTTCCCCCATGTAGCTGCATACTGAGTGTTTCGTATACATACACCATTATGGCTTGAGTGTCTTTTGTTCTGTGCTATCACCACATCAAGAAAATACTCTTATTTGTCCCCTTAGATAAATAGCTGCTTAGTGTATTAACTTTTCTGTTGTTAAAAACTCACGTATCTGCTTGTACATTGGTGTCTGTCAGGAGTGGACAGCCAGCTGGTCAGAATGGTGGATCATGAGGAATTGGTAGCTTTTACAGTTCTTTCTTGAGTATTTTGATCGCTATGGAATTGAAGTGTCCATTCATGGAGTCATGCAAATATGAAAGAGTTTTGGTTTTAGTAATATTTAGTTATAGCAGTAGCAAAATTAATCTTCAAAGCATGATTCCTAATCAATAAAGAAATGTTAGTGAATCAAAACCAAGCAAAGAGTCAAAAATGGAAATAGATTCAAATATTGTTATCTCGGTTGTTAACTAAGTTTGAATTTATGTTTTTACGATACAGCTTTTAAATGAAGTATTTATCTCATTAGTTTTATAGCATTCATTAGCAAGATCTGGTTTTGGTAACTTGGTTCTGTTCTTTATTTCTCTGATGCCCCCGTGAGGTTAAGGATTCAAAAGTCAGCCTGAGTCTTGATGATGAGCTCCCACTGAGTATCTGCCTCCAAGTGACAGAATTTACAATGGATGGATAGACAACCACTGAGACAGCATGATGCTCTGATAAAAGTATGTGTGTCATGCAATCTAGTGTGTTGTGCTTCAGTGTTACTGAATCCAAGGTGTTCTAGGAATTCCCTCCCCTCTTCTCACCCTGTTACAGAACAGCTCCCGAGCATCTTACCTTTTGTACAGGTCAAGCTGAAACCAAAGTTATGAAACCAAAGTTTTAGTGGTTTGGTTGGTTTTTTTTTTTCTTTTCCAGAAAATTATGCATGATGCTGTTGGTTTCAAGAGCTCTCTAACAGGCAAAAACTACACAATGGAGTGGTATGAGCTCTTCCAACTTGGGAACTGCACATTTCCACATCTGCGGCCTGGCATGGATGCACCGTTCTGGTGTAACCAGGGAGCTGCCTGCTTTTATGAAGGAATAGATGATGCACACTGGAAGGCAAATGGAACTTTAGTTCTTGTGACCACAATATCAGGTAGATTTTAGATGCTTTGGATAGTGTTAATACAAAATATAGAGTCAGCCTTGTCTTTTGTAAAGGAGTGTCTTTTAATTTATCTTCTGTAGGTTATTTGCAGTGTTAGTCACTGATGCTAATTTCTAACACTCTCTTTAATACAGAAAGTGGCATGAAGCTGCTGCCTTTTGAACAACTCACACTGGAGAGTTGTTAAGTGAGAGTCATTTGGTGTCGCTGTACAAAAACACTTGAGTCTTGAGTGTAAAAATAGCAAAACAGTTTATACAGAGTCATTATGGACTCTTTTCACATGGCTTCACCAAAACAAAACCTTCTATTGTGAAGTGGCAGATGACTGCTGAGATAGAAAAACTGTTGAAAACATGTTCATTACTGAGCAAACAAATAAGGCATATTTAGAAACAGTCTCAAAAGATATAAAAATATTAATCTCTATTTCTGTCTCCTTCAATATGTGTCATAAAAACTGTGACAATGTCCCCAGTAATAGGTCTCTGTCACATGTTGTAGAACAAACCTAGGACTTACACCTCACTATACACAGGTGATCACCAGAAGAGCTTCTTGGTATATACTGATCACTGCAATCCTAAAATGAAAAGGTCATTTAAATAAATCTGATTTATTGCGCTAGCAGTAGAGTGAATGACTTACAAAAAAAGTTCACTGAGGACTTAGAGTTACATTTTGTGTGACCAAAACCATTTGGTCTCTAAAGTTGGTGTAGCGTATAAGACACAATGGAGAGTCAGCCTACAGCTCGTGTGATGTGGTGCTTTGTGTGTGCGCACTTCCACCCTTAGTAGCTTTGCTGGCCTCAGTCTCTACATAATCTATCCAGTGCTGCTAAGAAAGTCTAGGCAGTTCTTTAAACAAGGAAGTAAAGCAGAGCTGCTTTCCTGTGAGTTTGTAGTTCATGACTGAAATGTTTGATGCCTGATACAGTTGGATTCTTTCATATGAATACCAAACTAAATATTTTCATACAGCTGTGGAACTTGTCATGCTTCCTCTCTGTGTGGATTATTTGATGCCCAAGAAGTGTGAGGTTACACTGGTGCTCATGGAGGCATTGTTGCAGTCCTCCTTGCCTCTCTTGCTTTCCATTTCCATGCAACTTTTAAGGAAGTAGCATCTCTGAGAGTTTTCAGTTGTCTGAATTTGACTAGGAATCTCAAAGTTATTGTGAAAGAGGGCGAGTGGATGCAAGCACAGATGAACAGCATCATGAGCTGAACTTGCTTCCTTCAGAGAGCAGGCAAAAGGCATCCCATCTTACTGGTCTTACATCCCACTCATAATTTGGCTCAATTCAGCTTTGTCAGCTGTGGAGCTGCTAAATCAGCAGGGTGTCTCAGTCTGTGTCTCTTTTGTGAAGAGACAAGAAAGTTTCTGCTCTGAATTTTTGAATTTAGTTAAAACTTGAAGAAGTGCAGAAATGCCTGTTGCTCTGGTGAGCATTTTGCTAACATCTCTTGTAGACTGTACTCCGTGCCCTGTTTGTCTGCATGGATAAAGCAAAATGACAAGTGTCATGATTCTCTTATGTTTGGATGTTCTGGTATAGTAGCAGGAAAAGGGTCAGAAAAAGGAATCACAGTTTAAATAACCTGCAAGTAAATGTAGTTTATTCAGTGGGTTATCCCTTGCCCCTCCAACCTAAGCCTTGTGTCTGTGTATAGTGAGGTAATGTAGGTAAACTTCTGCAGGGGAGGCAGGTGAACCTTGAAATAGATGGAAAATATTTTGAGTCCTGTATTTGTTACCTTGTCTCTGCAATACTTATTTTCATCTCTTACAGGAACCATGTTTAATGAAATGGCACAGTGGGTAAAATATGACAATAACACTGGCATTTACTACGAGACCTGGACAGTTCAAGCAAGTCCTGACGAAAAGTCAACAGTGTGGTTTGACTCTTATGAGTGCTCCAAGTTTATACTGAGAACCTACCAGAAGCTAGCTGACTTAGGAGCTGTATTTAAGAAGATACAGACAAACTATACAAGCATCATTTTATTCAGTGGAGAACCTGTTTATTTGGGGAATGAAACATCTATTTTTGGACCACAAGGAAACAAGACATTGGCAGCAGCTATAAGAGACTTTTACAGTCCATTTAAACCTCATCAGAGTGTCAGAGAGTTTTTTGTGGATCTTTTCAAAATAATTGATCGTATATTCTTGAATCATCAGTTTTACCTCTTCTACAACTTGGAATACTGGTTTTTACCTATGAAGTCCCCTTATCTCAAAATAATTTATGAAGAGGTCCCTTTGCCTGTTGGAGGCAAAGCATCCTTTGGTGTATGACTGCTTACTGAAGAAGAAAACTTGCCTTTATGGCAGAATATTCTTAAGGATTTTGGACTGCTACCATGATGGTATTAAAGGGTTCTACGTTTCACTGCTGACTGTAAAAAATGGTGTTGGGAAGGCTTTGCTGTCTTACTACCTGTATAACGCATTCCTGAACACTTCAGCATCTCTAACCTGGCCAGCTTCTGTGTAACCACGGCCCCCTGCTGCCGGAAGGGAGACTGCCGCGGCTCGTCTGGCTGAGCTCTGCAGCGCCAGAGGGGGAAGGGGGAGGCAGCTGCCTGCTCTGGGCTCAGGTGCTCTCCACATGCATGGCCACGTGGCAGCAGAGGGCAGCTGGCCACCGACAGAGGTGGGACACAAGTTACAAGGACTGACTTACTCAACCTGAGTGTCTTGATGTGGCCAGTTCCTTCAACATGTGCCTTACACTGGTGTTCCTGTAGCTCTTTGGCTTGTACAGCTGGGACCTATGGACTATTCTCTGGTATTCTGGGGCAGTGAATGTACTAGAGGATGGCATGAGTGCTGCCTTTTCACCACTTTAAACACTGTAAACACAATACAGATGGCTTTTACTCGGATTCATGTGTGTTCTGTGGCACAGATAAAAGCCAAACTGCCTGTTTTGACGTCAACTGATGCGTAATTGCAGTGTTCTATCAGTCTCCTATCTTAAAGCCTACTTGAGGCTTCATTTGGATCAGTTTCATACAACTTGTGTATATTCCTTTTAAATTTTTTCAAAAAGCATAGACACCTTAATATGAAAGAAGCAATGACAGCTTGTAGGGTGTTGACATTGGAGTTAAAATCTGTGCTTGTCACAGAGCTGCCTCTAAAAGGTGACTGCAGCCTTTTGCTGGCAGTGAAGTTTGCAGTAGTGGTGCTGTGCCAGCTGTGCTGTCCTTGAGACCTGTTCCAGGCTCAGCCTAGAGCAGCTTGGCAACTAGTTAGTTCCCTTTAAACCCAAGGGACCAAAGCCAGAGGAACACAGGCTTTCTGGAAACCACTGAGGTGCCTGCACACAAAAGAACCACACCTGCAGCAGTGTAATAATCTCCAAGTGTTCACTGCTCACTTAGATGATTTTTTATAAAACTAGCTGTGGAATGTATAGTGCTCCTGCAGAGGTTATTGCTGTCTTGCGGCCAAGCAGGAACACAGGAACCCACCTCTGCAGTTTCGTTTGACTTGAGCCAATGTACTAGCCTGCTGCAGCCAGGGGGGAGTACACAGTGACTGGATTCAAATCTTAAGAATGGCATAAAACTAACCTTATATTTAGAAAGTCACTGAAATGAATTAGTTGAATTGCGTTAGCCCGTAACAGGATGAGCATGAGAGGGAGTGGGAGAGGAATGAGGGGATGAGCACACCTCTCTTCAAGCTGCTACTTACTTCCACTGTTCCACTTCATCTTTTGCCTCAGATTGAAAGACTTGAGTCTTTTTTGCCAAAGTCACAAACCCTTGTGACTGAGCTCAGCTTTGGATTAAGATACTATCACGGTTTCAACCCAGCCCGCAAGCAAGCACCACATAGCAGCACCAAGAAGGTAATCAAAGAGGCTCTAGGGAAGTCAAAGGGGCTGCAGCAAGTCTGTCTACAAAAGTTATGTTCTCATTGATGCATGT
The DNA here is from genome assembly GCA_013397775.1 of Eulacestoma nigropectus. Lineage (NCBI taxonomy): Eukaryota > Metazoa > Chordata > Aves > Passeriformes > Eulacestoma > Eulacestoma nigropectus. Next base: position 1,603,247 of record VZTE01002171.1, read on the forward strand.
ATTTATGACTTTGAAACTCTCAATGTTGTTGAACCCACATTTGTCTTCCCAGGAAAAAGCCTCAACATCACAAACCAGCGTCCAAAGCTCTGAAGGGGAAATAGGATCACAGAACCAAGCCGAGAGATCACATTGCCTGTGTGGGGATTCCACCATGTGTGTCTGTTTCACACTTCGAACATTATCCTCAGTTTAAAGGTACCAGTTATAAGTGTAGGAGGTTGAGGCCAATATTTATTCGTTCTGGGCACACAGGTTGGAGAGGGAGCTCTCACTTTCTTTGCTTCTCTCAATTGAGGGGGGGTTGTGTGTCAGTTAACTCTTCTGACTGAATGCACAGCTGGGTGGGAATAAACTCCACCAGTACAAACTACAGTCCTGAAAGAGGTGCAGTTGTTGCAGTTAAACTGGAATCATTGCACTGGAATTAGCTGAAGTTGTTTAGTGTAGTACTTTCTTGTAGGCAGAATCCACAATCCTTGAGTTAGGCCTACAGAGTTAGATCCAAAAAACCAGAGGTGATGAATAGGCTACTTCTGCAAAGCTTAGACGAGGCCAGAAAAAATGACACTTTATGATCCATAAAAATGATACTTTTATAACTTAAAAAGGAAGTGTTAGATGTCACAAACAGCTTCTGTGCACCTGATGATCTGTTTGTGACTGAAAACCACCTATTCACCTCTAACACTTACGCAACAGCCTCTGCCTGAAAGTCACACAGAGAGCAGGAGGAGGTAGGATCTCATCTCATTTCACTCAGCCAGGTGGCACTAGCACTTGCCCAACAGTAGGAACCAGGGGACTGTCCAAACTCCCAGGCTCAAGGATAAGCCTGGCATTGTGTCACTGTCATTTAGTCTTTACTCACACTCTGAATACAGGACTTGTTCATCACCTTAGACTGTGCTTGGTTCTAATCCCCGCTCTTATGCGCGTTGCACGTGAAGGCAACACACAGTCATAAATACAAAATCAAAATACACAAAAAAAATACACAATCACTCAGTACTACAACAATTTCCAAGTCTACACGGTGGTCTTGTGCAAAACTGCTGCTCCACGGTGTTGTAAGCCACACTTCATTTCAGGAGGGTTCTCACACAAGGCAGATCCTGGCTCATCATCCATCAATGTCTAACAGAGTGTGCTACTCCTGTTTCCCAAAGGGCCATGCAATGAAAATCACTGGTCTCTGCCTTCCCCCTCACAAACCCACCACAGATGTTCTGGATTAGGAGAGCTCTTGCCTTCAGTATCATAACTTGTAACCACTTGGATTCAGAAGTAAGATTTGTCACTGCACACATTAACGCCTACCCCAAACTGGACAACCAAGCCAACACTGAATTTTGTTCTGAAAATAAGAAAGGTGAACTCAGGGAAAAATGATACACCTGTGACACCCATGTTCATGCTTCTAGTGAATTTCGCGAGTCTGTGGTCTCTTTTTTACTTGTGCCATGATTTTTATGTATTTACTGTTCATTCATTTCAACATGCAGAAGGCAAAATAAGATGTACAGAATTTGCGAAAAAAGCACTGTAGGCTTGCCTGGGAAGTTTATGTTATAGCTGGATTATCTGAGCTAAGGATGCAGTAATTGATTCAATGTATAAAAACTGCTGGCCTCCAATGGAAGAGAGACACAACTACTTTCAAGCAGTTTTCTTGTGCTTGAACATCTTGATAACCGGTATTATATGGTGTTGCATTCAAGGAGGACGTTTTGGAGTCTGTGCAACAACACAGACTTCTCAGAGCAGGCCAGTTACCTTGCTGGGCAAGTTGTTCTGCTACAACCAGCCATGCCACCTTCAGCTCCTAACATGGTCCTCACACTGGGCTCTGACAGAGGCCTCTCTGTGAGCAGCAGAACACTGGGTTTCAAAGATGTGAATTCCAGGAGTGGGCTCTGGTATTTAGGTTGTGCCTTGCCTTTCAGTTATTCCCACTACCAACATGTTGGCGACTTACATTGCCAGCATCGGGACACCTGCAGTCAAGGTCCAAAGAGGTTTTGGCTCCATTACTAATATATTATTTCACATTAATTTAGTGAAAACAAAATCCTATTCCCCAGACTACACGTGTTACTCCACCTTTCTCAAACGGGCAGTTCTGAGAGTCGGGCTATAAAAAACACAGAGCTTTTTTACTTTTACAGACTAAATATATTGACACCTTTTGTACAAATAAAAGCAAATTATAGTATTACATTAATTTAACAAATTCTAATACAAAAACTGCATATTTCATAAAATGCAATTTTTAAATCAAAGCTCTACAGAAACATACAACTCCCCTATAAAGATGTCCAGTCCGCTGAGCATTGTTTGCTCAAAATATAGTTATGAACTTAAATACACTCACGTAAGTGTATTACACTAAATTATACATTTGGATAAACATGACTGAAATCAGAGATGAAGGAAATCTGCTTACTACCAGAAGGGGCTGTACAGCTCAAGTGAGAAGCAGCCACCAGCTAAGTTCAACCCAGCCTGCGGGGGCAGCTCTGCCTTGAGGGCTGACCACATCTCTCAAACATGCAGCTGTCCGGGCAACACTTCAGTGTTACCATCAGTAACCTCAAAGAGAAAATAACGTAACTGTTGGCAGTAAGAAATGAACTCACAAGCCACATCCAGATCACAGGCAATGCCTTGCCTACATCACTTACAAACTAAAAACTTTCTTTAATAAAATTCATTTATCAAATGTTCAAAACAAATTTTTGCCTATTGCTCTACTTCACGAAGTCTACTCCTTTTGGGTTTTTAAAACATTATGAAATGACAGAACTAGCTGAATTAAAGGTATACAAAAATTATCTATCAAACATCCACTTTATACATAAACATTTCTGAAACAGATTTACAGTATACAGTTAGTTTATACAGCTTAAGCAACTGTTCCAATGTCATTTCTCTCAAACTGAAAGCAGCCAAAAGGTCTAAGGTTTTGTGAAAAGGTTCTTGGTCAACATTCAAATTTTACATTTCTCATCTCACACTGCTCACACCCCTGTCATCAGAACAACATTGCAGGGTTCATTTCACAAACCATACATTATTCCATCTCACTGTATGCTGCCAAACCAGTTAATGTGCAAGAAAAGCTCATTAACTCCAATGTAGTTTTAAATACAATGTATCTACATTTTTCCCCAGAATGCTTTCGCTTCCTGAGCTAGACATAAAATACCTTAAAACAGGTTTAGACGCAGATCTGAGACCCCATAAGCAAACTACATTAAAATGCATAGAGGGTGGAAAAAACCCCACACCGCTTTTGGTAGCTCACACTACTGCTTGTTTGCACTCTTAAATACATTTCAGATGGATCTAATAATCAGTTGAATAAGGTGGCAAACTTACTACTTTAGTTGTCTAAACTTATTATTGTGTATTGCTCTTGCCTTTATGACTTACTTAACAGAATGTGTGTACTTCACAGGCTACTAAACACTTCTTACCATCTTGTCATCGAGGTGACTAGATTTAGAAATGCTACAATCTGCAACAAAAGCATGCAATTTTGGTAGGGTTTTGTTTGGCTTTTTAAGATCAAATATGATTGTGTCCAATACTACTAATCTAAATCAAAGAAGGACAGCATATTAAAACTGGTATTTTGCAAGTACATTTCAATATTTAAAATTTTTTTTTTTATTTCCAAAAACATTTGAGGTCACTTTTAATGACGAAGAATAAATCTAAAACAGAAACCTGATTTTTGTTTGGATGAAAACAGGTTTTGGAGCTGTGAACTCTATTTTTGGTTCTGAAGTTCCAAAACAATTTTTGAAAGAAAAATTAATTTTGTAATCAAACCATTAATTAACTTGTAGTAAAATCTATGTTATTAAATAAGCTTATACAGAAATTGCAATATGGTAAGCTTGGGTTTAAGGTGCTACTCCATTCGCCCTGCAGTCTTTTAAGGACTTTACCATGTGGGCATCATGTCTGGGAACCAGACTCTACCAAGATGCTTTGAAACTTCCCAATGAATCTGCTCTAAGCTGTACTTCTGATCAGGAATCAAAACTTCCTCCATAATAGACAGCTGAGAGAGGCGACCGCCACACATCTTCACAAACTCAACAAAGGCACTGCAAGAGACTTCACATTCTCCGAGGCCCACAGCCGACAGGTACTTGCACCGCTCTGCGATGCAGATCAGCTCCTCGTCCAGTGGCCGTAATCCATTGGCACACACCACCAGTTCAACCAGCCGCGGACACGTCATCCCAACGCGGCCGAGCACGTCTTTGCTTACTGACCTCCCGAAGTAAAGGTGAGTGACAGGTATCTCGTAACGAAAGAACGGGTCAAACTCCTCCTCATACAAGAAAAAGTACATGACTAAATTTACTTTAGGAGAATGCTTGATGAAAGCGTCCCAGCTGCTCTTCTGAATGGTGTGGAACTGAGTCTGTCCGGGATTTTCACTGACAACATCAATGCGCAAGTGTTCTAACCTGACGTGCTTTTCAGAAGACAAAGCAAGCAGCAGCTCATCACTCAGCAGGTGGTAGTTCAGTGCCAGCTCACGCAAGCCATGGCACTGGTCAGCCACACAGAGGATACCTGGGAGAAGAGAACATTATGCAAGGGGGTTACACAGATAAAGGCATGAGACACTGATGACTGAATGAGAAACAGGAGGGAATTTGTTTACGTGTGTCAGGACGGTGCTATGGGCACCTATTTCAACATGCAACCCAGACCTTAAATCAAAACCAAATCATACTGGAAACCCGAACATGAATCTTTTTCACAAGCATAACCTTTCACAAGCATGACTTCTTTGTACCTACATGTAAGACAGACACACACAATGGGACTACATCTCTATTTTGCTGGGAATCATAAAGAAGTTAACAAATGCATAAACAGAAGTGACAAATATATAAATAGCATATTCTGACTGGTCTGCCCCATAGCACGACCACATATAGTCAACCTCGTTTTTGTGAAAGGTCCTTACTCATGACAGAAGTATTTCCTTAGCCAGCTCTGGAAGAACTGCTGACTGCTCTGTAGCTGACAAAGCAACTGTGAATGAAATTTGTCATCTGAAGAAAGCAAACGTAAAGCAAAAGTAAAATGAATGTTTGATTTTAATTCAATAGAGAGGCTGCTGCTGTCAGTATTTGTTTTTTCTAGGAAAGTATAAATGCTCAAATTTGGAAAAGCTACAGCAAAAAAGAGGCAAAACACTAAAAATATGGAGCAGTAATTTCTAGAACAGCAATTTTCAGACTCTCTTTATAATGATTCAATATAATTTGCCACTCACAGAAGACAAAAACATTAAAAAGAGAATCCAGTTCAGTCTGCGGTTTCCACTCATACTATTTCTAGATACAAGAGATGGTATTATACTGGTAAGAGCACTGAAAAAAATAAAAAGTACTAAGAAAAGCATACAGTCCTCTGCATTTCATGTGACCCAGAAAACTGCATGAAATGTGGGATACAGCCTTTCCATTAACAGAAGGGATGAGAACACAGCATTTAACATGGATCTGAAAAACCTGAGCTCAATACACTATATCTCTGAAGCAACAGGAAGAAATATAGGAAACAGTAGTTATTTTAAGGTGCAGCTGTTAAACTTAAGAGAAGCCTATACTGAGCACAAAACGCTTTCTTAAAAAAAAAAAATCACTGCCAAAACATTGCCTGAATCAGCAGGGCTACTATGATCACTCTCTAAGCAGACTCAGACATGCTGCTTCAGAATACCTATGTCTGTTGAGCTGTAAAGTATTTTAGGCAGTTTCAAGATCCATATACATTTTCTCATCTCGACAAAGCTTGTTGTCCTGGCTTTGTCCTTCCACAAATAATCTTTGTTAACTTTAGGGGTACATTATGGACCAGTGCAATGCAAAAAGGGAAGAGCTGGGGTTCAACTTACTGTGATTTTTTATGGGTCTAGAACTGGATATGCACAGTCTGTCAATGCAATTATGCATCCTACATATAGAGCTGACAAGGAATAAATACAGTGTAGATAGCTACTAGAGGACCTGCGTGGAGCCCATGTAGTTCACGGAACATCCCTAGGCACTGCCTACACCTTTGTGTCACTGAGAGGTAAATGGCTCTGCTCTCTGACCTTACTGCACAGATCTGCATCAAAAAAATCCCTGACCTGTGATGTCCCTGATGCAGGCACACCTGACACCTGCTCTGCTTCCCAACTCCCACTCCAAGAGAAGCAGCCCTCCTACCCCCATGCCAGAGCAGAAACACCACCTTTACAGGAACACCTTCCATTCCCTCTGTTCCAACAGTTAGTGTTTCAGAGGGCAAACAGCGAACAGAAGAAACTTCAGATAAGCTCACAAGGATTAGAAACACATCACAACCTTTGTTTCTCCAGCTCAAACTCAAACATGCCTCTTTATACAGTAACTTAGAGCAATTCACTGTTTGATATCAATCTTTTTCCTTTATCCCTGCAGTAGTGGAGTCTCTCTTGCACTACCTTCATTACCCTTTTCTGTCCTTCACTAAAAAATTTCTTGAGAACTGACCTAGTAATGAACATTCCCCCCTCTTCCAATCTGAAGACATTTTAACTGTGTCTGTAAGTAATTAGTTTTGCAATTCACAGCCCTTTTGGGTCAATAAAGTTTTTCCACATTTATAGCAGCCTGCTAATTATAATATTCTCATTTAAAAAAAAATCCAGGTCAATTTTCCTTCAAGAGTCTCATTTTTGCAGCCTGCCTTCTCTTGAAGCCAACTATCCACATACCAACTTCTTTCTTTTGCTCCACTTGGTGGGTTGTCCCTGCCTGGACACCAGGTGACCACCAAAGCTGTGTAATCACTCCCTTCCCCAGCTGGGCAGGGGAGAGAGAATAAAATTAAAAACTCAAGAGTGAAGATAAGGGTGACAGGGAGAGATCACTCACCAATTACCATCATGGGTGAAACAGACTCAACTTTGGGAAATCAAGATATTATCAATTAAATCAGAGTAGAGTAATGAGAAATAAAACTGAATCTTAACACACCTTCCTCTCACTCCTTTGTTCTCTTCTCAGGCTTAACTTCCTCATGATTTTCTCTACCTCTTTCCTTCCCAGCAGCACAGGGAGACAGGGAATGGGGGCTGTAGTCAGTTCTTCAGACATTGTCTCTGCCACTCCCTCCTCAGGGGGAGACCCCTCACACGCTTCCCTGGCTCTAGAATAGGGTCCCTCACATGGGAGCAGTCCCCCACGAACTCCTCCAGTGGGAGTCCTTCTCAGATTGCAGTTCTTCACAAACTGCTCCAGTGTGGGTCTCTTCCGTGGCATGCAGTCCTTCATGAACAGACTCCAGTGTCCCCCCATAGGGTCAATTCCTGCCATCAAATCTGCTTCAGCATGGGCTTCTCTCTCAACAGGTGCTTCCAACAGACTCTTCCAGCATGGGCTTCCAACAGAGTCACAGCCTCCTTCAGGCATCCACCTGTTCTGGCCTGAGGTCCTCCACAGACTGCAGGTGGATCTCTGCCCCACCGTGGCCCTCCATAGGCTGCAGGGGCACAGCTGCCTCGCCATGGTCTGCACCAGGGGCTGCAGGGGAATCTCAGCTCTGGCACCTGGATCAGCTCCTGCCTCTCCTTGACAGACCTTGGTGTCTGCACAGTTGTTTCTCTCATGTATTCTCACTCCTATCTCCAGCTGTAATTACTCTCCTGCAATACCTTTTCCCCCTTCTTAAATAGGTTATCCTAGAGGCACTACCATTGTCACTGATGGGCTTGGCCTTGGCTCTGCTGGACATGTGGAAGCTTCTGACAGTTTTCACAGAAGCCACTCCTGTAGCCCCCTCACTGCCCCAAAAAACACTGCCATGCGAATCTAGTGCATCCACTTTTTTCTCCATCTCAAGGCACACCCACACCTGAATTAAGCAATTAAACTTTCCTACTGTTTGCTTAGCACTCCCCTGGTTTTGTTACATCTTACCCCAATCTATTAATCTCCACTCCATGAAGGACAATAGTAGTTGTGCTCCTTAAACAGGCATGACCATTTTTTACCCTTTGTTCCTTGCAAAACCATGCAAGACACATCAGTCAGAACACACCCATGTCTCCTCCCAAATTATCAAGTGTATGATGTTCCAATAAAGCCTTCTAGCAAGGATTATCCACAAACCAGCAAAGACTGCTAGAGCTGACAGGTTACTCTTCGATCCAAGTCCAAGGAAATGACTCTCTCTGCCTAGGCTACAAATTACTGCTGAAGCCTCTTCCTCTTGACAGACACGTTACGGCTCTTGTACTTCTCAGACACAAGGATTTTCAAAGCTGGAAAAGCCAGTCCCTCAAGCCAATTTAAACAACCTCCATCTATGATTAGAAAGCTTTGGAGGAAGCATTCCAGTTAATTCCATCAACACTTTACTGGACCAGGCTGCTGCAAAACATCAGTCCTGCATTTTCAGGACTTCTTTATACAAAACCAAGGTTTTGTATAAACAAGGTTTCGTCTGACATCTACACTTGCAAAAGGTATTAAGTTCGTTTTATTTGTTATCACTAAAATAACATGCCCTCTGCAACAGTACTGCTTTCCCCTTCTAGGAATCCTGCAGGTGAATTTGACAGATAATAAACCTAGCATTTACAGCTGCAATGTATTTGCATGAAGAAAGTTACGGTGTTATGGTTTCTATAGTTTCTACTCATCTTCAGAAGAGGAATCATACTAAGTTGCCACCATTTCATTTACAATTCCTCTTCCATTTCTCAGTGAAAATCTGTAAGTGTTAAGCTGATGGGCTGTGAATAAATCTTAAACTTGCTGAGCACTGCATATGTCTACCGCAAATGTTAATTCTGTGAACTTCAACAATCTTGAGTGATTTCTGGTATGAGCTGACTTCATGCTTGTTACAGACACACTTAAGAGTGTTAGAGAAGTACATCTAGTCACAGTAGAAGTTTTGCACAGCTCAGTCTCAGCTCCCCTTTTTGATGCTGTCTGCAGTTATTCTCCAGCAATGACTTTCTTTCTTTCAGAATGACGAAACCAGCATCTTCCTAATCCATGGCATGCCAACAGTCAAAACCCACACATAACAAAATATGGAAAAGAAACTCGTATTCCAAAAAGCTTAATTATGTTGGAATACTTAGTCGTTGCACAAACAGTGCACTATCAAGTCGATATATACTCATTAAGTTCCACATGAGGTTAACCATTTGCCCACAACAGACATGCACTATATTATTAGCCCAGTAGTCACTGTGAAGTGGTAGGATAGATGGATTGACCACCAGCTGAAAGGACTTTATTCAGTGACAGTTGCAGGTAATACCATACTCATCTTCCCTCTTACCCCTCCCCTATTTTTCCAGGGGTGTACTGATTTCAGACAGAATGTAATGCATGCATTAAAATATCCAAACCAACCAACCAACCAAGCAACCAAAAAATCCCAAACAAGCTAACCCCAAAATCACAGTAGCTTACCAGCTGGAGAAACATGAGGACAACTGCTCATTTTCAACAGTTTGAGTGTGTCGCTGTTGTTAGCCACCAGAACCTTGAGAGATGGATCATCTACTGGTGTGTCATCAATCTTAAGTGAAGAGAGGGATTTGGAGTTCACAAACACCACTGTCAGTGCAGAAATAAAGTGAGACTGAAAAACAAAAAAAAGAAAGTTTAAATCAAAGACTAGTATCTGAAGTAAGCATTTCCGTGGTATTACACTGTACACAGCAGGCCTAGTTTTTACTTCTTGACAGCCTTTGTTGAAAAAGCATTCTTTTGATATTGCATAATTAAAAAATAATACCAAAACTGACAGATTTTGCTATCAGTTTATGAGTTGGGCAAATCAGAATGTGTAACATTAGATGTTAATCAAGACTCTGGACAATCCACTGCACAAATTTAAATCTACAGGAAGACCAAAAGCAAAGGGAAAGCCTAGAAGCCCTAATTTTGAGGATTTTTTTTTTAATGTCCTTTGAACAGATGAGGCAAGTCACACTCTAAAAGAAGCATCTTCTAGAAGAGGAATTCCTGCATGGCAAGTTGTGCTGCACTGGTGAGATGCAAACATAGTCAGGAGTGTTTGTATCCAAAGCCAAATGACTGTACTGCCGGCCTACCACCCACACAAGAGTATTTCAGGATTGGACAGATTTTTTGGAAAGCTAACTGGAGTGGTCCAAACAGAGCCAAGGAGCAGGAAATCAATTAATTACTGAATAAGCAGCATAGATAAGGTAGGACAAGTGCTCAGCATTTTTACATAACCACTGAAACTTATCAGTAAAGACGGAGCCTAGAGAACCTGAACTTGAGAAACGAAGACTAAGGAGCAGATACAGCAGTGATTGTAGAAACCACTGGTAGTATGAAGTGAAGAATTAGTTCATCTTCATGATTTCTTACAAGACTGACCAAATAGAAGACTTTAAAAAACTGTTTTCTCCATGCACTACATCCCGTATCCAAAAAAAAAGTGGCCTGCCACTTGGATTTCAAGCCTGTTTCATTCTGAGCCACAGGCACATATCCTGAATACAGTTATATGAGAGAAGGCCTGGCAACAATATTTGTTCATTCTTAGGTAATATGTTTGTGGTTTTTAATAAAACTCCCATACAATTAGGTTTGGAATAGGACTTAGAAACTTTCAAAGTCAGTTCATGCAAATGGAAACAGGAAGTTCAACTCAGAATCTTTACGCACTTTGGCTTTAGGGACCACTCCAACTATGCTGACAATATGCTACTTATTTATGTTATGTACAGAAGAAAAGATGCTTTAATATTATTTCAACTCTGTATTATGAGAGTGTTAGTACTGTGTTTTTATTCTCTGTATTCAGAAAAAGAAGGCTGTTAAATAGAAAGGCAAAGAAAGTTAACCACACTTATAAAATTATAAAAAAAGGTAACTTGAAACTTCTAGTTTGAAGACCTACTGGGAAACAGGCAATATCCCAACATGTAAAAGCTGATCTTTTCAGTATTGCCACATCTGTAGCCTGTAGTATGATTTTTTAAAAGATTCTACTCATGTAGAATGTACTTAGTGAAAAGACAGGCAACATAATGCTAAATATGAGTTACAGATATTTACTACACGTCAGGTCACTTAAGAACAGAAGAGCACTGATGAAGATAATGCCAAGTAGTTCAGACTTCCTATACAGTCTGATAAAAACAAAAAACTCCACCACCCCAAAAAAAAAATTCCAAAACCACAGCAAAGTAGTAATCATTTTCCAAATTAATTCATCTTTGTCTGCTTCTCATTTAATGGACCTGTCACTAACACCTTCCCACAAGAATTTAGTCATGGCCAAATTCAATTCTTTAGTTTCACTAGTTCTCCTTTATGCCAAAGTGACAAAACTATTGAAGTTGTAAACAGCAAAAGGCTAATTATCCTTAGAGCTAATTTTGGCTTATTTTGAATCTATTTTTTTAAAGGCCAAATGTGAACTTATTGAGAACAAAAAAAGGAAGCCTGTGCTTTATAAACCTTGAAGATGAATAAGAATATAGCATGAACAATTACAAGGAATTACTCAGCAAGCTGAACAGGACCCCAATATGCCCCTCCAGTGAAAACTAAGACAGCTAAAGCAGCATTCAGATTAATAAAGAAAACACTAAGAAAGAGCTGAAAGGACAAGTATTTTTAACAGACTGTGGATTGTTTTCACTACATTCAGGTCTTCTTATCATCAAATATCGAAGATCAGAAAAGAAAAAAAATCATAGCAAAACTAGTTAAATATCTGAAAAGCCTCTTTGAAAATTATGGATTAAAAATACATATTCAAGAGAGCTACATGATGTGGCAGTAACCACCGCCAAGGATAGTAAGTGATAATCCTCCTGTGTAGCTAACCTTACCTGTAGCCTACTTCCTTTCATGAGGCTGTCTCTAGTTCTTCCTTGTCCTTACTGCCATCACCAGCAATGACATCACTGAGATGTAGCTAACAGCCTATTTGTATCTGGCCCATCACAACCACTCCTCTGCTCCTCAGCAATAGCACACTTCCACCTCACTAGCAGGAATGCTTCTTTAGAAGCACATGTAAGACATTTGTTGTCTTCCAGATTAAATGCCTTCTAACAAGATCTGATTTTTGGTAAACATGCAAGGCAAAAATCTTGACTAAAAATTTCAGAAATACAGTGCACTGCACCAAGGACACTGATGCTTGATTGCATGACATGAAGCCCTGCAAATCATGATCCTACTTCTTTCTGAAGAGAGCTCATTGGTCATGTAAGCCCTATGGCAAGTCCACATGGATAAAACTCTACCACTCATTTGATTATGACTGTCTCCTAAACAAACCCCACAACACAATTACACAGACCTGAACTGTCTAGCCTCTTAACTTGCACCATGCTGCTCAGCACTACATTGAGGTCAAAAGACAGGCAGACTTGAAAGAACAAGGTCAGGTCTACGTTCTCACATGATTCAGACTGAATGGAACTTTAGATACCCATCACAGCACGTATCAGTTCCTCCCTTTATTAAAAGACCAGACCACTAATAAACTTTTCTTTACCAAAGATTCATATTCCTACAATAGAACTTTTCATGAAGTTATACAAGTACTGTATGAAACACTGCAATACTTTGCAATAGAAAATATACATAATAAAATACCTTCGGTAAATCCATGAAGCTTGGCCGGGCAGTTGAAATTAGCCCAAGTGTTTTCAGAGAGCAATTCACAAGCTGTGATAAAATATCACAAGCTGCTTCTGCAGATTCCTTGCTACTGTCCACCTTAAAACAAAATGAATTTCATGTTCAGAAAGCACTGCAAATACACTTTTAACTTTTTTTTTCGACTTTACTTTCTGAAATATTATGTCAAAAAAACCCCCACAATGAAACACCTCATTGTGAATCTATCAGTGTTATTCTTTATTCCCCCAAAAAGTATGCACCAAAAATCCAAGACAATTTGCTGTAAATTTACTACTCTTCTAAACACTTTGGTAAAATACTGCATGGTGAGAAGTCAGCTAAACAGTTTGTTCCAAGATACTCATTCCACGTCAAATAATAAGCAAGTGGAGGATCCAGAGCCTATTCCAATTCCTCCTTACATTCCTCCTTACCAAAATGCAAGAATTCTATAAATCCTTTATTACATGCAAAAGCTGCTTCTTTTTACAGTGGCTCAGTTCATAAAATTGAGCTGCTGGAGACTTAACTGCATTATCATATGAACCTGTATAACTGGCCCTTCACTGTTAAAACCACAACAGATACACAATGGATACTCTAAAAAAAACAAACCAACCAACACAAACCCCAACACCTTCATTAGTCAGCTTGCTACCCAACCAAATCACTTAGTGTGTCTCCAGTGGACTTCCCCTGACACTCGGATGTGCTTTCTGAATAACCCCTTATGTACAGCAGCCATGACAGCTTTGCAAACCTACAGAGCAGTATAAAGCCTGATCACAGGATCAAATTTAACTCCACCATAAGCCACACCGCCTTGGCAGCAATAGATTAAGTCCAATGAATGTGAATTTTCTGCTCAAACACAAGCTGAAAAACCTTGATTTTCAACAATCTCATATTTCTTTGCCTACAGAAAACACCCCTCACATTTTTAGCCTTTACAGAGAAACAGTGAGTGTACACCCACTTCCTTGTGTGTTCAGCAGCACTGAAGAACAATTGAAGTGACACATTAAAGAAATGATGGATCACCCCACGAGCAAAGGGCACCCGAAATTCTTCAAAATCACTTAAGTGTACAGCAACATAGACAGAAGATAAGACACTGAGAGGTCACTCCACTACAGCCCTAAGTTTTCTTTATTTGGATACTGATAAAAGCCCTGCAAACCTTGAGATAACAGTTTGTATCTGGTATTGCAAGCAAGCAGGCAGAGGTGACTCAGCTACTCACATGCTGATGATTCCAGCATTAGAACTGCCTGATCTCAGAAACAAGTATGCTGACCTTGCAGCAGAAGTAATTTCCTTTCCAAATTTCTCACATAGCTGATGCATATGCAGCCATGAGATTCACAGCACCCTTCTAAAACACACTGACATGTAAGCCCACATTAAAGGTTTTCACCTGCTGAAAATTATGCCACAGTGTAACAGAACCGATTCTCATCACATGGTATTTCTCAGCCAGGCACAATCAGTACATGCACCATCCTATGCAAATCCCACGTACTTTTTCAGTCCCCTGAAACACAGTTGTGCTGAGTACAGACAATCCCATACAATTTAATATTAAAACTGCTAGTTGCTGACTAGTAGTACTGAAATCACTCCCTGTGTATTAGATGTTTTCTAACCATGAATATTGGAGCCAAGTCCCTAGAGGATGTGAAATGGGGAAATGCTCAACTTATGTATCCTGATTGAACTTAATTCTGAGGCAAGAACCCACACATGCAGTCGTATCAGAACTATTTCTGTCCATTTCATGAAGCAGAATTTTAAGCAGATAAACTGCTACAAAAAAACCTCAAAAAATCAAAAAAAGCAAAACCAACCAAAACCCCCCCCAAAAAAAAACCAACAAACAAAGGACCCACAAAAACAAACAAAAAACCCCAAACAAACCACATCACCAAACAAAAAAATTCCCACCTAACAGAAATAAGGCAATGAAAAGGTATGTTCAGTACTGTTATTCCAAGTTTTGGTCCTGAAAATACACCCAAACAAATTAATTGGGAGGTAACCTCCAGGTCTACATGGCCATTTAGAAAATCCATTTCTTCAGTATACTAAGACTGAAAACAAGGCCACTTACACACTGACAGCTGCCCTACTCCTTTTAGAATAAAAGTTACTTTTAAAAAGCCTGTAAGACACACTACCTTGAAGCTAACATACTGCAGGTGATTGGAATGCCTCTTTATTATTTGCTTGATTAGTTCAGGATGTGTAGTCCTCAGGTTAGACGTGGCTGGTTGATTCAGTTCAAACTCAAAGCACCTCCAGAGATCAGGCATATGAAACACTTGGTTCCAGCTCCTGCAGACCTGGGATGCATGAGCACGATCCAGAAGTGGCAAGTACTGGAACACCTGCAGGATAATGTCTTGGAGCAGGTTTGCCCAGTCAGGACTCTGCACAACTATGGTTTTCTTCTCTACAACCTTGTGTCTCTTGGATTCCTTCTCAGTTGTGTCTTCAGATGAACTACTGTTGGCCTCATTAGTTTTCCTTCCTCGTTTCATTCTATAGAAGTAATTAAAAAAAAACTATTTATTTTGTAAACATAACAGAGCTGAGAACAATATTAATAGAAAACTGTGGAGGTGAAAAAGGATATTTTCTGCAACAACACCCTGGCAGGCTTTTCTCCTGCCATATATAAAGGAAAAAAATCCAAGTAACAAACCAAAGTGGCAGTCCAGAAATAACATTACCATCTAAACTGATATCTTTAATGTTACTTCTTTAATCATTAACAGTGCCAACCCATTTATAACAGTCACTCTCCTTTCAGTATTTCATTTGTGTCTTTGAGAACACTTTGAACCTAATTTTTTCTACTGTGTTGTTGATTATCACGCTACTGTTCTACTAATGGAAGGATAATCTTCTAAACAATTTTTTGAACACTGACATAAATATTGCTGCCCCAGTCCTATTTATTAAGAACAACACTTGAAACTGTGAAGATAAAAATCGAGCAAGGAAGTAACTACTGTATGCATGCTTGCAGGCACTGCATATTGCAGATATTCTATCAGACCAAATAGTTTTTTCTCACAGAGGAAGAATATTTTCTTTTTTAATATATTTATTTAAAATACATTACTTTAATAGGCATCTCTTTTGAATCAGTATCCTTGAAAACATATTTCATCAAGTCCATTGGTGTGCTTTCATTTTTCCAGCTAACTAGTAAATAGGGATTACAGAAGACTTCCAGTAACAGTCTGGAAGTCTCAACCCACAAAAAAAAAATTACAGAAGGGCCAAAAAACTTTCTTTAAAATTGTATTAAATTCAGCAAGCCTGAGGCAAAAAGTTGCAGCATATACTTTTCCCGTAATGATGTCACTTAACTTCTACCCTATTATTAGAGAGAAAAAAAACCTCACCACTACATATATCTGAAATAAATCTAGGGCTCACTGGGCTTTGATCCCAACATCATCTTTTGTACATGCCATCTTACAACTGAACTTGGCATCTGATCATTTATTTTTAAAAGCCTCAGTGTGATGCACATCATGTCCTAAAGGGCTGTGCTACCTCATACTAAACTCTAAATGTGCTCAATTCTAGCCTCTAAAGAGCTGAGAGAATCCGGGGGTGGGGTGACCCTGACACATAAAGCACCCCCAGCCTCCCTGATTTCTAGAAGATAAACAAGGACTTCATCCACAGCGAAATCATCCTGGTTTAACATTCAAGTACAATTACACATCTAAGATTATCATATGCCCAGTCCTTCTGGAATCTGGAAAGTTAAGTTTCTCTGCTACTTACTGCAACTAAGTTTGGAAGTACTTCTTAAAACAAAATGCGAGTTAAAAATTATACTGTTCATAATCCAATGCATCATAGATTATTTTCTCAAAGCCAGCACCTCCCTACCTGTGTTTAAAAGACTTTAATCCTAGCTACTCACATGACAGAAGCAAGCTATCACTTAAGGACTAAAGCCACTCATAAGATGATGCAGACAAACCTGAACATACAGTCACGAAAGACTGATGAACGAAATTGGTCTCTTGACTTTTTTCAACTCCTATTTTTACTCCTACTAGCACTTGGAGGCAAGCAGAGGATGAAATACTGGGCAAAAAAAACTACTTGCTTCCCGAGAACTATTTTCCGTGATTCAGTCCCGACTATGGGACTATGTAAAACACAATTCCTGTGCTGGAACAATCTTTCTGCCAGAGACTGAGTTCTGTTGCTGAGCCACTTCAGCAGTGAAGAAAAGCAAGAAAACTGAACAGTGACTCAGAACCATCTGCAACTAACAAAAATATAAAGGAACTGGATTTCGCAACCGTGAAAATGGAATTCAACTTAAAATTAATCAAGAAATAATTGGCAAATCCACTGCAAGCCTATTCTGTTTCTGCTCAAGGTAATAACTCAGCATAGTACAACAACAACATTTATAATAAGCTAGTCTGAAATCCAACATTAGTTTAAACTTTAGGCTAAACATATATTCCAAACAACTAGGTTACAATGAACATTCACCACAGGCAAGTTATTAACTTGCCAAATTCAGGCTTGCCTGTTTGATGTCTAAGTCTTTCCAAAGCCATCGGTAAAAAGCTAAACAAGGTACTGTTAGACTTGGCTCCCCAAGTCTTCCTTTACAGAGATCCTGTCTCATCTTCTGCTAACAAGGTAGCAAACCCGCATCAATGTTCCAGTTAGATAGGCTGCTTTTATCACTGCATTAAGGTAGGGTTTGGGGTCTTTTTCCCTCTTTTTTGTCTCCCTTTCAGAGAAGACCAGGAGGGAGCTGCCACTGACAAAATTGTATTCATTTTTTCTTCTGGAAAAAAGGCCTCTGGGATGTGCTGATAAGAGTGGACCAGGTCATCAACAGCTCCCCATCTGCACCTCTGAGCTAACTGGGAGGAGCTCTAAATAGCTAATATGTGCTGGTTACAGACCAAAACCTACTCTTGGAAGTTTGTGGCATACTGTCCCACATTTTTATAAACAGACAATTTAAAAAAAAAAAAAGACAACACAGCCATCACTAGAGGTATACTGATGATGATTTCTTCTTCCAAGAAAATAAAATGTTACATATTCTAAATGCCATGACTAAGGGATGGGGAAAAAACCAACATTTCCCGACAACTTTTTTTGTTACTGACATCTTGGATGTTCTTGTAATTAAAAAGACATTAAACATAACCTTTCAAAGATATTTCCTTGGCAAACTTTTTCCAAACAGGAAAAAAGTGCCTAACCTTAAGACTAAAAAATATGATTTTAAGAAGTGCATGACTGTTTTGTCATCTAATTTCTAACCAATTTGTTAATCTAATTTTTGGCATCTCGTTTCAGAACTTAAAGTATCATAAAGGTCTTTTTAAAATGTAACCACTTTCAACCTCTTCACATGCCTAACAATAAAATAAGTAAAAAATTTAAAGAATGCATATTTGCCTGCAGAAGTTTGCAGAGCCATCTGAAAAGATATTTATTTTAAAAAGTAAGGCCACTTATGAGAGTAAACCTTTCTGCATATTTAACATAAGAACAGGCAAATGCAATTAAGAGTTCAGTTCACTTTGCTTTACGTACCCAGTAATTTGAAGATCTGACCATGTGAAATCCAAGGCCAGCTTTTCAACAAGGAAGACATGGATGCAAAATTCCATGCTAGCAAATTATTGTATGAGTAAAACCTATTTTTCAAGGGATGATTGCTTATCACTTCTCAGCAACGCCTGAAGCATCAATCTCGCTTTTAACTCTCTCTGGCATACTCAGGACACACACGTATCAGTGTTTTTCAAACTGCTGCTACAATCAACTTTGCTTTAGAAGCTAAGATCTTGGCAGAAAGGGAAAAAAAAATCAACCAACCGAACAAAAAAAGTCCCACCCCAAACCAACAAAAATACCTAACTCTACCGATGCAGAGAGATGGGTGAAAGTCGGGTGCCTGACTCCTTAAAATTTTTCAAGTAAATTTCTCCACCTATAATAACGACTTGTTTCTGAACTCCGCACCTGGGCGCAACCCACGCTATCTTGTTTGCAATAGTCACGTCCAACCCTAATCACACAGTTCAGTCACCGAGGAGGAGGAGGAGGAGCAAAGCACGTGCTTAACATTGTTTTTATTGCCGAGTAAGGTGCAGCCAGAACACAACGGCAGTTAAAAAAAACCAAAAACCAACCAAACAAAAAAAACACCACCACAACCAAAACCAAACCAAACAAACCACTGTGCAGAGCTGTTTACACCCTACTGATAACGCTTGCCCAGGAACCTGCCCAGCCGAGCTCGCTGTGCCTCACCTCTGCACAAAGGCTGTTCTAAGAACACCAGGAATGCTCTAAAGGGGAACAGGACTGAAAGAGAGGGTGACTCGGACACGAACTCAACCCCTCCCTGCCGCAAACAACCTGTTCCGCTGGACACAGAGAGGGTTCACGGGAAGGCTGCGAGGCAGCGACCCTCAAACACAACGGGCTAGGATTTAAGGATCGCCCGCCACTCCCGGAGAAGGTTCCCCTCAAGATCGGCTCCTTCCGGCCCAGCCCCGGCCCGGGGCGCGGGGCTCCGACAGGCCCCAGGCTCCGCCGCCCCCGCTGCTCGCACCCCGCTCCTGGGCCTGGGACCCTGCGGATGGTCCCGCTGCGCCGCCGCCTGCCCCCTTCCCGCCCCATCACCTGGCGGCTCCCTGCTGCGCTTCGCATTAACCGGGGCTCGGACCGCGCTGGCGCCTCCGCTCCGGCCACATCAGCTCTCTCCGCCGAAGTCGACTCCAGCGCCGCCGCCTCCTCCGCCCGGCCGGCCGTCCGTCCCGTCTCGTCCCGTCCCGCCCGCGTCGCTGCTTTCCTCCTTCCCTGCCTCGCTCTGTTTACTTCCAGCGGCGGAAGCGACGCAGACCAGCCAAAATGGCGGCGGGCGAGCGGGCGGGCGGTGAGGCGGCGGCCCCGCCCCTCCCCTCAGGGCACTCCGCCCGCGGCGCCTCGGAGCGAGGGACGGCGTCAGCTCCTCCTTTCGCGCTGTCTGCGCCGCAGAGCCGTCCTGGGCGCCTCCTGCCTCGGGCAGGAAGGGAGCCGTGGAGTGTAGAGACCTACTGGGGTAATCCCAGAATCAGTCGGGTTGGAAAAGACCTCCGAGATCATCGAGTCCAACCTGTGACCGAACACCCCCATGTCAAGTGCACCAGTGGCGCTCAGTGCCTCCTCAGTGCCGCGTCCAGTCCCTCCTTAAAAGTCTCCAGGAACGGTGACTCCACCACTTCCCTGGGCGGCCCATTCCAATATCTAATCACCATTTCTGTGAAGAAATTTCTCCTGATGTCCAACCTAAACCTCCCCTGGCGCAATTTATGACTATGTCGTCTTGTCCTGTCACTGTTTACCTGGGAGAAGATGCTGACCCCGACGTGGCTACAACCTCCTTTGAGGAGTTGTAGAGAGTTACAAGGTCGCCTCTAATCCTCCTTTCCTCCGGGCTAAACACCCCCAGCTCCCTCAGCTGCTCCTCATAGCACTCGTGGTCCAAACACTTGACCAGTTCCGTTGTCCTTCTCTGGACACACTCCAGCCCTTCAATGTCTTTGTTGTAGTGAGGGACCCAGAGCTGGACACAGAACTTGATGTGCGGCCTCACCAGTGCCGAGTACAGAGGGACAATCACTGCCCTGGCCCTGCTGGCCACACTATTGCTGATACAGGCCAGGATAACTTTGGCCTTCTTGGCCACCCGAGCACACTGAATATTACCAGCAATGGAGCTGGATCTTCATCACCAGTACAGCTGGTTACGTTCTGTGATTTGAAAGCCCCGTGTGAGGCTGGCCTTAGGAATAGATGTAATGGGGAAAGCAAACCACCAATGTGACCTGGGGCCAGCAGGCGCTCGGAATGATGTGCTTGGGATTTTGCCAGGCAGAGAAGACAAAGGGATGTGTGACATTTCCCACGGGCTGCAAACGCCTTGTTACCACGCGTCCTTTGTGTGTGTGGTACACTCCAATACACCTCATTTTCCATCCCTGTGTGTCCAAAGTCTTTACATTTGTTGAGATTTGCAAAACATAATTATTCATTTATTGCAAGCTATAGTAAATAAATTACTGCTCCAATTGTTTTAATCCCAATTCCTGCCATTAATTTTCTTGGAAACAGCCGTATGTGATCCAGTGCTCGCCCCACTCTTGAAATGGCTTTGAAACATTCTTCAGTGGTCACTCAAATGTCACCATCCCTGAGGTCTTTGAGAAGCACTTTATATAAATACATTTCCTTGCATACTTAAAGTATGTTAATTTTTTTTTTCATTTTTATGTCTAGCTCCTTGAGATTATTAGTGGGGAAAAAAAAAAGACTTACATAGAAACAGGACTGTTTTTCAGTGAGAAACATTAATTTTTATTTTGAGTTTCTGTGAGAAAATAATCTCTTTTTCTCCAATTCAAAATGTCTTAAGCTATTTACCAAAGCTCAGCCATTATATTTCTGTGCATATTTATGAATCTACATCCAGTCTTCAGCTTCTCAGGAACAAAAAATGCAACAAAAAATCTGGAAATAAGAGGTGAGTTATCACCTCACCTTGAGCAGATTAGTGAGTATCTTAGACAAGCTTGTAATAGCAAATATGTGGCTGTATAATTTTCTCAGTTATATGAGACAGCTACATAAACCTTGGTAGATAATGAGATGTGTTTATGAATGAAGCCAATACTGTCCAGAAACCTGCAATAACTGTTTTGCTGTCCCCATCTGGAAATGTTCAGTGTCTTCCATTCTTGCTACTTAGGATTCTCTTTCCAGCCCTTGTGTTCCAGTTCAGAGCTGGTTTCCAACAGTGGGAAGATAACAGCCCCCAACTACAGTTTCTAGTAAAGACAAGTTACATTTGCAAATATATAACTCGCAAGCTGCTGGAGATGTGGAAGACGAAGTCAGACTCTGCAAAGGTAGGAACCGGACCTGGGCCTCATCTGTGGGGAGAAGGATCTATTCTTTATCAACAAATACCGAGCACGCAGCTGCTGCTTCTCCTGGTCACCTCTCTTACTGTTTTAAGGCAGAATTACATGCATTATAATGTGATGTAACTGAGTCATGTCACATGAAGGCAGTAAAAATACATTTTTATCAGGATTTATGCTCTGATCAAATTCTTGTGTCTGCAGAAAAAAAACTGAAAAGGAATATCTTTTGACCAAAACAAATATTTTCTGAGTTTGTGTAGAAGTCTTGGGACATGTAACAGCTGCAATTTCATTATTTGTAAGGTAACATAACTTTAAAACCCTTACTTGCACTATCAGAGTTTCAGTGTATTGACTTACTGGGAGGGACTTCTTACAGTGCCGTGCAGTTACAATTTGCTGCCTTATCTTCAGAGTAAACAAAGTTTGGCTCACTGCCTGTGCCTTTCTTTGCTTTGTTGTAACCGCTTGTGTAAGGTTTAGGCACCCTTTGTGTGTGTAGGAGAGGAGCACAAGTGCAGAAAGAATTCTCAGCATCCCACTGTTTGGGGACATAGCAGCTAAAATCAGCAAGAAAGGCAGCTGCAGCTCTGTTCTTGGGGCCGAACAAGGCCCTGGACATGGTGCAGAGCACTGACAAAAATGTCTGTGGTGTCTGTGGGCAAAGCACAAGAAGTGGGCAGTTTATCAGAACTGAATGAAAGAAAACCTGCAGGTAGCTGGTGGTGTGGGCTCCTGGTGACCCCTGGGGCTGGCTCTGGCTTAGCTGGCAGGCAAAGCCCTGCAGAGCTCTTGGACTCAGGTAGCTGGCACTGAGACAGGTGGCAGCAGGTTAAGAAGGGTCCAAGCAGTAAAGGTTCAAAGAACATGCACAGGTCTGGGCTGGTCTGTGAAAGAGCCGTGTTGTTGCCAGCGGTGGCTGGGCACTTGGAAGCTTTAGTCAGTAACCTGGACACCTTCATCAGGTGTGTCTACATTTGGTAGTTTCTCTGCCTTACGAATCACTTAAGTAACAGCAGATGGGTTTTTGAGAGAGGAATATTTTAAATGATAATATTTTTATTTGTGTACGCTTTCAGTAGTAACAGAAAAAGTTCAGGACCTATGCTGAGCGCTGCTATGCAGAAATGCAGACTGTTGAGGAAACTGCGTTGTAACTTTCTGTTTTTCCAAAAGAGAAGGAGAAACTCTCTGAAGTGTCAGTTTTTCAGGTGGGAGAGTCACTCACTTATAGCAGAGAGATGAAGCATCCTTCACTGTCACCATGTGAAGATGAGGAACAGCCCACAGACATAAAAGCCAAGAGATAGCCAGTAACATCCCAGTGTCTAATGGAGGATCTCACCACCTCAGGCTGGGGTTGTCTGAGCAGAGCTCTTCTCATTTCAGCTGGCAGACTGCCTGCCTGAGGAAGCCACAGCAACGTTTCAAATGCCAGGTCTTGATTGTAAATGCTGCACCTTTTAGCACTGAAAGTCTCCTGTGTTGATTTTCTGGCCATATTCAAGTAGCTCTGAAGCATTCCTGAAGCAAGCAACTGTGCTCCACCCTGATAAGCCTAGCTTGCATTTGGCTAGGATAAGAATGCAGAAGGGAAAACCACAGAAGCATCTGGAAGAGAGTTAAGTAACAATAACAGACCAGATCCAGCTATGTTGAAAGTATGTCAGGCTTGCAGGGCATGAGTAGTCCACTCCGACTTAATGAAAATAGAAGCTGTAAAAAATATGGGGAATATTAATGCGATGAGTAGTGGCTGAAAGACTTGATCTAGAATGTCTGTGACAATCTTTATCCTCAACACGTTGTGCTGAAGAAGAAAAACTAGAGGAAAGCTGAACTTGTTCTTTATCAATGCCAGAAGAAGTGAATGTTTTTCAGCAATGGATAATGAGGGAAACTTGCTGGTTTTATTATCTTAATATGTCTATACAGGAACATTTTCTGTGGTGAGGAACTTTCTTTCACTATTAGAATGTGGTATTATGGACTGATAAAATAAGTATACTCTATCTTTCGCAAGCAAGACCTTACAGAACAGGAGAACAGGAGCTGTAACTCAGTGTCTTCTTTCTTCTTTTTTTTTTTTTTTTAAAGAGTAGCTGCAAGTAAAATGGTCTTTAAACCAGTGGGCCTCAATTTAAGGTGTCATGGCCATAGAAGAATTAAAAGATAAAACTAAGGATGAGCAACAGCAGGCTAGAGTGCAACAGGCTGTTTACCTGATGTTGCTCATGCTTCAGTAGAAGCTGGAGATAATTCTTTTAAAAGGTTCCTTACTGTCTAAATATTGTTTCTGTCTCTAGAGGCTCTAGTAATTCTTTCCAGATGAATGGCTCACATGGTTGCTTCATGGGTAAAAGCTGTTGTACCACTCTGTTTTGTTAGGTAATACAGTAAAGACTGCTGTTTGCTGGAGCCCCTGCCGTGCAGGAGTCTCATGGCATGGCCTTGGCTGAAAAAGAATGGGCTGCCATATAAATGGGCAGAGTGGGCTGAGCTGTGCCCAGCAGCGCAGACAGCACCTCATCTTTGCCATGGTGTGATCCGTGGACAGAACAGTGCTGCTGGAAAGGGGCAGCACCAGCTCATCCATAGGTGGGTCTGATAGCATCCTGGTAGAGGAGATTTTTGGTTTACAAGAATTTTCTGTGTGTTTTGTGTGGCTCCTTGCAAATCAGTTCAGCTGAATCTGCCAGTGGGTGAGGAGTTAACATGATTAGCAAGCAACAGTGGTAAAAATTCCCAAACAGACTTATTGCTAAGAGGGGGCTGGCATTTGTATTAGGATTGGCCTGGGTACCAAGGCACAGAAGGAGGGTACCTTATGTGTCATGTGAAATGCGTCCTGCACGGACACCCTAAAACTGGTTTTCAAATATGGCTTGTTTCTAAGTCTTGTATCTTAGCACTGGGGACAAAACCCAGAAGTTATTCACCAGTTTCTTGAATGTATGAGAGTGCTGGATGAACAGATCCAAAGTCCTGCCAGTGGACACCTATTCAGAGGAAATGTCAAATTCAGTCAGCAGTAAGGCACTCAGGGTGTGCCAGAAAATAGGATTTGGTTGGTGGGAGGTATGTAGTTGTGCCCAGCCTCCATCAGGAGGAAAATAAAGATTTATGATTCCAGGCCGTTCTACAACCCACTGGGAGTATGGAAAAACCCAAAGATGTAGAAATAGAGACAACAGTCTTATGAGTAACAATGTATTGAACTGGAAGGTTGTTGCTCGAATTGTGTTTGTATTGGTGAAAAGGGAGACAGAGGTGGATGCAAACCCAACATATCAGCTTACATACATTATGTCTACTAGAGCAAAACCTGTGGGGAGTTGTGTTTGCCCTGTGGCTGAGATCATCCCGTTGAAATTACTGCTCTGTGACAGAGTCCACTGATACAACCTGCTCTCAGGCAAATGCATTTAAACAGCTGTTGTTGGGGCCCCCCAGCCAAGTTTTTAAATGTTCTTGTTAGGAATTGGCATTAGGATGGTGAGTTACTGCTAGTGGATCATACCCCATTCACATCAAACCACCTGAATCTCTAGCTTAAAGTGATGTGACACTGCTGCACACGTGGCCACAGTGGAGTATGCATTCCCTTTGTGTGCCAGCATACTTAATGCCATCCTTCCTTCTTCTGATGGCTGTTCCGGTGGAGTATGTGGCAGAGATGAGACTAGGAACGGGGCTGGGTGGAGTGGGAATGCTCTCCAGGGCAGCTGACTGAGCAGAAAAGTTAAACCGTGCAGGGGACAATGTATACAAAGTTACATGTAGGAAAGGAATATTACTGAATGAACAGACTGGGAGGTGGAAATACTAGATTAGCTGAGACCTAACATGGGCTATGGATACTTGGATCACCTGAGATGCAGAAATGAGTGGGAGTGTAGAAGCAATGCCATGGATGGCAATAGCAAAGGGCACTGCATGTGCTGCTCAGTGGATGACCCAGAGCACTGCCTCAAGTACCATCCAAGGTTTCAGTGTCCAAATCTCCTTTTAGATACATGGAAGAAACTGGCTACATCCAAGGGGATTGTATTTCAACGAGCAGCCCACAGCCTACATGAAACATTGAGGCAAGAGCAGAGAGCATCTCCTGAATCCCAAGAGACTGCAGAGGTGGGTGTTACCTGAGAAAACTCCCTGGACCAGCTGGCAGGGGGCATCTTTGGGTGATTATCAATGACTCACGATACCTGTTGCACCTGGCTGCCGTGTAATCAGTTTGTTGTTCTGTATTTGGCTGCATGTCTGTAGGAAGACCCGGTGAGGAGCCAGATCCTGGAATGCTTGGCAGCACAAGCACTGGTCACTACCAGACCTCATTGGCAAGGGGGGGGCTGCAACAGCACAGCCCTCCCAGTACACCTTGGGCTGAGGGTCAAGGCATCTGCCCTACAACTACTGCACTCTGGCACCTGCAATGTGTGGCATGGCTTAAAGAGAGGGCTGTGGAAAAGCCCTGCAAAGTTTGAGTTTTATCCCAAATGACTGGGTGGTCCTGAAGCTCCCGAGCTTAGCCTCGGTCTAGGTGAAACATGAACTCAGTATGATGGAATTAGCATAACCTGTTTCATAAGGACCAAGCTTATCTGGCCCTCATGATGACATGTTAATTAGCTGTGTCTTATTAACTTTTACTGTTCACTTTGTGTTCAGTGGGTGGGCACACCCATAGAAGTTTAAGCTGTTTTAAACTTATGATCCAAGTGCGAGCACTGAGGCCTCGCCTTGGTCAGGAACTGAGTTTGGTGTAAATCAGCTGTGTGTGGTGGGCTGTGGCAAACAGGGTGGTACAAACAAGAACTATTTCCATTGCGTGGGCTGTGGATCAACAGCTGACAGAAAAACATGTGAGACTGCTGGAAAGGCATACAGCAATCTTATTGTGGACTGATCTGATTAGTGGCCTGTGCTGGCATCTGTTATAATCACCGGTAGAGATCAGCGTGGGGGAGATGTGGTGACGTGAATGTCTGAGACACTGTGGGAGCAGCGTGTCCAAAGGTTCAACCATTACGTGAGGGAGCTGAGCTCTGTGCAAGAGCCTGATGCTCACATGTGGCCGTGCTGCCTCCCTGGAGTGGGGATAGGGGATAGTCAGTTGTGTGTGAGAAAAACATTTCCCCAATACTGCCTATCCCTCACTCTTATGTACTTCATAAACATGAACAGTGTCATGTCCTTTCCCCACTGTAATCTCAATTTCCTAAATTAATACTCATATCAGTCTAAAAAAAAAGAGAAGGCTGAAAAATTAAAAAATAGAATTAATTCGTAATTATGGTGGTAAACTCAGAAATTTTCAAAATATGACAATGAATCAGATACCCAATACAGGGACAATCACTGCCCTGGTCCTGCTGGCCACACTATTTTCAACACAGGCTGGATGCCACTGGCCTTCTTGGCCACCTGGGCACATGCTGGCTCATGTTCAGTTGCTGTCACCAGCACCCACAGGTCCTTTTCTGCTGGGCAGCTTTCCGGCCCTTCCCCCAGCCTGTAGCACTGCCTGGGGTTGTTGTGACCCAAGCACAGGATCCAGCACTTGGCCTTGTTGAACCTCACGCAATTGGCCTCGGCCCATGGATCCAGCCTGTCCTGATCCCTCGGCAAAGCTACTGTAAGATCAATTGTACTTCACAGCTGTGTGAACTATTCCGAACTATTTCTAAGTGCAGAGATACACATGCTGCTCTAGGTGAACCTGTTTTAGCTGGAGGATTGGGCAAGATCATCCCCAAAAGGTCTCTTCCGTGATTCTGTGATCACAGATGTCTGAAGTTAGGCAAGATGGATCCCATGGTTCCAGTCTGATCAAGATTGTCTGATGTGGATGCCATCTACCAATATCTTAAATGTAAAAGCCAGTAACATACTTTTCATCAGCTTCAAGACAGAAATGCTGGAAAGGGAGTTGAACGCATCTAAGAAAAAACATCTGAAGAGAAAATCTTATAGAAAGAGGTTTTTACTTGAAGTTATATTTTGCATTCATTATGCAGGTGCAGAGGACTTTGGACTCCTATGAAATAAACATTTTGAAATTGATGGCAAAAAGCTGTTTGTCCTAGAAGTAGGAGTGTCTAGGAATCTTCAGTAAAATATAACTGATCAAAAATAATTTAAAATGCAGTCTTCTTTTGTGTTTTAAAACACTGTTGGTAATTGAAATGGAAATACAATTCTTCAGATGAATGCTAGCACACTTACCCAGCTTTTCTGTTGAGAAATGGAGCAGTACTTTTTATGTCTTAAGTACTTCCATAACCACCAGTTTACCCAAAAAACTTTCCTACTTCTTAAGAGTCTGCTGAAATAATTAAAGGACACCTCCCTTCTTCCCCCTCCCCGCCCCAGCTCTGTTTTAAAAGCATTTCTGAAAATGGAAGCTTACATATTTGTTAGACTTTCACTGTATAAAAATGTACAGTGGCTTTATTGACATGTACATTCCATTATGTTTACAGCTGCAAGATATGAGGCACACTCAGTATTGCACTTCATTAAAATTTCAGGCTCAAACATAACCCAGAAGTTTAAATGAAACTGCTGTTGTAATTTAATATTTCTTATACAGGACAAACATTGATACCTTTATATACAGTGTGATACTTGTTACATTTATGCCTTCCTAACACATTTTTTTTATAACAGTCTAGGAAATAAACCAGAATATTCCTCTTTCCCATCCCCACTTGTGATGCGTTACAATTGTACAAGATTACAAAAAGTCAGTATACAATAATCAATATTTTTTTCTTTCTCCTGAAAGCCAGCATCATTCATAGTCCACAAACACACAGATCCTTTAATAACAATTGTTTATTTGTAAATGTCCAATGTTTCCTAGCCGATGACTGTAATGGCCACATGCAAACACCTCACAAATTTTGATGTCTTGGTTCAAAAAATGTCAATATCTCACAGCAAGAATTATGTACATGGTATTTGGCATCCTTCTTGCACTGTAAATTGTTCCTTTTACTGGGTTATGGAATGGTCCCATCCTCATCCCAGCTGGACTTTGTTTTCAGGACACTTGACGGATGAGGGCACCTGTTTTGCTCTGGTTAAAAAAAATGCTTGTCTAAAAAGTGTGAGCATTTCTGCAAACCCCACAACCCAGAGCAAATTCTTCACCAGTGGGTGGATGGACAACATGAAGTGGACATTCTGTTCCTTCAAGTTGTTTACCTTTGGGACCTACAGTGAATTTAAGAGTGAGGGAAAAAAAGAAAAGAAAAAAAATAGATTAATGCTTGCAGACAATGTAAACAAACATATAGTACATTTCCTCAAAAAAACCCCTCAGACATGCTAAGTGAAGGTAATACATCTCATCTAAATGTTGAATTGGTCTTTGAAGACAAAAAAAATGATTGAACTGCCATGTAATTTAAACCAATCAAATTAAAATTAAAAAAAGGCAAGAACCTTATAGAAAGTTGCTTAAAGAAGTTTTATCTCATTAATACTGTGGAAGAAATTCACACAATCTAAGAGCAAAATTGATAATAATGAACAAGAGTTACCTTCTGCAGTAAACAATAATTCTAAGGTTATACCAGGAATCGTAATTTATTTGTTTACTTTATGCAAGTATCTTAACAAAAATATCTCATTTTCCCCCCCAATTATTTACTAGTATCAAATCAATATACAGCACATTAACTTAATAACTAAGGCATTGGGGCAACAGTTTGTAAATGATGGCTACCTAAGTACAGATACATCAGTTAATAGTGTGTTTATTTTATCAATACACAATTTTACACATCATTCTGCATCTGGAGTCTGACCTGGTATAGGGAAATTCCTGGTATAGGAAACTTCTGTATCAAAGTATCTAATGTTTAAATGATCAGTGCAATGACACTGCCAGAAAACCAAAAAGATATCAGCAAGAAAAGTTAGTAAGAACTTGTTACTTATTTCAGAATTCAGTGTGGTAAATTTGCTTTGTCAAAGTCCTACCTGCAGGACAGTGTGGGAGCTCCTCTTTAGGGATGCTTGTCATTCTTTGGAAATCATCATGGCAAGCATTGCAAAAATGCGTTGTCCCAAAACAGAAAAAAACAGCAACTGAACAGCAGTAGCGGCATTTGTATTCTAAGAAATCTGTACCGTGTTTGGGACACATCTGAACAAAGGAAAGCAAACACCAGTCAATGAAGTAACCATGTTCTAACAATCCCAACAACTCATTTCCACATTCTGTAGAATATATGAATACTATACAATATTGTACAATACATGTAATTACAAATGACTCTGAATTATTGTACAGCTCAGGTACTCAGAGTTTCAGAATAAAATAAAAACACGAATAGAAGTTATTTACTGACCTGAGCCCTTGAAACATCAGAGCATGCACCACAAATAAGCTCTCTTGGATCATAGTCATCTCCTTGGCCAGCTTCAGCATCACAGCGAGCTTCACCACCAAAATATGCCTTAATTGCATATAGAAGCGTTTGGATGTTAGACCAGAGACAATTATTCTTTTAACCATTCTTTTCAGTTTAAGCAATTCCATTTGTAAGGGGAATACGATGAATGACTGCCATTTCAGTGGCCTCCGCTGTTCTGATCTCTCTCAACTGTCTGTAGGTACGTGGTTTTGAGGCACTCAGTGTCGCTCAGTCTCAGGATGAACAAGACCAAAAACTGCAACGTACCCTGGTCTATGCAAGCAACTTTAAGGCTTTTGGAACAGGATTTGGATGCTCTATGAACCCTATGTCAGAATTAAGTAGCAGCTTGAGGTGAATAGGTACTAGAGGAAGGAGGTACTGCACCTTCTTGTAAGTGGCCATCGACTCAATGGGCTTTTGGTTTCTGAGCTGCTCTGTATACACACTTGAGCTTTACAAGGTAAGATACTATTTACATCTCATTTGCTCAACACTTGATTTATTAAATTATGATTCTATAAACAACATCTTTTCCTGCTTTTCTGCTCCATACACAATATATTAAACATATATTCTGTTCTAAGTGATCACTTTTGAAATGGTAACATACATTTAATAACTAAGACCATACCTTTTTGCACTTGTAGCAAACATAATAAGCATATCTGTTCATAGCGTAGCCAGCTGGGTCATTATAAAATCTAACACCTGGCGTTGTGATGGCCTCACTCTTGTGCAACCCTTCATACTCCAATCTCATTAGCGCTTTTCTCCTTACATCTTCATAGAGTTCTTTGATTGGATCAAGCAAATCCTTTAATACTGTGTGATTGATTTTGTTCTGAAATTAAAAAAAGCTGATTAAAGTATCTTGCATCTTTATTCCAACAGCTATGATAATTTGTGTTATGGTCAGGCACAAATAGCATAATAGATGTCATAAAAATATATGAACCCTCGGACAGTGGACATTTCAAAAAATGGCTGATATAGTATGTATTCTATTTGCTGCAAAAATAGTATCCATGAATGCTTTTTCTAAGGCCTGTTGTGATATGGGAACATCAACCCGTCCAACAGACTAACCGCCAGGGAGGTGGTGAAGAGTATATGAAATACTCACCACAGCATAGGAATATTCTGATTGTATATTTTCTGTAATTTTGGTCCTTTTTGGCTTACTGCTCAGCAATTAAGCATAATGACTGACAGTCCTCTTTTATCATTTGGTGACCACAAGCTACTGCCATAAATTACCACAACACAACACGACCAAAGAACCACAGCACGCAGAATGGCTGACCATTCCCAAATTTCGAATTCCTAGGGTGGGGTAAGATGCTCTTCTTTCCAGCAGCTATTATATGCTTTTGCTTACAGCAATTTAAATTTTGTAGAGTACAAGAGGAATTGTTAGTAACTTAAGCTGAACTAAGTACCTGTATTCTTCAGCTCTGCCCCCACACTGAAAAGCAAAGCAGCTTTAAAAGTGGTTAGTAAAATAGAGAATTCCTGCTTCAGATAGTGTGCATTAAGATTACTTCTTCCCCACCATCACCGAATACTCGGAATTTACAAGCTGATGGTGCTAAGAATAAAAAAGCATTAAGACAATGTCTGGACTATGCTCTCTTCTTAAGAGGACACCTCAGGAAACAGTAGGAGAAGGTAAAAAGGTGCATCAATGCTAGTCTTTCTATAGCAACATGTGAAATTAAGAAAAGTCATGTATAACTCATACTGTAACAAGCAATACAGTATTAACAAATAAAAAAAAAGGAAAAGCTAAGTATCAGGTAAGTTGCTTGACTTAGGCAGGCACACAGCTAATTTACCTTGCAAATTGGGCAGGACATAAACCCAAAAGTTATCCTTGGCCCGAGCCATCTGTTTTCTAGTACTCGTTGACAGCATTGCAAATGGAAAACATGGCTGCAGTCCAGCTTTAGAAAAGAGTAAGTGTAAGTGAATACTGAAGTTACATTAACCACTAAAGTAGAAGTAGTTATTTACTTTTAAGTGGCAACATATATCAATCCTAATAATAATTCATTTAAAATCCTAGAAGACCCCTATTTTCTT
This sequence comes from Eulacestoma nigropectus, assembly GCA_013397775.1. Lineage (NCBI taxonomy): Eukaryota > Metazoa > Chordata > Aves > Passeriformes > Eulacestoma > Eulacestoma nigropectus. The sequence continues at coordinate 1,635,446 of VZTE01002171.1, forward strand.
CTTAACAATGAGAAAGAACATAAAATGGGCATTAAAATCATAACCACTCCAACACCACCTATGGATATATGAAATACATGTGAATTATATCCACTAATTACCTCAGTTGTTTTTCTCCTTTATAAAATACCATATATTTTAATTAAGTAGACATAGCAAACTAAATTGATCCAATGTGCTTTCTTGAAATAGAATTAAGTCCAAACAAAAAGAAAGCTTTTTAAGTAGCTTAACTACTGTTATGATGTCTGTTTTCAAATTTTTAAGAGTATAATTTGAAACTTCGTATTTTCAACTCCTTCATACTGCATGGTACAATCGTAATAGTAACCTCTTAAAAGGGGAAAAAACCAAACAAACAAGCAACCTGGATAGCTGGTGCTGCTGAAAGTGCTTCAGTAAAGCAGATCATGCACATGTCATCAGCATCTTGTTTAAGAGTTGTAGCATTTTTATCACAGCCATGCAAGCACGGCAAACAGTGCTCTTCGTTCTTAACGCCTCCACAGGGGTGACCACAGGGGTGTGTCTTGCTGCAGGCAATCTTAGCATACTCCTAAACAAATTAAAAGTAAAGAGTTAATCATCTTTTCCCCTTCACTGAGAGTTCTGACAGTGTTGCTTTTCAAAGGACTGCTGGTCCGTGCAATAAACTGAGATGAAAGAGTCACAATTTATATTGTCTGCGGCTGCATCAGGTACTTGGGAAAAGCTGAACGCTGTGTACTTGAAATAACGTTTCCTTTGTTTACCTGCATTACTCCTGAATGGAAATGGCTTAATGAAACCATAATTTAAAACTTTCAATAGAAAGAGAACTGTTCTTTGATCCTTCGTGCGTGTTTTATATATTGAGTGCTTCCTGTATAAACATTGCTTACCCTGTATTAACAGCCTTTAAGATATCTGCACATTTTAGAGAGGTATCGAGCAACCCACTCTTAAGAATACATTATAAGCTAATCATTAATCAGCATAAAGTGATTTTACATGGAAATGGATTTTTATCCACCTCTAATTTCCATCCCTAATAAATAGAAAACTTATAAAAGTTACCCAGAAGCTAACAACAAACTGAACTGCATTTAAGTAACATTAATATTATGTCTTCATAGGCTGAGAGAGAAAAAAAGATGACCAATTTGCTTCACTTAGACAAAAATAAATAGGGTGGGGTAAGAAACTGGTTAGGATTTGGCCCTTTGCCAATTGCACCCACACTGCCCTAGCACAGAAACACTCAGGATACATGGATACAGATGACAAACCTGGCCAAGTCTTAAATGTTCTACACTCACATAATACATCAACTGCTGGGCAAACTCTTTTTATCAGGCTTTCTGGTACATTTGACTTTATGCTCATAGCGTGTATTTCACTTTATAATTGCAAGGCTGTTGTGAAAACTTGAGATACTTTTGAAGATAATAATGAAACTACCCAGTATGTTAGTTGACTATTAGTGTTTGTAGTCTGTAATTAAAATAAACATTTACAAACTCAGAAGTATTTGAATGATAATAGCCAATATTCGAACTTTATCATATGAGAGATCTGATTTAAAATGGACCGCAGGGATAACAAGGTTTATTCAAAATAAGAAGCCCATTTCATCCTATGATCTCTTCTATTTATGTAATTAATGATGATTGAAACTTGCTAATACACACCTGGCAGTCTGTATCAGAACAAACGCTTCCCACTGCCGATAATTCCGTTCCACTCCTACATCCACAGAACCGACATGCTTCAGAACTGCTGGTGGTTGGTTTGCCTATGGCCATGAGAGAGAAAAAGGCCAAAAACATTCTAATGAAACACAAGGGACTGATATTCTATCAGACATCAAAACAGCAGTCACAGAAAACAACTAGAAATCCAGCAATTATTATGCAGTTAAACTATTCTATTTTTATTAACAAACAATTCAAAGCATTGCCCTAAAGCACGTGAAAATCACAATAATTAGGATAAAGAGCAAGTATTAACAGTTGTGTTTTACCTGTCTGTTCTCTAAACTCCACCATAGCCTTCATAGTTTTAGAATCTGCTAATGCCATCAGCCAGAAAAGTTTGGTCCTACCACAGCCCTCGTGGAGATCAACTTTGATAGCTTCTTCTTCTTCTTTGAACACCTGTCAAGGTAACCAAACAGATACTAAACAGCATGTTTAGTTAGAGCATAGACATGTCTCTGTAATTTTTGTCACTCTCTTTGGATTTACACCAGGCGTTCTATAAATTCTGTGGAGATTGTCTACTGCAAGCTGTTTTTCTTTTATACATTCCGTAACTTGTACATATTGCAGATATGCAGGATAAAGGCTTAGTGTTTTTAGAAATAAAAATGAATAAAATTAACTCTTGTTCCAACATGGCTGAGAAACAACAGTGCAGCAATGCTAAGAAGAGAGCTTCACATTTTTTTCTGGTTTAATAAATACAGAGCTTGGATTTAATAATTCCTACCCAACACATCCAGTATGCCACAGTATATTAAAAGCACAAGATAACATCAGAAATATCTTCACATAACCATGCCAGTAGTTTATCAAAGCAACATTAAGAATTAGGGTCTTAAAAACATGTACTATAGAATAACAATTATAGAAGTGTGTAATATTAATATTTTTGACTTTCATATAAATACACAGTAGATACTTTTGGCTACAATGAGGAAAATATTAAGTTTCTGCAAAGTAAAAAAAACTGCATGAAATCCTTAGGGAACTTCATGCAGTCTCTTCTTTTGCTCCTTTCCCAAGCTCTGAAGGCAGTTCTGTCTGCATTCGTTTCACCTGCAATGCAATAAAAGTTAGAATTTTCCCAGGTATGGATGTATACACTCACTTTAATTCTTATTACAATCAGAAAAAAAACCCCTAACCGCTTCACAAACTATTCACATAAGCACATCTGAGTAACTTACAGGCTGTCCTTTTTGGAAGGGAGAGAAAATACATTAAAGAGGTATGTATGACTGAAGTTGGACAAAGAACAGGAAAGCAAACAGAAAACAGGAGAGGGAACATGACAGAATTAAAATTGAATTTGAGAGGCTTAACATGTGAGATGTAAAGGTAAAAGTGGTGAATAAAGAGCAAAAGTTTAAACATGCGTTTAGAAGTAAGTAGGAAAATCTGGTAAGTAGCTATTTTGGACACATTAAAGGAAAAATGTGAGGACTTCTATGAGATAAGAACTTACTTTTAATCAACTGTAATCTGAACAGGCTATATAGGAGAAATCAGAAAAATGAATGAGACTAGACTGTGCTGTGCCATGGCAAGAGTAGACATAAAATGATCTTCTTAGGATGACAGAACAGGAAAATTTCAAAGGGGATTGCAAAGACTCTGGCTAAGAAATAGAAGGTAACAGACACACATGGAAGTGCCAGGCTGAGACTACACTGCAAATGCTGAAGCACCAGGGAGGAGTGTTTCACTGGAGAGTGAAACTCAGTACCAAAGGTCTGATGTTTACATCACACGTGCTCTAGAGCAGCTGATCCCGTGCACTGAATGACCATAAGCAGTGTGTCCCTGCATCTATCTTTTGATGTGCTTTTAGTTTCACCTGAAAACAATCCAGTTCATGCACTCCAAGGCTGCTCAGTAACAGAAAACAATGCACTTTAAGGAGATATGATCATCTCCTTTAAAAGCCCATTCCTGAACATAACTAAAAAGTTAATATAGATGCATTGTAGGAGAGGGAGAAGAGTAATGAGTTCCATTGAATTAACTTTATTAATGTCATTTATTATTTTAATCTTTGTACAAATGTAAGTAGCCAGAGGGAAAGGGGAAAGTAAAGGATCACAAGAAACCATAAATGAGAAATAGTGGCAGAAAAAAGGAAATGTTCAAGAATTACAAAAGTAAAAGCATCTTCAACATTAATTTCAATGACAAAAACAAAAAATCCAAAGAGAATGTAGTTTCAAGTTTAGAGATGAAAAGGATAAAAGAATACCACAGAAGAATACTAATTAGCAGAGTACTCAGCAAGTTATAGAAACTCAGATCTAGTCAAAATTTCAATCCTAAAAACAAACCGAAAAGAAGTCAGGAAATTTTCAAGCTTATGAACAGGACAACATATTTATCTGTGAAAACACAGTGAAAGCTAGAGGAATATTGAAAAATAAGAGAAGACTCATAGGGGAACCAGTAGGAATATTTGCTGTCAAATCATCTTCCTGGATATTAAAAAGGAATACACATACTTTAGAAATGAAGCAGTTGACAAGCACTGACTCATATGACAGAAGTACTAAAGGAGATACAATTTAACAGGAATAAAGAACCAACATACACTTAAAGTCTGTGCAGCTTCTAAATTCTCCTAAAAAAGCATTCCTAAACAATGTTAAAGCAGAGAGAAAAGGCTGATGTAGCATAAGAACTAGAATTAGGAACTGCTGCAAGATTTTCTAATCTTTTTAAAAGATAAAGGACATGGGAATGTAACTAAAAACAACTAATGAGAATTAAGTGGAAACTCGTCTATCCCATCTCCAAAATAAAACAAAACACCCTTTTCAGATTCAGTATTTGCTACTACCTTTTGGTTCTATTATATTTAGAGAGACGCACATAATGATGCAGTGCACACAACACAGGGCCATGTATACTCTACCTGTCTCTGGTGAGTTTTTGTTCGCCGATGGAGATGAAGGAATCGGTCACAATCTGTGCACAAATTCCCACAGACATTACATAAAATGATTGCAGCAGTTTCACCATCATCATGATTATCACACATTGGCTGAGAGAAAAAAAAAAAGGAAGTAATTCTTCTTTATTAAGTCCTTCCTTTCAGCATCTGTTTTTATTCTCCCCTCAGTCACACACCCCACACCTCCCCTCCAATTTATAAAGGAGGATAAAGAGCTTGTTTTGACTATTACTGCTATCTTTAAAATAATCAGTATTTAAACAATTATTCCTTGACACAAACCCTCTCAATTTATGACAAGAGTTTTTCTGATATTCTTCATCTCATATTTTGTGTAATGCACCAAAAGTGCATTTTCAACAATACAGTTGAGACATTGTTTTTAACTAGTCTGAGAAGAGATTTATGTGGTAACAACGGGTTATGGGCATGTTAACAGGAAAGTTCAGAGATATGAGTACTCAAGTCAGTCAAAAGGCATGATATTTACCCTTCATTACTTTGATATGGTATGTTTACTCTTTTCAAACATCTAAACAAAGCTGTAGGTCATCCATAACTCAGCGACAGTATGGTTGAAGTAACAAGCTTTAAAATCCATAATAAATTTTAAGTTGCTCTACTGATATAATTTAAAAAAAAATTTGGCAGTGTTCTGTTTTGCAATTCAAAATATCCCCACAAACAGACTTCAACAACTGATTTTGACTATGCACATGTCTGAGAACAAGTTTCCACTGTAATCCCAGAACACGTGGTTTCCGTGATACTCTGATGGAATTTAGAACAGAGTTCTTTCAAAGCAGTTCTGGTAGAGAGACACACAGTTCACCTCAACATTTGATATCCTGATGTGAAACCGGATTGGGGAATTTCAAGCTGGGTTCAGCAGCTTGAATGCCTGCTTGACAATGTCTTGGCTCCTCCTCTGACATCTCCCTTGACTTTCTTAATCACCTCAGAAACCTCTGTGTCTGTTTCCTTCTCAGCAGAGTTTTATTCCTTGCTGCTGCTGCAGCTCTATGCCTCCTCTATTCTGTTTCTACCTACACTAAACTGCTTTGGATGCTTCTTTGCTCTAACTCTCCTTGGTTGCTATTGCACAACCTTCCCTGGCTTCCCACAGGGATCCACCTAACCAAGATATAAAGAGACTAGCTTCATTATTGTGCTCTTTCTAGAATGGTATTAAAAAGACCACAAGCTTTTTGTCATACTGAAAAGTACAGGCATTTTGTCAAATGAAAAGTATGGACAGAATCATATTCCATATCAAATTTTTAAGTCCTCTGTGTAAATGGTAGTTTTACTAAATTCAGTTAGAAGGAGTTTCTCCATGGGGTAATCATTCTCTAGTGAGATGGGGAAGAGGAAGCTAAATTCCAGATAAATAGTTATTCAGTAACACAAAAGAACTGATTTTATTTTTTGACAGGGATTAAGACAGAAAGAAAAAGCTCTGATAGAGGGTGCTGTATAAACTGAGTCAATCTACTAAAAAACTCATCCCACACGTGTTAGGAAGGCCTTATTTCATCCTGAATACTGGTAGAATTGCAACACTACTGTTTTAAGTTGGATTTTCTGTTTTCTGAGCAATGCTTGTCTAGTACACAAATACTTCAAACATGTATATACAATTCCCACTGGGAGGGAAGAAATTGGAGAAGGGCCAAGTTTACCATTCTCTATCATTATTCTAAATTCTTCAATGAGTGAATAAATCAAAGTAAACACAAAACCGTATGATTTTCAGTCTCACCATCTGTTTCTGTTGCCCGTCTTTTCCCATCCATCTTCCTGAGGATAGTCTATCAACATGATCCTGATCAAGTACACAGAGGGATGCTAGGGCCAACCACAGCTATTGAAAGGCAAGGTAGAATTAAATGTCTTAGACATGTCTTAGTTACTGTTATCTGAAAACTCTATTACTGTTAGCTGAAGCCTGCTCATACAATGCAAGTATATTTTCCAAAAGAAGTCAGGAACACAATAAAACTTATTTAACTTTTGGGAACTACTGTGTTTCTTTCAGGTATATCACATTATGATTATAAATACAGTAGTTAGCACACAAGAAAGAAAAAGCGGAGAAAGATCAACCAAAGCACATTATGAAGAAATATAACAAATATAGACCTCACATTGCTCCCAAACATTGCAGGCTTTGGGGAAGAAGAAATTCAAAGACACAGACTAATAAAAATAAAATCAAACCCAAAAACAACCCCCCAAAAACTTCAGCTCAATAAGACTGGTTTCCCTGTTCCCTTCTCACTGCACTGGGCAATTGGCATTACCTAGAAAAGGGTTCTGAGCTAACTAGTCAAAGGAAGCTTTTCTCTCTTCTTCTCCACTGACAACAGTGAAATCCTGAACAGATGAGCTACATGAGGATAATTTGTCAGTGCAAACAAAACTGAAAGGCACTTGACAGCTGCTTTTTGGAACAGTCTTTATTCAAATGTTTGATTTGAATAAAACTGGTTTTTTTGAGAAACTTTACCAGACTCTCCCCCAAAACCCCACACCCTCCATGGCAGAACTACATTCAGTCACAGGAGCAGCTGGGCTGACATTCGGGGCTCCTCTAAGACCTGACTGAACTAATATGATGACAGCAGGAGCCAGTGGTAGTCTGAGACTGTGACCTCCAGAATGCAGAGACTTTATGAGTAACAAAAATGATGAAAAGAACAACTGGTAGAGACTTTTAAGATGGAAAACAACATGAGTGTCAAATGCTTGAAACCCCTGCAAACTTCTTTTATTTTTGTAAGTAATTATTAAGCTTGAGAAGCTAAAGTCTGTACTCCCTATGACAGCAGGAATGTCATAATTTACAAATACGCTTTTCATGGTATTTCAAGCAATCTGTCAAGGTTGAAGTAGTCCTTAGTTTCTATAAAAGATTCACAGGAGAAGTAAACGCCAAGAAAAGAAAACCACCAGGTTACACTATGTCAGTAATAAAGAGCTGAGCAAGTACTTTTTGAGACAAACAGAGGTAAAGCTTAGCTTAATTGTCCTAGAGAACATCTGTTACTGAGTATTTTCATAATAGCCTTGAGATGTGGCAGCTGATTACCTAGAAGTCAAACCACTTAAAATAATTGCTTGGAGAGCTGAAAGAAGACAGCTGATACATATTGTGCAATTTTTCACACAGATGATCTCAGATTTAGTATAAGGCAAGTGTGACGAACTTCAAGCAGAATTATTTCAAGAATAAACCTCCAAATGTATAGAGGCATCACACTTATTCTTCATTACTTCTGAGATACCCAAGATGAATATTTAATTCTACTTCAGTTTTGACTTGTGTATTTCTGACATATCAGAAGGTTCTTGAATGGGCTCCTACTGCACATTTACAATCAACTAACGCTAAGTTTAGTGAAGTTCTTACTCTGGTTGTTGCAATGCACCTCACGGGTGATCTGTACTCTTCTTCCATTTTGGTCAGAGCTATGATGGTTTCAGCAATAGCATTCTTTGTCACACGTGACCAAGCTTCTGACAGATGACCCTGTTAAAGAGGAAACTCAATTTATTACAGCTTTTATTAAGAGCAACTAAAATTGTAATTAGACCTGCTAAAAAACATTAGGTTAGTATCTCAAGTTAGAACAGAAAAAGAGGAAATTGGAGATGACTTAAACAAATCAGGTATTTTCACAGAATTATTTGTGTTGGAAGGGATCTTCAAAATCATCTAGTTCCAACACCCTTGCCATGGGTAGGGACACCTTCCACTAGACCAGGTTCCTCAGAGCCCCATCCAACTTGGCCTTGATTTTCAAATCAGACAGATCTGGTAAAAATTAGCCCTCAAATACTGAGGTGACTGACTGAGGTTGTCTCTGAGCAACTGGAATAATTAATTTGTCTCTGAGCAACTGGAATAATTAACTTGTAGTAGGGTAGAGGGCATATGATTTGAAGAACGGGAAGTCCTATTCCTAAAGTGTCCCCCATCCCTTCTGGAGAAAAAGATGCAGAGCTGGAGCACGGATAAGTGACTGTGACCAGCACACAGATCACAGTGGGTTCCTAGAGAAATCAGCTTCACATGCCTAGCTCAGCCTCCTGAATAGTCTCCACAGTTCCTGTATTAGAAAGAAATAAAGAGGAGTACACAGCAAACATCAGAACCACAGCATACTTTCCAGTCTTTAACATTCTAAGCCTATGGCACTAACTCCTACCCTCAAGTTTCTGATTCAGAGGCTGCTGCATCCTTCAATTCTTAATGTAATCTCTAAAGTTCTGAACTTCATGCTGAAGGTGAAACATAATTGAGATTCACTGGAAGCTTCCTAAAAAGGAAGCTACAGTGACTAACTCAGATCTAGGTAGCTACTCACTGCAAAAGTTGAAAAAGTTATGTGAAAGGAATCACATTTGTAACTGTTAAGAAGAGGACAGTTACATTGATGCCAACCTGATGATAACTAGCAGCTCTAGAAAGCCTCAAAAAAAGAGGTTTTCAAACACAGACTTTAATTGTACCTCTTATCAATTGTGAGATTCTAAATCTTGTAGTCAGAAACAACAGTAGCAACTGGAGAGAACGCCCACCCAGCTTCAGCAACTTTGAGAAGGAACCTCCTTAATCTAAGCACAGTGAATGGTTTAGAAAATAGGAGTCCCAACCTGAAGATACTGAAAAACCTTTCAAAAGAGTATTCACAGAGGAAAATCTGGGTCATTTAGAGCACCTCACTGAAATAGGTGCAGAATTAAGGAAAACAAAAACAAGCTCCCAACTAAATTGCTTTCCCAAAAACATATACAAAACCTTTTTTTCTTTTGCCAATATTGTTTCTGGGAAATAGTTGATTCACTTTTCATCAATTTTTCTGCCAAAAAAATTGTCTGACGCAGAAACAACTATGGAAAATTTAAGCCCAGATAATTAAAGTAATAAGCAACTATAAATGTAGATTTCAGTGACTGAGTCAATCTCAACCAGAAAATCCATACATTAAGTCTACATAGTTACATGAAAACAACACTATTATTTTACTTCACGGGTAAGTTTTACTTTTCAATTGAAGTTGAGTGCTCAAGATTTGAAAATTAAGCTTTAAAGTTAATAATGTTAGAAAATGACAAACAATTATTGTTTATCTCTTAAAATTCTAGTATAAGCAACTTATTAAAAAAGCTTATTTCAAAACTGGATTTCTGTTTAGCAGAATCAAAACTCAGTTGCTACTGTTCTTAGCCCTAGACTCTATCCAGAAAACTATGGGTTTTTTTCTTGAGACCAATTCACATTTAACAGCTCAATCTGATACTAACTGTAATAAAAGTAATGAAAAAAAATGTACTTTTCTTTATCAGAAATATATGAATATCCGCCACATTTAAAGGACAGAAACTCACTGCTGCCATGTCTTTAATGAGTTTGATGATGATCTCTGAAATCTGTGTAGGTGTTGACCCCTTCATCCACCAATGACTTTCACCTCGCCGAATATAGCTGCAAAGGATAAACGGCAACAGATGAAATAAATTCAAATAATTAGTTAGCATTTGTCAAAATCCACCACAAAGAAATAGTGTACATATTCTGCCTACAGTAGGCTGTAGTTTGTTACATATTTTTTAAACAAACCTGGAATTGAAGATCATTGGAAGTGTGACTGTAGTAACTCCTTTGCCTGCAGTAGTGCCAGCAGTCCCTGTGATAGTAGTTCCTTTGGCTTTTAGCTGTACAGTGAGAGCTTTGGCAATGCATCCCAAAAACATGTCCAAGATACCTAGTTTATTCCAATCTCCTTTTTCTGTTGAATGAATTATATCACTTATATCTGCTGGCGGAAGAGACTTCACCCCTATAATACTTGCCAGGCGACTAGGGGTTACCTCAGGCAAAACACGTCTCAGTAATGATGTTACCTGGAGAAAAAAAATCAGAACACCACAATTCTTACCAAGACAGCTGGAGTTTTCAAGCAAAATCAAATAAACTCCTTCTTCTTCACAAGTTATTTCATTTAGAAGGACTGAATCTAACTGCTGTACTTAATTACTCCTGTAAGAAATTCTGCAGTATTTCTATCTTGCAATGAAGTGTTTATTTATGTAAGCAGTGAGACAAGGCCAAAGAATCAGGAACTGATCTCATTCAAACAATACTTAGTCTTCACATAAAAACAAAATTATGTTTGGTACTGGATTTAGGGTAACAGTGACACAGATGTTTGTACAACTCTGATTTGCTTGCACAGTACAGACATGTCACCCACTTCACATGCATTACTGAGATGTAAGAAACTGTGGTAGAACTGTTAGAGACATTTTAGACTTCTGGAAACAAAGTACTTGCCCTGAGGTACTAAGAATTATAATACTCTTTTCCCACTCCTTTATTTTTCCCTTTGATAGTCTAACTGGAATTTTTTGCTATGCCCATGGCTCTGGACCCAAGAGGAGTTTTCTCGAAATGCCATCATTCAAAATCACCAACGGGTGAAGCTGAGGCTGAAATTGCATGTACCTTTTTTTTGTATTTCCCACATGTATCATACAAAGTTTGGACCAAATCAGCACAGAAGCTGATGAAAGCTTAAGGATTTAACATTTCATATCTAATTGTGCAAGCCTTCAAAGTTCTCTTGAAGAGCTATTGCATATCTGCAATGTATCACAATTACTAAGTAGGGCAGTATCTGCCTCCAGGCAAGTTGAGATGTGAGATTTAACAGTTCAAAAATTGTAAATATAAGAATAGAGAGTATGAAACAAAAACTTCTGCAACAGAAACTTAAAATCCACCTGAAGGCAGCACAGCAGCTGGCAGCAAAACAGTGTATTAACTGTACTAATGCAAATATTTTATGTTTACATATTATTAACATTATTAAAAATATATATATGATATGTGTTTCTGTATTATATGCACATAACTATATATACACTCAGCACGCAAATTCAGAAAGAAACAGATATCAAAACTCACCTTGAGGATACCAAGAGTTGAAAGGAACTGTCTAGTTCCACACTACTACACTTGGAGCCTGACTGTATGACACAGATGCTAAGGACTCACGTGAGATCCCTAATAGACTCCAGTAATTAAAAACCGCTCATCTTGGCTACACAAGCCGCATGGGCATTATATACACATAATATGAAATACTCAAAAACCACTGGATACTTAGGTGCTGTTCACCTGACAAACATTTCTACCATGCTCTACTTACGGAAAAAAACCCAAACACCCTAAAATCTGACATTTCAATTCCCGGAAGAAATTCCGTATTTTTTTCATGCACATCATTTTAGGATTCTGAAGACATTTTTCTAGGAATACGAAGACATTTGAGGAGCGGTTAGCACTGACCTGCCTCTGCACCCTGGGAGAAGCAGTGTGTAGCAAGGAGAAGAGGTCCTGGAGCAGAGTGAGCTGCTGGGCCAGGTACTGGCGGCCCACGTTGGAGCCGCTGAGCGCCAGGACCATGGAGAGCAGCTCGAAGCAGTAGGCGTCCGAGGAGGCGTCCTCGTCGCTGGGCTGTGAGTTGGCGTTCTCCTTGCTGGAGATGGCGTGCTCCCACTCCTCGCGGACGCGCGTCGCCTCCATCCGGATGGCCTGCACTATGTGGGCACACACCTGGCCAAACAGAAGCCAAACACACAACAGCTCTTAAAAACTTTCAGCAAGTGTAAAACATTGTGGATTAGGTACGTTCGCAAGTATGGCTAAAATGAGAAACCCATGAAATTTGGTTTGTACTTAAATTCCTTTTTAACATAAATTCAAGTGAAGAATAAAATGCTGAATTTGCTCATCTTTGTTCTGGAAAATTTAACTGAAATTATTTTTTACTGTTTTTCAGATCCTGCCTTTTAATTAACTTTTTACTTAGAATTCAGGCTAAAAAAACCACTCCACATAAAACCCCTAAGAAATACATTTACTCAATGCACACAAATGAAAAGCACTTATTAAAATAGTCTCTTGTTCAGTTTAATAATCAGGAAGCTTAAAAAAATTTTAGAAACAATAGCACGGTAAAAATAATTTTTAGGAGATTACAATGTTTGCCAAGATGAGTGACAGAAGAGTGGATTCTGCTTAACTTACTAAACTAACAAATTTCAAAATTAACCAATAGCTCTACTATTGTGAAAATCTCCATTGCAATATTCACTGAAAATGAGCTTATTTATTACAAGACACCAATAATTAATCCTCAAATAATTTCAAAAGGAACAAACCTGTTTCTGCAAATTTGTCAGTTTGCTCCGGCTGAATATGATCCCTACCATGTGCTCCTTCAGGTCGGCATCTGATGTTGCCTTCATAAAAAGCATATTTAATATTAGATCCAAAGTTTCAAGAACATTTCCTAATTACTGCAGCAATCAGCAGGGAATCTATCAACAAACTGTGTTTCAGAAGTTTGTAGCATTTTTTTTTTACAGAGAAGATATATAAGCAAGCTCAATTTAACTATGGTTAATAAATACCTCTTCAGTGTATTTACCTTCTGTTTGTAAGAGGCATTTAAGCAGGAAATGAAATAATAGGCAAAACAAGTGGAGTGCAGTTTCTTCATACTTTTTCTCTAAACATTATCAGAGCCTCTCTTGAGGCACAAGATAATAGGCAAGGACTTTTAGGTTGTCTATTACCACAGGTGTTAAGTACTTCTGTAATTGTAGGCATCAGTTGCATCATCATCACTGTGATGTTTCCATTAAATGCATATGCCTCAGTTATAATTTATTTTAAAAAAAAGACACTATCGTTTACTATTAAAAATACACTATGATTTTTTAAAAATAAGCAATTGTGATATTTTACTTCTGTTTTGATCTGAAAATTATGCAGCATAAGAAAAGGAACAAACACTGAAAATCATCCTGGATCATTTTTTTCAGTAAAGTATTATTGACAGAATACAAATAAATACATTGTGTACTTTTTCTTCTCCTTCTGGGGAAGACAACAGTGCTTTTTCTTCTTGTTCTGGGGTTGGCTCAGCATCTCCAGAGATGAGTTTTCCAAATACCTGGAAGAAAGACAATGATAATTAGCATATCTCAAAGATAAACTTGTGCAGATGTGACATTTTACATTAAAACATAAAGCACTTGAAGTTTACAATTCACAGTAACTTTTGCTGTATAACACATCATTAAAATCCCACCTGGGATGTTATAAGTCGGAATACTCGCAGTGTCTCAGATTCACAGTTTCTTTGTTGAGCCACACTTGCAGAAATCTGGCCTGCTATTTTAATGCTTTCACCATCCTTCCATCCAAGAATTTTTACTTGTCGAACTCTTAGCGTGTTCTCTGGACCTTTCAATTCAATTTTGATGATGTGATTATCACCCCCAGGAAGTTCACTTGTTACCCAGCCAATATGTCTTGAATCCAAGTCTACCTATTAAAGAGGAATATAAAGTTGGAAACTGACATTACATCAAATAAAAAGTCACCTACCATCATATATCACTGTAACAAATACTATGCTTGTAATGAAAATTTCAACCTGAGCCCTAGTAGGACTTACATTTAATTATAAAAACATTCAACTTCGTGAATTCAGATTAAAAAAATGACATACAGCCATTTCTGTTATCTTTAAAGCTTATTAGAAATAGTGGCCTACCTATCCCTTTTATTCTCAAAGCAACAGTTCATATATTAAGAAAACTCTTAAAACTAGTATTTGTTCAACACTTTTCTGAAAAAAGAAAAAAAGCCTCTATAATTTAAGTGAAAATATAACACACAATTACCAGTAGATACATTATTTAATCTCTATTCACACAAACCCCTGCCAAAGAAATTGTTACTCTGTGGAAGTCAGATCTGCTATCCTTATCAAGACATGCAGGACTTAACTGTAAAAAAGAGAGATGAACCGTATGAAATTAAGTTTATTTTAAAGTAAATACTGTTTAAAAAAAAAAAGAACATAAATAATGCTATATGAAATAATGTATTTCATATGAAACTGCAATGCCACTACTGGAAACCAAGGACTGATAGGGTGCAGTGCCTGACATCATTACTCAGAGAAACCCAAGCCCTGAGCCAAGGGAGTCCTCTCTCCTATCCACAGGCTCATTTATAATCAAGCTAATATTTATTCCTTCCCATTTCTACACTAATTCTCAATGTCTGCATTGAACTGTGCTGCAGCAGACAAGGCTAACTTTTCTTTTAAATACCATGAGACAGGATACAGTATGTGGGTGTGCTGGAAGGTAAAAAGCTGTTGGAGAAGCGTCAGAGCAAAGAGGGAGCAAAGCTGAATCAGTTCCTGCCTGTGTTCTGGGAGTCCTTTTTGGAAACCTTCTATAGCTGAAAGGATAAGTTACTATATAGTAATTAAAACTAAATTAATCTAAGGAACATTTTACATAACCCTGTTCTGTTTCAGCAGAAAAGTAAAAGCTTGATCAACAGTCAGTATACATGATTGAATTCTGTCATTAATAACACAGTATTTTCCAAGGCTTATTATGATGCCTGATACTTGCAAAGTAATTTATCTACTGTAAGAAATGGAAACTATTTGCTTAGAAAATTCTCTGATATGTGCACAAAAAATGACAGCAATTTTACTATGTCAACTGTTAAAATGTTTACCTGCTTTATTCTGCAGAGATCTTCCACTGCCTTGCCAGTTAGGAAGGTCATAGAGGTCACTTTGTTCTGCAACAAAGTGGCAAAATAAGAATGAAACACTTCAACTGAGACAGTTCTGACTACTACTTCTGTATTAAGAGAGTACATACATAAAAGAGAAAAGTTGCTTCATTACAAAAAAAAAAAAAAAGATCTAAAGCAAGGACAAAGAATTCCAAAATACAGCTCTCTAAAACAGTTTGTTCTTTGTATTAAAAGCTGTGGTTGAAATACAGATATATTTGTGACATTCAATTACTGTACAGCTCAATAAAAAAGACGGTAGAAAATCTAGAAAATTTGCATTTTATGAAAGCTCCTTCTTTCAATGCTTCTGCAAATATGATGAGCAAGAAAAGTAACTTAAAATAATTAAATTATTGAAAATGCATCTGAAATTGAACACACCACTGAGAATTAAGTCTCCCACTTTCAGTTTTATGCAACTTCAAATTCAGACAGACTGGTTTAATCGTAACAGTTTCTAATTTCTAAATCACAGAATTTAGAAACTTTACTTCAAAATGTGAACTTCTGAATTAGAATTTACAACTGATAAAGAAAACAGCACTTCTTGATTGATAAACACATACAACTTAGACTATGCACCTTCAGTGAGAGACAGTTTTACATTCTTCTTACCCCGAGATCTCTGGAATTGTCTACATGAACACAAACGTAACGTGCATTGATTCCTTTAACACAGTTAATTGTGATGTTTTTAGTTTTGTTTTTGTCCTCATCTCCTGACTCCCAGAACGTTTCTGTAGACCCATCTGTTAAACTACCAATCATGGCAGGTCGGCTTGATGTTTTAATGTCAACAATGCTGGTTAGGTCTTTCAGACAAACCACTATACATAGTTCCTGTGAAAACAAACGGAAATACTTAAAATACATGGCAGTAAGCCCAAATACAAGCACGATTTAAAATTTTTAAAAACACTTAGGTATTTCTGTTTTGAGGAATGGGCTCTCCAAGAAATATGTGCTTTATTGATTCAAATTAGTCAGTCCTTTAAACCAAAGGAAATATTAATAGCTAAGAATTGAATATATTAGCAAATGCCTAAATAATTAATAAATGGAAGAAAACGCTTCAAAAATATTAAACAGAAGTATTAATTCACGCTCCTTGGAATAACTGACGGAAAAAGATGTAAGCAAAGAAGAACTGGAACTACACGGTATTTAAGAAGTTAACTAACTCCATGACATAATGGACTTCAAGACATTCCCCAAAAACTTCACTTGCAAACAAGCACTTACAAGCACTGCTCCAAAATTTAGGTTTGAGTGATATACAGGCTAAGGGTCAATATTTAAACCTGTGAAGCTAAACATGAGAGCCTAAATAGCAGATCCCAAACTGACATATGTTCAAGGAAATACAACATTAGAATAAGGAATCTTTTAATTTAAAGAGAATCATCATCGGAAGTACAGACTGTTCACAAATGATCTCTGCTTCTGAGCCAGAGCTGTAATACTTGCCTGATTCATGACTTCAAAACCAGACTGAACGCTGATACTAAAACTCTCTTCACTATCTCCATCATCAGATTTAGACAAAATATTGTTGATATGATGAAAAACATTGCTCTGGTGCAGGAACTGGTGATCAGATTGTTTGAATTTAAGACTCCAGCACCTGAAAACACATTTAGAGGACTTAGAAATTTTGACTGTTGTTAAAAGACGTAACTTACCAATGAAAAGATTAATTACATTTTTGCTTCTCAAAATATTTTCTTCAAATTTTAACTTCAAATTTTGCAGGACCTCAAGTGCTTCTAGTGCACCATTTTGAGGAAGGCAGGAATAAACTGTTCTTAGAATTTTAATAGTAAATGCAACTGTTATTATTAATTTTGCGTCTTTGAGACAGATACACAGAAACAATCTCAAAGTTTAAAGATACTATCCAGGTGATGGATTTCTGAGCAAAGGGCACTATGCTACCATGCACATACATGCAGATCCTACCATATTATCCTGTAAGATGTTTTCTTTTTCATAGTGGACCCAGTATAGAATTTAAAAGCAAGTACATTTCTCTCAACAAAGTCCTTTAGATTATTATTTATATGTATAAACACATATCTGTGTCTTCCATGTATCTCTTTCCTAGTGGTAAGGATAGACATGCTTCTCGCACAAAGTTTTCACGCATCCTATTTACATTGCAAAATCTTTTAACTGTAATTCTACAACATTTCCGGCCTTTTCAAGAATTTTCTTAATTTGTGCTTACCTTAAGGCCATTTGCTGTAATGCACTACCACTGGGAAGAGACATCATAAGATCAGAGATTGTCTGAAGAAGACGATGGAAAGTGTGGGGTAGGGGGTGAGCTGCTTCCCCAGCAATCACTATATCTGACAGAGGGTGTTCACACACTCTTGTGTCTTTCTCCTACAGTGCAAAGCAATTCGTGTGTTATTAAGAGACCTTCTGAGAAAAAAAGGTTAAGTAAGCAAAAACATTTACGCTATTTGTTTTAAGAGTAACTGCAACAACCTTACAATGAATGTGAACTTGACGCAGTTCCTGTCAGAGAATTTTTACAGTAAGTTACACATGAGCCCCAAACAGGGAATTTGGGAAGTATATTGTATACTGCCATGTATTTCTCATCATTTAAAGATGTGAAACATTACACTGCAATAATTTGAAAAAAAAAGAAACAAACCAGAAATAAATAACATATTCCAGCCGTTGAAACCAACTTTGTCTGAGCAGCAAAATCCAGCCACAGCAAACTTGATAACTAAGCTAATGTTATCAGTTGCTGCATTTCATTAGAGCTGTGAAAATAATAATTCTTAGTTAAGGTGTGTCAGAAAAGCAGTGTACCAGGTTACACTGCTGAAAAGACTAATTTCAGACCATCTCATTTCAAAACTGGATTAGATTTCAAGTGATAAAGACTGCCCTGACTTATTAACAGCACTAGCATGATTTTTTTGAGCTATTCTTTGTGGACATGATAATGTTTTAAATAAGAGCTAAGTCTAGAAGAGATTGTATGAAGATATCGTTTGAAAGTGTGATATGTTAGACTATACCATTTTACATGCTACATTTTCAGAACTAACTACAGATTTTTCTTACATCACTAAATTAAGTATACCTAGTGCACATAATTACTTATTTATGTAATTATTTATATATACACACATTTTTATTTATATATACACACATATATACAGGAGTATGTAAATTAACTATGTATTTTCATAACTAACTATGGACTTTTATTAGAACTCTGAAAGAGAAAAAAATAAACCACAAAGCTTCTTTAAAAAATATTTTCTCTCTTCTCTCTTGTAAATTTTTTTAATGGATTAGCAATGTGCTTGTGCTTTTTTGCTTTCTCATTTCCCATGAATACTCAAAAATAATGCCTTAAAAGACCATGTCATTCGCTAACACACAGAATCTCATTATTTAGAAGAAAAATTAATCTATGTCTACAATTTAAGGTTTTGTTTCACAGTGAGAGGATCAAGGAATTTTTTTTGCCCATAAAAATATTTCTAATGTGCCTACAAAACCAGCAGAGATGAAAGGAGAGCAGAACCTCACTTACTTGTTCTGCATTTTCTTTATTTGATTTATTTTCTTCATCCTCTTCTTCTTCAGGCTCTACAGGTGCAGGAGTCAGAGAAGCCACAAAATGCCACAAAATATCATGAAGAGAAGTTGTTTGAATGACATTACAAAGAAGCCAGTTGAAGGCCTGAAACAAATTACATACAAGGAATTACCAAGTGGTTAAGCAAACCTGGAGTAAAACCATTTCCTAAACCATTTATCTAAGGAGGTGCACTGATGATTTGCACAGGCAAATAATAATGCAAAGGTTTTCAAGTAAGATGTTATTGCTCTGCAGCTAAAATAGTTTATTAAAATGACAACTGTATTACAGGGAATATAGCATAATCTTAAAAAAACCCCTCCAAGACAGAATTTACGACCATCTTATTTTAATCACACAAGATCCATCAGTACATTAATACCTCCATGGCAAAGACTCGGCAAGCAGATTTCCGTAAGGCTTGTTTCATTGCTATTTCAAGTCCTTCCAGATCATGATGCTGGATTACAAATGCCAATACTGGCCACTGGAAATTTCTCTCTCCTTTGGAAAGAGAGCTGTGGGCGGAGATTAACCGAGAAAGTTCAGGAGATGGATGTCTCAGGAGAGAGGACCCCACTTCTATGCAAAAGCATAAAAATATGCATACATTAGATTCCTTGTCCATTTCAATTTTATAGCCACAGTAAAAATTAAAAGCAATAAAGCACTTTTAGAATTGATTCTTTATTCTGAGAGAAAATTGCATTAAAAAAGCAATGTGGAAAAATGATGCTTCAACTGAGAAAGAAAACACCACCTTCACTTTTAAATCCGGCACAGAAGATTCACCACCAATTTCAGAATTACAGTAAATCCTAAGCCAATCTTAGGCTAATTCTGTGCTGATTAACAAACACCTAATGTTTACTATTAGTTTGTTTTATAACTAAAAACATATATTTATAAAAAATATATTTGTCTACAGTTTCCAAGAAGAATTGCAAATCCTTGAGTAATTTTTCCCTGCTTCTGATGTCTGTGCTCTTACCCGCATCTCCACTGTTGACTCGTCTCCTGGGGATTGCCTTTACACGTGCTGGCAAAATTGAGTGCTGTTTGTCATATTCTGATGCAACAACTGAATATGATCTTTGAAAGACTGTGCGCTTTGCAAGATCTGTATCTGTTATTGGACTGGTTTCCAAACTACAAAGAAATCAGTGAAGTAACACACCCATTAACAAATATATAGAGTATATATTAATTATACACCAATAATTAATAAGGATACATGCATTTCATAATCACAATGCTACTACTGTATGAAACTTTGTCTTATGTACCTAAAAACTGTTTAAATGCTGGAAAAGAAGGAGCACATATTAGAATTACACACGGTGAAAAAGCATGCAAGTGCTCTACAAAAAGATGTAATGATGGACATGATGAGTTCCAAGAATTTAGGTATTTCTTTTAGAGAGATATAAACATTCAGATCATGCCTAAATTGAAGTTTCAGACCAAACTTCTCCTGAGAATGCATGTGAAAACATCTATGAAGTGAATTTTTAATATGCAAGCCAACTGAAATTTAGAAATTTATGTGAAGTAATAGTTTCTAACATCATTAGCCTTAAAGTCAAATTTGAATTGCTACAGCTATACCTCTGACATGTTTTACTCCTTACCTTCAGTGGACTTCTTACAGTCTGCAGAAGGACTCCCAGCTTATGCTGTCCCTATAGGCCTCAGGAGACCATGATGTCCACAGTTTTAATAAAGGAATATACCAATACGATGCACTCTTAAGGAGTTTTGTTAGAAAAGTTCTATTTCTGAAAAGACTACATTATAGATTGTAGTATTCCAATAAACTATTTGTGCAGTCAGTATGAAATACAACAAATTGAAATAAAAACAGATTAAAAGCAAATTTTCTCTTCATTACATCCTCACTATAATATGAGGAATCACTGACATTTGAAAACACTGAGTATCTAAGTAAATTCTGGACTTTTATTAATAGTAAGAGTCATTTTTTCCCTGGTGAAACAAATTTATATACCTGCTTGAATTAGATCACAGTAAACTTATGGAGATAAGAAGGTGGCTTAACCTGACAGAAACCATCTAGCACTCTTGGTCCTAGATAGCATTGTCGTTTCTTCAGCGACATTTTTATGTCCCACAGAACAAAGCAGCAACATCTGCTTTGAAAACTGTAAGGTAATGAAATTTCCTCCAGTTCAAATTTCCCTTCAGAATGAAATCCTGAAAGGAGAACAACAGCTACTTCCTGTCAAAAAGGCCATTAATCTGCACTCAATCAGTTGTGATAAAGAATAGATATACAGTCAAAAAAACCTGCTACATTTTCAAGGACTTTGCAACAGTTACAGTCCTTGAATTATTGATCTTTAGATCACTTCTTCAGTTCTGAAGATTCTGGAAAAATTGTCTCTATGGGGAAATAAGCAGGCCTGAAGTAGAGGCTATGGATAAATTTCCCTGTATGCTAAGAGTCAACTGAACAAATTTTTTCGTATTTGCGTTGTAAACCCAGGACCTTTCTAGAGAGAAGTAATTGGTTTGAAGTACAGTAATAAGTTTCAGTTCTGATTTGTATAATCCTTGCATATATACATATTCAAACACATTCCACTGCTAACAGTTGAAAATATACCTGATATGCTACAATTCACGGAAAATTTCCTAACTACAGCTCCATATGCTTTTGGCTTTTATGCTGCTGTTTCAGAGACTGATCTGATACTTTAGCTTCTTAACTGCAGCAATGTTTTCCTTTTATTTATTTTTTTTTAAAATTGGTGTTATGCTACTGCTTTAACATTTGTATGTAGTACCTAGAATTACAAGGAAGTACCTTGGAGGCATAGACTTCATGTTACTCTCTGGCTCTTCAAAGACATTAGGGCTTGCGTCAGGAGTAACGGAGATGTATGGTGCAGGTACTGAAGTTGAGCGCAAGTATCTCATCTCATCCTGGAAAAGGTTATCATCCTGGTACCCAACAAAATTTTCATGATGCCTACACCAAATTAGATTTTTAAATTAGGATTAAAGATTAAAAATTGCTGAAACACACACATACACAAAAGTAGTTTGCCAATACACTTCATCAGCCAGTGCTATTCGCTTACTCTTCACCTATTAATGCTTTTAAGCTGGCTGTGGCTTTAAAGTGTCCATGGAAAATACAGTGGCATTTTCAACCAGCAGGGAGTGAGGATCACCCTTTTCTATCTTTTAGTATTTTCATTAGGTATTCCCAGAATGTATTTTAGGTCCAAACATCTACTCAACATAAACACGAGACACTACAGTGAAATTCACTTAGATACACTGAGAAAGCACAAGTCTTCTGGTTTCCTTCTTACTATTTTTAGCTGTGAAGAGAAAAAAGTAGCACATATGTCTGCTACTAACACACTAAGTTAAACTCTTTGAGAAATTCTGAATTCTTTGGACAGAAACTGAACTGTTATAAAATATTTAGCATCTGAAAGCTACTTAGGGCATATTTGACTCAAGAAGAAAATACAATCTAAAAAACTGAACAAGATCACAGATCAAAACAGCTAGAAGAAAAAAAAAATCATAAAGAATTAGGAAAATATGTATTTTTCCATATAAGTCTTAGTTTAGTTTACACACACATTTTATCCAACATTATACATACATGAGTGTTAAAATCAATATTCACACACTTCCTTTAATTACCTTGCTAATGTCTGTAGATAGAGACATGGCATCTTAATGGGAAAGTCTTCAGAAATTCCTTCTTTGAGACTGGGAAGTTGAGACTGGAATGCTTTTGCAGGATGATAGCAGAGGATACTGGGCTCAGCAGCACTACTCAGCGACAGTAAATACAGTGCATTGGCTTTAATCACTTGATGAGCTTCCATAGTTGGCAAGGCACGAGGTGTCTTAACCTGCATTGGTTTTCTCCTAGATTGTTTAATCTAGATAAATTTAAATAAGGTATAATTAAATTCACCACAGGAAAATCTGACAACCTATAGTACAGCTGTTTAATTCTACCTGCTGTAAAATACCTTCTATGACAAAACACATTTCTATTACTTTCCTACCTTTGTAAACATTTAATAAACAGCTGATAGTTTTGACATTTGCCTCAGGATTAATTTCACATGCAAAAAGTTTTAAAAAGTTTAGTTTAAAAAATAAAGTTAAATTAGCATTGTTCTGCTTACCTTGAAACATCAACATATTTGCATACTTCAAGTAAGAATTTGAAATTAGTCCTTAAAGACCAATATAAGAAAAACACCTTTTGTACTATTCCCATTAAAAACTGCTCTAGTGGCATTTTGTATCCAATGATCTGGATTATTAGGATCATTAAAGAAACTATAAACATGAAGTTAGAACAGCACTCATTTTAGCAAACAAATAAAACCATTCAAAGTTAAATAAACTGACAGATACTGAAAAGAATTAATTACTACACTCAATCCTGTGGTTATATTGGGATAAAAAATAAAATTACTTTACAAATTTGAGAACACTATCATCTGAAGAGAAGAAATCCAGTCAGAAGCCAGTGAAGTTTCTATTTTATTATCTTAAACCTATCAATGAGGATAAGAAGATATTCCAAAACTTTCCAAATTACGAAATACCAAATTTCTTAAACTAGCCCTTCTTTTCAAATTGTAAACATAGCACTATTAAGCAGATAGACAGCTAAAAGCATATGAGTTGAAAATACCTTCTCTCTTGCTGCTGCTTGCTTTTCACGGAGATACTTTTCTCTGCATCGATCGCACACCAAATACCATGTGCTCCCTCCAATGCCACCATCGCCACAATTCCCAGCCCATCCTCCACAGAAGTGCCCAATGCTATTGTAACCTTGGCCACCTGCATAGCGGCCACAACCTACATCAGGGGAAAGGTGAAAACCAGTTATTTCAAAAGAAGAATTCTTATTCTATTATTTATTGATGTAAGAGAGGGATGAAGAGGAGAGAAAGAAAGACGCTTGTCTTGTCCTGGCCTAATTTTCTACTTTTCTGTATGTCTAAATTGGTTACAAAACAAGGTTCTTGTCCATGTTTCCCACCAGTGTATAAAGAATCCAAATGCACTGTAGTTTTCAAGTTTCTATAATGAATTTGTCCGAAGCATGAACAGCTCCCTATTTAGACAGCTACGTGATGGTAAGGTCAGGATTGTAAGTTAGTCAACAACATCTGTAATTTAACAAACAAAAACCTTGCCTCCTAGCTAACAAAGCTTAAGAGGGAATGGAGTGTATTCTTTTGCTGATTACAGTTTCTCAGAAAGATTCAGGACTTTAACTTTGCACATAGAGCTACAAAAAAGTACATACCAACAAGTACAACAAAAAAATTAAGTCACTGATACCCAGCACTGACACAGCAGACGGAAGTTTTCTACTCTTGACAGTAGAACAGTAATAGAAAACTTCTGGCAATGTATAAACTCTGATCAATCTCATTTTTTATTTCCAATTTTCTCAGCACAGTTTCAAATCCTAAAGTGTAAAAACTGGCATATTTCTGAAGAGCTACTGTAAAGTCAGAGCATTGTTTTGACCTTGTTTCAAACAACTTTGAAACTTCAGATCCGTAACTACTTAAAATTATACACAAAGATGTGCAAATAATCCATACGCAAGTATAACTTTTAATTTAGTGTATATAACAGAAAGGATAGCCTGACACATTTTCATAACAGTAACTAATACCAGAACATGTGTGTGAAATACAATTTATAGATCGACATGGGAATTAAAAATATGGAGTCTTACCCGGATGAGCTTGTCTCATGTGGTAAGTCACTGGATATGGATGGGATTCTCCACACAGCTCACAGATGGTGTCTTTTTCAGGTCCTCCCACTGCAAGCTGGGCCATCTCACCAAAAAGATTTCCCCTTGGCCTAGTCTCAACCTTTTCTTTTTTCTTTTTCTCCTTTTTAGCTTTCTTGTTATCTTTGTCACTTTCCTTCTTCTTTAACACTGCACAAGAACCAGGACTTGGAAAAATCATGTTTTGGGAAGCTGCTTTAATAGTTGCTAAAGAAATATCTTCCCAGAAAGCTACCAAGTGCTGCAGTGTTAATGGAAGAGGAGACTTGGATTTCATTGTGTGATGACTGGATGTTTCAAAGGAGGTAGTTTCAGTTTTTCCATCCTCACACTTTTCATGCAGAGGAGGTTCTTTCAGCATTGAGAGGACTTTGTTCTTATTGATGCTACCCATTTTAGATATATCTGGTCCGTGAGGCGAGATGTTGAACATGTTAAGAGCAGATGATATTTCCAATGAATGTCTATTTTTCAACTTGGTTTCTTTTTCCTCTGCAGGTTGTTGAGTAAGACTGCTTCGTATGGGTGCATGCTCTTTGGACAGTTCTGGATTAAACTTTAAAAAAGATGAGCATGCCATGGCATCATGAACTATTCCTTCATGCCAAAGAAATGCAGCAAACACTGCTCGAGCACATTCTGCAACAGAAGGTGACATTGCTTGCTTGGCAGGCTCTATGGGCTTTGAGCCATCTCCTTTGAAAAGGAAGTTGGATTTTTCCTTTTTGGGTCTTGTGTGCCTGCCAGCACATTTACGGCTCACTTTTGGAGATGCTCTCATGTCTTGCTCATCCTTCAGTGGTGCTTTTCCAATGCTGAAATGAACTTTATTAGAACCATCATCCAGACTTCTGAATTCAGTGTTGTCTTCACAGGTGGTATCTGTAATGCTGTCAGTCTTCAAAGTACTTGAAGTACAGACTTCAACTACCTCACTGTGAAGGTTTTCTTGCACAACATGAGGGGAAGGAGCTCTGTTTTCAGGTTCTGGTACAGGTTTTCCATCTTTTGCAATAATTTTTGGTTTGGGTGAAGTGGATCTCCCCCTTAAGGGTTCTGTTAGTGGCACTTTCTTTTTGCGAAGGGTGTCCGGATCTAATGTGTAAGAATCTGATTTGGAGCGTTCTCGAGGAGGATCAAGCTTTGTTTTTACAGGGGATGAAGCTTTCTGAGGTAGAGCTTTGTCATGGGGTGATGAGGATCGTGGAGAACTAGCACCAGATCTAACACCTGTAAGTGTCTTTGTCTTTGGAGAAGATGACCGGGTTCCTGGCCCTGGAGATTCAGCTCTCAGACCAGGAGTTGTTCTTCCATCAGTTTTTAGTGTTTGCAAAGTGTTATGATTTGGCGACAAAGACCTGCTGTGCGAGTCTGACCGCAACTTTGCAGCATCTGATTTCAGCATCAGACACTCACTGGCTGATAAGCTGTCGGTATTTCGGGGTTTCTTCTGCTCGGCAGCAGCTCTGTTCATTCGCACATCAAGCTTGGGTGACCTACAGTCAGCTCTGTGTTTTGATGACATATCTGATTTTCCTGCTGGAGAAATCGGTCTAGCAGCTCCTGTGAAATTCATTCGGTCACCTGTGTAATATTTTATAATTGAATTGTTACATGTTGACAATAACACCTTTAAGAGAACAAAACAAGGACTAAAGACCCGAACACAAGATAAAGATCAAACACATGCTTCTGTTCGCATCAAAATGAAAGGAAACATGAAGGGATCTTTTTCCCCCTAGAATACTTTCAATATATTTCTTTTCCCAAAGATACACAGAAACAAGTGTTAGAAAGTTTTTACAGAGAAAACACTACTATAGAGGTATCAAAAGGCATAGTTCACTCTTTCTACAAAACACTAGTAAAGAAGTGCAATTTACATCCTTAGGTAAAATTCCAAGAGTTAACTAAGTTTACCACGGTTGCAACAGAAACCAGGGACCATTCATCTATTATCTCAATGTGTGACAGGCTGACTGCAAGAGGAGACTTGCATAGAGGTCAAATGTATGGCCAAATTTATTTTCTTTGGTGCTCAAAAGTCAGGAATTGTAGGAAGTAAACACTGTTAATAAGACAAATTGGGCAAGAGGCTTACAAATATGCTCAAAACTACTCAAATTGATAATCTGAGGAATCTACTTTTTGAAGACCACAATCTACCCATGCTCTGCTACCAAAACACTTAAAAAACCCCCCAAAACAACAAACCAACTTTTTTCAACCACAAAGTTAAATGGCCAGCTCTGGTCAATGATATCCTCTTACTTTGATGCACCAATTTATTGTTCCTGTGCACAGTGACTTTGTACATATACTAATCTACAGAGCTATAAGAACTACAGGCAGCTTAGTACAAGTACATCCAAAACAAGGTTATGCAAAAAGTACCTTACAAAGGCAATCTGCCTCTAATAC
Source organism: Eulacestoma nigropectus (assembly GCA_013397775.1). Lineage (NCBI taxonomy): Eukaryota > Metazoa > Chordata > Aves > Passeriformes > Eulacestoma > Eulacestoma nigropectus. Next base: position 1,662,674 of record VZTE01002171.1, read on the forward strand.
CTCTGTGAATCAAGCCTCTTGTAGAATGGTATTTTGAAAATTAATTCAAGCAATATGGAGATTACTGGCAAGCAATGCAGCAGTTAATACAGCTGTCCCTCCATAAATCCTTATACTGCAAAATCTTGAACACAGAGTTAAATCCTTCTGATTTGGATGGGTTTTCATTAATTAAACATGAGAATTGTTTCCCTAGTAAGGCCTACAGAATTAGGACACAGCACTTAGGAATATTTTACTTTTCTAGATATTAAAAGGTTGCTTGCACTTGTCTGGGCACATTTTTGGGAAAGCAACTATGTGTTAAAAGATAAGGTTTCAATTAATCAGAGAATATTTGCAAATTTAGGCCTTGATTTCTAATGGGAACAGGATAGACAGTCACCTTTTATCTAGTATCTTCAATATTAGAAGCTGTGAAATCAACGTTTACTTTCTTATGCATTATGGGATCTGAAGCAACTTCATGCAGTTCTCAGTCACAAAGCCTTATCCCTATACTAGAAAATATATAGATGCAATTTTTTCCTACTATTATCTCTCACAGTATATAAAAAAAGAAAAATTTTGAGTAAAATTCAGCAACCCAGATGCTTCCTCAGGTTACAAAAATAATATTATTTCACTATTTCCATATTTAAATACCTTACAATAAAATGAACAACAACAGGAAAAAGTGAAATCAAATATTGGGACATTTAACAAGCTTGAAGCTTAGGATACTCTCCTGCCTTCCCAAGACATGGCAGAAGTTCATACTTTTCTGAGTAGAGAAGAAATATTGTGTCTATATTCAGGAATAATACATCAAATGTAAGCAGCAGAATATAATGCAGATATCTCAAATATTTATCAACCTAATCAATTTTGAGAGTCTAATCTGTCTTTATTCTTTTTTCTTATGAGTTCTATAATTGTTTTTCACTTGGAGAGGGGAGATGGAATAGGAAGGCAAGACTTAACATGGTACATTGTGGTTTATAAAATGACTGTTCTTGCTAAAAGAAAAAACAAAAAAGTTTCTGAAGTATCGGTCCAAGCATTTCAACCATGCCAGCTTAGTTATTCACCATTTTTACTAATGAGCTATTTTGAGACGCTGATTTTGTGATAGATTAATTCTGGAATGCAAATTGGAATTACTTTTATACACCTTTTTCCCAGAAACAAATGAAAAGATTAATTTAAGGTCTGCCAGATGACAAAATACTTTAGACAGAAACTTGTACAGAATGCTTCAAGAAAGAGAAAAGTGAAAACATGACAATAATTTCAGAGGACATAGAACACTTCAAGCCATTCAGCAAAGTATCAAATTTAAAGTACATGCATGATTAGCAAATACCAATGAGGAAAACATTCCAGAACAAAACTGCTTATGAAACGTATAGCCTAAAAACAGCTTCCAACAACAAAAACGTATCTTGTTTTTTAAAAAAAAACAAAGGTTTGGATTTGCACATATTCAGGAAAATAATCCTAATTAGCATTCTAGGGTATCAGCACAAAAAGAAAAATCTCACAAAGGAAAAACCACATAATATAGCAAGCTGCTTTGTCTGTAAGCAAAAAAATCTCGGATTTTGTTTCCTGTTTCTTACATACTTCTTTTGCCTATTGTTTGAAAACAGGTGTAATTAGATTGTCACTTTCCTGTTTACAAAGAAGGGACAGCTAGATTGTGTATCATGGAGTTGCTGCAACTCAGGAAGGCAACACTGAATGATTACATCAGATGAGCCCTCAACAAATACCAAACTTGAACATTCGCTTTCAAAACAATATTTTATTAGATGAATGAAATGAAAATGAATGGAAGGAGAAAAAAAACAAACCCAAAACATTTTGCAGGTAAAAATCTGAATAACCTTGCTATGTTGGCATGCATACCCACCCTTCAGTTTGTGAGAGAGAGATGAAATAGCAGAGGCAGGCCCAGCTACATCACTAGTTTTGTAAATACGCTCACGAGAAGCAAGGCAGCAGGATGGAGTTTCTACAGTGGAAAACAGTTGCACAGAAGCAGCACAGATTCAATGGAAAAGCAGCAAAGGTAAAAACAAGCATTTCAAATGATATGCATCTTCTTTGTTACATATTCTGAATTCACTGTAGATTCCTACATTAGTTTTAAACAACAGTAGTTTGTAGTAGAACATAGTAGATCAGCTTCCTTGATCTAAAAATGCTGTGATTTCAATATTAGTTTCTAGGTTCTAGAAGTGCAATATATGGGGGCTAGCTGATGATATTTATGGTTTATTATAAAAACCAGCAGTGTCTAGTTTTGAACTGAACCTGGGTTTGAAATGTTAACATTTAATCTGTAAATTCAGCGATTAATTATTTAGAACTTCCATATGGCCTTCCAGATGACCAATTTACACAATCTTTTGTGGAACTTAGAGAACATCTAAAAATTTGTGTTGAAGTCTCGTTAATCACTGGAAGGAATGAAAAAAATATTAAACACATCAAAACTCTCTGTTTTCAAAAGTGATTGCACCTCAGTAAACTAACGTTTTGAAAAACATTAGTTTTTCACTGCACTTATATAATGTGAAGCTCCTCAATACAAGAGACATAACTAACAGCAGATGAGTGTCAACAGTACCTACATGAAAAATAATCTGTATCAACTCTTAAAATAATTTTGACTTAAAAATTCTGATGTCATCCAAGAAATTTCAGTAGAGTTTTACTGACACTACATCTGTTAGAAGTACAGCTCTACAACAATGAAACTTGGAGAGAATAATAGAGACTTTTCATTTCTGTCTATCATTTTATTTTTCAACTTTTTCTACTTTTTTTCTGATTTTAATTCTAATTCCTATTCCTTGCTTTGGGAAAAAAAAGGTAAAAGTCTTACTGAAGTATTAATTGTTAAAAGTGTGTATGTTAGAAGACACTCTGTTTTAGATACACCCCTTTGTACAAAGAGAGTAAGGTAGCTGTATTGAAAATAAGTAATTTCAATTCCTGCACTACTTAAAACATCTTTTTGTTCTGGTACTACATTTACTAACTTGTACACATGAACATACCAACCCCTGATATCTTATGCAGTGAACTATGGTTTTAGAGACTACACTGAGAAGGTATTCATATATTTGAAGTAAGAATTTCATTCTTTAAAAAAAGAAACTAATCTTTAATTTCCCAACACAGTATTAACACCAGTATTACCTACTGTCGATCCAACAGTAACTATATAGCTTCTGAGTAACAGAATGTCACTGTCCATTTTTAAAGGTAAAAGGCAGACAAACATTAGGAGCACAAAACAGCAATAGAGGCAAACCTAAAAATGTCAATTTGATACACTAGCATCCCACTCTATGAATAATTAAAGGAAAATCTTTACTAAATCCACTTTCATGAATGCACATTTATACTTCATTCTTTCACTCTGTGTCTGAGAATACTTACATTTTATAATGTTGTAATCTAGTGTTGAACAATGTACTACTAGTATTAAATAATTTCAAAGGGACTGTGGGTCGAAGAGAATGACAATCTACATTTACCCAGGATAACTGGTCAGCCTCAGGGACCAACATTTTGATCAGGACTCCCTCTTCTTGAAATATCCTCAAAGACTACAAAAACTTGAAATACAAGGCAGGCAAGGCCTGTCTCATGAGCCATTCAAATGTGACAGTGTACCTTTAGTCATGCTCTTTCTTTCAACATGGAGATAGCTCCATCTTGAAAAGCTACACAATATGGAGACGTAAGAGGCAATTCAATTTCTATGGCAGGATGCAGTCTTAACAGTTGTGCCTACTTCCTCTAGGGAAACCTAGGAAGCAAGACTAACCACTAACTGGTTCATGTGAGTCTTCTTTAAACTCTGTAACAAAACACGTAAAATGTCACTGGAAAATGAAGTTCAAGTTTCTTCTGAAATGCCACTGCTTTTCTGCGTCATGATGAAGGAAAGCACTGACCTGCCTTTGCTGTGTTGCCTAAGCAATGGATGCCTCTTCAAAAACAATGTATTCTTTCACTCACATTTTCTGACACAGAAGGTACAGTACAGCTGTTAGCTGAATTTCCTCCAAGCACTGCAATCAATTTATCTCTTTTCACATCCTGAAAATGCCAAATATCATACTGACAGCGGGACTATGACTTTTTAAAATTATTTCTCCATGAATAAAAGAATGCACTGAAGAAAAAAATGTCTGAATATTAAAAATAGAGAAAAGTATTTGATACGGTTGAAGCAGGGGAATGAGTGAATGAATGAAAGCAAAAGCTGAACTTTGGTATCATCAGAAAAATATTAGCAATATTCCACACCAAAGGTGGGGTTTGGAACACCAACACCTGAGCCACTTAAGTTTACCAAATGAAAGAAACATTTCTGTGCTGGAAGGTTAGATAAAAAAAATAATTCTACATTTTCTACTTTGTAATTACAACTTTTGAAGACATGCTAAGAGAAAATTATTTCTAAAAAAACACTTGACACAATTTCTACTCTTCCTCCAACCTTTACCATACCAGAGCACCAAGGATGGTTTTGGGTTGATCTGGACAAATATATGTTTCGTATGTATCCTTGCCTATAGAATCTGGAAAGCCTAGGTTATGAGATCATTTAATTTAGCTCAAATTTCCAGGATGATGCTTTGGCAATATGCAGCATCTGAAAAAACAGTCAGAGCAGTTGTCATTGGTTTAACTGATGATTAAGTCATTTCAGCACAACACAGAAGAGATCACCATCGCCTGGTTGAGGAGATTCTCTCCATTTTTACTGAAACACTACCAAGAAAGGTTATGTGCTCCATATGTGTGCTGGTCTTCTGTGCCCCCTCTACAGTTTTAGAAAATGCAGAGAGAAGCACTGTGGTTTTAAGTGCAATTTAACCAGCACCTACATGGGAAAGGAACAAAACCAAAAAGAAACTGATTGCACATCACTGAAGGGATGTATCACGGAACTCCTGTATGGATGGTTGGACTGCAGCTCTGCAGCATGGATTGGAAAGGAAGCCTGACAGACACTGTATTGAACAGCAGCTCAGCACTGCAGCTTCTGCTTGGACCAGGAAACAGTACCTCAAGCAAGCTGCCCAGGGCTGCACTGGAAGAGGGTGAACATATCAGAAGTCACAGGGGTCCAAAGCTTTTTCAACCCAGAAATCCATTCCTCACTTGCAGTATCAACTCGGGTGTGAGAAAACATGGCATAAAGGTCTAACACTGGTGACTGCAAAGTCTCACACTTCCCTGCTTAACTTCAGAGCTCAATACCCAATCGTCACATTTTGGCAACTGATGCTGGACCGCATGCCAAGACCCTGTTACCCACACTTGCACATCTAAGGAGATTTATGACCCAGCACATATTGCTGAAGGTTGAGAAACAAGATCTTCCAAGACCCTCTAGGCTTCCACACTTCCCCTACACTCAGAACTCAAACAGAAATTTGAGTCTTCCATGCTTTTAACAAAATTCCTTGACAAATAAATCAAGCAACCAGTAAAAATCTTGTGGCTATGAGAGGTTGCAGTCACAAGCAAATCTGTTACTGATGATCTTAAAAACTGCTCAGAAGCAAGCTGCAGTAATTGCAGCCTGTTTTGGTCAAATATTCAAGGAAGAAACATACATAAACTTGTGATCTTAATGGAAAAAGATTCTTGCTAAGAGTCCAAGTCAATACAGATGTTCTTGTACTCCACGCAGGTTCTGCCAGCTCTTCTCCTTTTCTGAACTTTTAGTTGCATACAAGACTGACAAAGAATTAAAATAAATGGCAAGAGTACCTTAATTTTGTTTGTCCCTGTGAAAAAGAAAACAATCTCTTGTACAACCATGTCTGAAAATCAGCAAAGGAATTAAGCAGAAAGAACAATCATCCCTTCACAGAGTTCTAGCAAGTGACATGAAACTAACAGAGTTTCCCTTTTGATTTTTCTAATATCCCTTCTGCAACAAATTCTTTGATGTAACACAGAGCGCTGGTGTTACTTATTTATGATGTGAAAGGAATAACAGAGACACTTTTTATTTCTTCAAGTATTGCATCTCAGGAGGTGACTGTCCCAAACTGTAGTATTCGGAAAAAAAAACCAGACACTGTGTTTGAGGATAAAAGGTTGTGACAAGCCCTTTCCCTCTTTCTTAAATGAATTTGCAAACCAAACCTCAAGGACAGAAAAACCTCCTAAAAAACCAGCTACCAACAAACACTTCTAAGGAAAACTATAATCTCTCACCAGCACAAAGTATGTTCATATCAGATCAACATTTTTCGTCCTATAATAAAAATCTAAATTACAGAAATAATTCTAGAGGGCATTCAGCAGGATCCTAACTTTTCTCAGAATTATGCTTCCAAACCAAATTTCTCCCCAGGAGTAGAGATACCTGACGAAGAACAGAAAATGTAAATAGGAGACTGAACTATTTAGACTGACTTGCAATCGAGAGTGGTATTTAGTATATAACCTCTGAAGACATGGAAATCTAGGCTGGCACAACTTCTTTCAACTATTAGACTATCACTAGTCCATTTAATATAACAGTTTATTGACTATAAACATTCATTTTAATTTTAAAATCTAACTTTACTTCAGGAAGCACTTAAGGAGGGAGCACATAATTTGAAACAAACTCAGCACATCTAGGGCAAAAATTCAATTGACTTGATATGGACTCTTAGGATATGTTGTTTAATGGATTTAAGTTTTAATTACATGTTTGGTAACAGGAGGCTATAAAGTGATTTAGAAATAATGAATTAAAATTGCATACTTACAATGAGTTCCTGTTACAGTTCTATTTTAACTGCATCAGACTATTAAATGAGATATTTACATTATCTGCATCAAACCTGACACTGGATAATAAACTTAAAAAAAAAAAAAAGTCCTTGTATCAAATCACAGTCGGTGTACCAGTACACCAGTTCAGGCTGACAATTTTTGGCCTTCTGAAAGGGCAAATAACCAAATTGGTTGAGACCTTATACTAAGCTAGGATCCCAAATCAGGTATAAATTTGAAAAATTTCTCTAGTTTCATCATTTTTTTTATTTGGTAGACCACTAGTGCTCCCCCGCTACCTGACAAAAAAAGGCTTCCGTTTGCTTTGGATCCTTATTAAAACACAAAACACGGCTGTAGCTTACTGAATACAGTTTATCTACATCTCTTGGACAGAGAATCTATTGAGCAAGATCTTGCTGGGCAGTCAAAAATGCTGTTTTTGTCTTCATACAATATAGGTCTAAATGCTAAAGGACAAATCATCTGAAATGTGAAATATGACAATTACGGTATTTGCGATGTAAAGCTGAATAACTGACTTTACCTCTCCCAACAAGAAAAAAAAAACCTAAAAGTGATGGGAAAGAATAAATGTTTGACACATTCTCAATGAGTGTGTACTGATGCCACTGGCAATCAGCTATTTTATCGGAGTAGTTTTTGGAATATTCTGCTTTCCGGAAGTCAATGTAAGTCCAGCAAAACTATGTAAGATCACAGTCAGAATATTTCTGACAGTCCTTGTAGAAGCGGATTAGAAATTTTAATCTAGTTCTCACATGAAGGATTTCACTGTCACTTCAGTAGTGTTCCTGTGACTTGTGCTATAACTGTTCTGCATGTAAGAGAGAATTTAGTGCAGTATCAGTTATCCATCATGAATGCTGAGCTTTCGTTTCCATTAATCAAAACCAAAACAGTTTCCTGTCCTCCCACTAGTAATCAGGTTAACTGGTATTCACCTCAAGGAGCAAACTTTCACGTCCATGCCAATCCTATGAGCACCCAACAGAAAACTAACAAAACATTTCTTATGAGTAGTGCCAAGTTGTTCCCACTGTCCAGCTACATCCCTAAAGTTAGGAGCAATGACAAGAGTTTAGGAAGCAAGACAAGTTAATACCTATGAACTTACTGCAGTGCATTTCTGATGTTAAAAGAATTATCACCATTTTTTACTACATGAAATATTTACCTTAATTACAAACCAGAGTTGCTTAAAATATTGGAAATGCACTTTCATGACTTGTCTACAGTGAAGAACACACACAAAACCAAAATACTGTCAACATAAAAAATAAAGTTTAACAAGTATACTTCTTTGGGAGCATTACCCCACATGCTTCTGAATCATGAAAAACTTAAAAAAACAAAACCAGAAAGGTGCACTGTGGGATGATTAGTAGCTGGTAAGCAACTGAGAATAGCAATGTCAAAGCTGCAGAAACGGACAGATGAGGCAGGTAAGGCTGACAAACTTACTCTGAAGCTGTGGCTGAGGCTGCTGGAAGGAAAGGGGCTGTCCGAACACAAATGGACTGTGGACAAGGGAAGAGGGAGGTTTTGCAGCTTGATCAAAGATGGAAGGAGCTGGGAGATTTGGCCGTGACTGAATGGAATTCAGTATGGCACTCAGTTGGTCACCTGTAGTGGGCAAAACAGTCAAAACTACAACCTGTTACCTGTCATTCTCCAGAAAGGCAGAGTAAAATGGTACTCAAAGTTTAAATGATGATAATAGAGAAAACTCATAAATCTCATTTAGCCACATTCAACTCTGGTTGTGGCTAAACATAAAAATCTCACTTCATGCATGGCAATAAAATTACTGTTTTTTAAGGATCATGGATATTTTACTGCAATTATTTTAAACATTTCAAAATAGAGATTTTTATGTGCCTTGCTAAAAAATGAAGAGCAGCCAAAGAAAAAACCAGAAATCCCTAGCATTTACAATAATACACACATGCAACAGTACATGCAGAAAAAAGATTAGAAAAACTGATGAGAAGGGAAAACTAACGTAATTAGGCTTTGGCAAATGTATTTCTGTGCCAATGCTTTGGTAAATATTTGCTCATTTTTGCAAATATTTTTGAAAGTATTCTGTCACGCTGTTTTTTGAGGTCAGATTGAAGGTAACTTTAAAAATCCATATGCACCACTTAAGAACTGGAACTGGTTTTCTGAAGAACTACCTACATTTGTTGTGAGGCAAATGAAGGCCTTCAAAAAACTAGCATGTTAAAAACAAGAGTTTTAATTTCTGAGTGCAAATTTTCAAAAAACTCTCTCTGAGCCTTAGAAATACCTGATGCCTCAGTAAGAAGGCCACACCATGTTGGAACTTGAAGTATACTTAGTAATATGAGGTAGGAGACACCAAGAATTTGAGAGAATCTCAGATTTGAACCATCACCAGGTAAATCATAACAATGTCACTTTATTCTGCGAATTCCTATATTTTTGACAGCATTGTAGAAAACCTAGTAAAAAAAATCTAGCGGGTAACACAGAATTTACAACTCAAAAAATTTACAACATTTTTTGATTATTATCAGCTGTCTTTTTAAGGAATTAGAGAGACACCAGCAGATGTATCAAACCCAGTAGTTCAATAAGAACTCGTAACTCAAATTTATTTTCTTGGTATTTTGAGTTAAAAAATAAGAAGACAAAAATACCAGAAAATAGCTGGAATGCCCTTCTAATAATCATCTAGAGGAATCAATAAATCAATTTTATTTCACTGTTTGGGATGCAGCATACCTAAAAACTACCGGAATCTGCACTTCAGCAGGAATCATTCCTACCTAAAAACCTAGAAGTGATTGAACAACCTGGTCTAGGGGGGTTTGGACCTAGATGATCTCTAAGGTCCCTTCTAACCCTAGCCATTCTGTGATTTACATGTTTGACAAACTATTATTCTTGAATGCAACATGCCTAATTCCTAAAATGAGTAATTATTTTAAAGGGAAGAACATCTGAGAAGAGGTTGAAAGCCATCTGCTCACAATAATCAAATATGGAGGTCGGTAGGACGGAACATGAGGAATATTAAAAACTTGCCTGTAACATAGAAAGCTGGAAGAGAGAAGACATAGCTAAATCAAACAGATTCATTGTGGGAGTCATGTCTTCTGTCTTGCAGATAATACTGTAAACACAAACCTATTATGGGGATCTTTACATTTCAGTAATTTTGATCAGTCATTTTGAAACACTCTTGGATAGGACTGAATTATCATCATTACTAGGGCATCCCTATAGAAGTACTTTTAACAAACAAGCCCCTCCAAAAGAAGTGCTTCATTCAGAAATTGCCCTAAGAGATTGTGCTTGTGCCTTCCATTTCTTATTTTTCACAAATCCCAAAGCTTCTTAGACCTGAGAATACAGAAAGACTGCATATAAAGTAATGGTACAGCTGAAGAATTCTCTTTCTGGGAAAGTGAGACCATTATTCTTTCAATATAGTTGCCAACAACTCTCCACTTTTGGGCAATTCAGAAGGAAATACAGTACAAAGAATCAAGTAATGTAGCTGAGTTGTTCATTCACACTTAACACCACAACTTGAGGGTATATTGAGAAAATTATGCATACAAAATGGTATGGAACTCAATGCCAGGAGTAGCCTCCAAACTTTCTGTAACTGTATTATCCCAAAGAAAACACCTCTGAAAATGCCTAAGATATAGCAAAGAAAATCACAATGTCTTCAGAAATCAGGACGCCTGTTAACATAGCGTATTCATCTCTACGATTTTCTCTTTGGACAACACAGAAGAAAAATGTTGTCTTAATATTTATCTGCAGAAAATATTTTTGCATTATGACACAACTGACATTGAGAGACAAGCTGTAATACTGCCTCACATCTTAAATACTTCCATTTTTGTGATTCCATCATTACTCTGAAATGAGTATGAATGAACTAGGAAAAGAAGGTTTAAAAGGCTCTGTAAAACAAAAGGAAAATGCTTCAACTTATCCAGCCTTTGTCCACAAAAGAGAGTTTCCTATAACAATGCATGGACAAGTATGAACCACTCTCTACACAGTAAACCACTGTAAAATGATATAAAACTATTTCATGTTGTGACACTAACAGACTAGACTATTTAGGAATAATTATTTTCCTAATCTTCTCTCCTTTAAAATAAGCTTTAAGTTATTTTATTTAGGAGACCACAAAAAAATATATGCTGGTGTTAAAAATCACACAGCACACCTTAGGCCCCTATTTGTAGTGGCATAGAGTATAGTGATATAAGAATACAATGATTAAGAGCTCCAGGGTTCAGGAACATTTCTCAAGAGCATCTGCCTCAATGAAAGTCCCTTCCATATTATTAAATCTGCTAGAACTAATCAAGAAATGAACAGAAAGCATGCAGATTGAGTTTATTTTGATGGCTTTTATATATGTATTTAGATATTGCCAACAAAATAAGCCATGATTAAAAGAAACAATTATTTTATACCAGTAAAATTAACTAGATTTTATTTATTTCCCAGCAGTTGTAACCGGTATCCACGTGATCGAAAGGTAATTTCAGTTTTACAACTTTTTTTTAAATTTCACAACAAATTTTAAATGGCATGTTTTATCTTGTCAACCCATTAAAGGCACTTAAATTGTCAAGACAGATGACAAATGTTTCTGGACTTTTTAAAACATGCACTTTCTAAATCAAATAGTTTTCTATTCTTGTTTTACAAGTAGGTATTTTTCATTACAGCATTTCAGTTACGTGCCTACCACTACAGAAATCCAAAACTAACTTCCAAATCTTCAATGATCCTTTTTATACAGAATACTTAGACTGAGTGAAACTAAAGCAGAGGAAAAAGCAGTTTTAACCCTTTGCAATTCATTGTACTACTGCTTTGGAGAAGACCTGTGGTGCCTAAAAAAGCAGAAAATGAGTAATAAAATATAAGCAAAGTTAAGATAAGCATAGTTTTTTATAATATGAATGTAAAAACATACCTTTGTTATTTCCAAGGCCATAATCAAACCCTTGTCCATTACTACAGCTTGTCCCCTTACTGAAAGCTTGTATTGAAAAAGGACTTGGGGGAGGAGTCTGCACATTTTGATCTAGAAGGACTTGCTCTGTAAAAAAAACCCACATCACTTTGGAGTTAGACCTTTTAGTAACTGATTTACATTAGAAAGATGAGTCACAAAGCAAAAGAGTGATATTTATTTCCACTGATAGCACTCTTCCTCTTGACTAAATTCTCTTAAAAAACCCCACATCTATTCTTCAGAGCTCATGCTCTAAAAATATAAGGACAGAGGACTTAATACCATGTAGACTGTTTTTTTGTTTGACCGAGTTGTTGCCATCTTTGCCATTACTAACACTTGTCTTTTTCCAGTAACATCACTCCATTCAGCAGTGTTTATTCGTTGGACAGCAATTGTTAAAATCCCTTTGAAAAAGCAAGGTGAAGAAAGGATAGTCTTCAGAGTAGCAAACTCGGAGCCAAAAAATTTAATTGTGGCTAACCCCAACAATTCACGGGACACAAGATATTTTTTCCTGACAGATTTATTTGTAGCTGTAAATGAATACTAAAATTTTGCTTTCTGTACGACACTAAAGCAATCTCCATCCCAAACAAACCTGGAGTATTTCATAATATTCAAAACAACAGTAGAACTAATATAAATGAGACAGAACCCACTTGATTATTTAGATTTACAGAGAAGTTACTGACTTAATGTGGTAAAAAATACCATTCCAACTGATGATATATAAGAAAGCATTCAGAAGAAACATCCTAAATACAGGTTTAAAAGCTTGAGCTGGCACCTTGAAAAACTTTTTTTTCTTGTAAATGTACTAAAATTTACATGGATTAAATAAAAAAAAATCACAAGTCTACTAAAAGTAATTTTTAAGAAATTACATTTCAGGACAAAACTGCATCTCAGAGTGCAAATTTCACGTAACACATATTCAAGCTAAAAAAAAATTATGAGGGAGAAAGCTGGAAATTTAAAGTCGGTTTACAAAAGAAAGTATCTAGAATTTTCTCAATCAGAGGCTACTCTAGATCTTGCTGTAGTATTTTAACTGGATACCTGCCTACAGACCTAGCTATTCAGTATGACTTTTGCCTTGTGTCTGACAGAAATCCTACTTCATTATGGGAATTTAATTATAATTTAATTAAATAATGAAAATATGAATGTAATGTGAAAGATGGTGCTACTTAGGGATAAAAAAATAGACATTTGCAAATCTAGCTGGAGCTCCTCCAGATCCTTATTATTTTCCCCTAGCAAAAGCATTGAAACTGATGATAAATTATTTCTAAATAATTTCATGGCAAATAAAAACAATCAGTTTAAAATAACCTTCAGATACGGCTTAAGCCCATTAAGTTTTATGTGGCACTGAGGTGGACTAGGAACATAGAGCAGGTTGAAACATCTCAGTAATTGCACTGATAACTGCTTAAACTGCTTTAGCTAGATACACAAGAGACATCCATTTTCACCCTACCTATAAAAAGAGACTCATCTAGAAAAGACTACAAACAGATATATTGAGGCACGGGATTCGCATCAGAAAGTTTCTAAGATGGTATTCCTATGAGCTGTATTGCAAAAATCCTACTACAGAGTTTTGTCCTCCAAGCCTGGAGCTTGCATTTCTGTTTTTCTGTGAGAGCAATGATACATACAAAGATGTCCTTCAGTAACAGTGCATAAGTATCAAGAAGCTGAAGACACACCTTCAGACAGGTCTTGTTTAAATTCTTCCTGATTTGTGAATTCTTTCTCAGAGCTCACATACACTTTGAGGAATTTAAGACAATATGAAATGATAGATCAGTTACTGAAGATGAAAACACTACTTAAAAATGCAAAATACTGTCAAGTTACTTAAATGTATTTCTCAAAATAAGCACTCAGGAATGGAAATTTTTGCACACTGCCTAATTTATTAATTTCAGAGAAATGATTTTCTACTGGAAAAGCAAACAACCCCATTTAAAAATAGAAAATAATGAATTTATCATTCCTATTACTGAATACATGTGCTTTCAACAATAAGGTACTGTTCCAATTCACAGTTATTTAGAATCTAAATAATTTACAATCTGCTTGGGCTCTTTGAGCACCTCAGAACTTGACATTATCAGACACAACTAAAACAAGAAAAAGCTATGACTTGTAAAGAAGTCTTTGAAGTATTATGTAAACACATATTTTATGAAAAACCCTTAATTATTTCCCTTCTTTGCAGAAGGTTTTATACTTGAAAGTCAAGCTGCAACAGTCTACAGAAAATACTTACGCATTAGCAAGGAATTACCTTGTTCTAACACAGTAATATGATGATAATTGTTAAGAGTATCTATGTGTGAAATGAATTTCAGCACCAAATGTCAAAACCAGAAAAATGGTAAAGAGTGTTTTAAAATGAACAGATAGGAGGCTGACAGTAAGTGGGACCTAAAAACACAAGCCAAATATGACTGCTGAGGCCAAAGCTTTTAATGAAGACATCTTTTGGAAAACAGATGCATAAAAATTAACCCCACAGCTAAAAGAAAAAAGATGTTAAAATTGTTTTCCATAACCATAACTGGTACAGAAGAAATCATATGGAAATATTCCAACTGTTCTTTTAAAAAATCATTTAAAGAATGTTTATAAACAACTTTCAAGTCCAACTGTGCAACGTAACTCAAATAACAGTGCATAAGCTAATGTTATACCTGTTCAAAACTCAGATCCTTCTTTATTTCTCCTCTTTAGATTGCTTATTTTTTTCTAAGTTAATTAAAAAAAATAAAACAAAACAACCACTTGCCATCTTCATGTCGGAGGTACTGGTTTCCACCTCTGTCTCTAGCTAATGACCATGCCTCGCCTTCATCACTTTCACAGAACTCTACCATGCTGTTCTTATCCATTTGCACCCACGTACCTTCTGAATTAGTCACCTGATGCACACACATAAAAAAGCAAAATTTATTGACTTCTCAAATAATTCAGTAGCATGATTCAGCAACTACTTACAGTATCTGGCAAACACATTAAATTTCAATCTTTCTATTACAAAGCAAATGGTAAAAAAAAATTTCTTAAATTAAGGCCACAGGCTGAGGCAGACTGAAGTACCAAACCTATTTATGGCACATTTACATTTAGCAGTAATTCCAAAAATTTTAGACCCATTTATGTTCAGAAGAAGCAAAACACCAACACCACAACTTTAGAAAATCCACGTAAGCCGAAATAAAAACTTGAGGGAAATAGTCACCAAGATATACCTCCTAATTGATGGTGGCAACAGTAGAATTATAATACCAAGATATACATGAAAGGTTTTTATGAGTATTAATTTTGTTCCTGATATTATATTTAGGAAATAGCATGACACACTTCATCCTTAAGCCCTTCTTAACCATAAAACACCACAACTGGTCAACCTAGAACAATAACAATAGTTCAGCAACTAAACAAATTAATACAATCAGTACAGAGAAACAGGAATTTGTTAAATGGTTAGGTTGTAGGAAAACATTTTGTCAATGAAACAGAATTCTTTCAAAGAATATGACAAAAAAGTAGATCAAGAAACATGATTTTGTAAAGAATACTGTAACAGAAATATATAAGCAAGCACATGTAACTGCAGTGCAATTTTAACATTATTCCAATCAAAGCAAAAAGGAAAAAGACATGACTGCATTAGTACTTATAATATAAACCAAGTTCAAAGGTCAGTATTTATCATGAGGAGGGGAAAAGCAAACCTGTACAGAGGCAGATTCTTTTGTTGCGTTTACTACTGTTATATACTGGTATCTATGAAGACATGAACTGAAGCTACAAGGATCCATACCTCGCCCACTGCCTTGACTTTGTTTCCCAGAACTAACATTCCAATTGGGATACCTCTAAGGTTAGGGCAGCTTCTGATGTTGTGACCTGATGGGCCAGTCTTCACTACCTTGTACACTCCAGGTCCACCTCGAAGGAATGGCATGTCTTGTTCTTGCATCACTGCTTCCTGTGGGCAGTGTGAATTTAGGTCTTTGAAAAAATCATCAGCATTAGACCTAGATTCCTGAGAAATTAAAAAAAAAAAAAGGCAAAACAGAACAGAATAAAACCTATTAATACCACCTTTACTGAGATAAGAAATACTTCGAGACTACAAAAGGTAAATTTCAAAGCTAAAAGAGATCCTAGTTACATTGCTAATTTTAGTGTGCAGTGCTAAACAACAACTACTACTAAATTGCACATTAATTGAATTACTCCTGACATTACTCTTAAAGCAAAAGTGGTATAAATGTAACCATTTATATAAAAATAATAGCTCATACCTAACATTAGATATGAATAATTTAATCTAACTGCTTTCACTAAACCTTCATCCTTGCTGACATTTCTCAGGATACACATTCATTCCTCCTGCTTTATTTGTGAAATTTTGTTGAAGTCTGGGGCTATGTAAAGTGAATTTTAATATTATCTCTCTCTCTCTCTCCATATGATATGCTTCTTTTTTTGATTTCACATTTAAAATATATTGTTAATTTAGAGTCAAGGCAAAATTATGACAAAGAGGAACAGCAATACCATAGACTACATTAAATGCACATGTAAGCATTAGTGTGTATTTATTGTTTCCACAATGACAATAAAAAGGGCCTGCAAATTTATTTCACCTTGTACTATTTGCCGATGAAACGTAAATCCAAACCTGAAGTAAGAAAACAGAGTTTCTTACCAAGAAAAGTGATTGTTATTAAAAGAAGAGAAAAATTATCACAGATTTTTCAGCCAGCCACAGCTTAACTAAAAGGTTTTTGTACAAAAAAAATACGAGGGATGGGATTAACAGATGTGCGTTTATTTCAGAAGAATGCAAGTGAGAAGCAGAAACAAGTTTATTAAACTGGAAGTCATAGGTGCTTTTAAAGGAACATCTGAAAGTTGCAAACTACATAACATCCTACTGGATGAAGCTAGTGGTTCACCTCAATCAGTCTACTGTATTCAGCAACAGGAGATGCTCCTTAGAAGCAGCATAAAAAATGTTTATGAGTGGCTTGTCCCTTATATACCAACAGCATTTAAAACCTTTTTATTATGGATGTTATAGGGTACACCCTATTTTCTTTAGTGTTTATTTATGAATCTGATTTCTCTAAATTTTTTCTTATGAATATGCTGATAGTTTCTGCCTTGACAATCTCCCGTAAAAACACCTTCAGAAGTTCACTTCCTGCTGTGAGAAAGAATACTTTCTTTTGTCAGATTTAAACCAAACTTCTGCTTATGTTATTTCCTTTTAAATGAATGCAATTTCCTCTTATCTCTTTAATTATCATGTTTTCAGCTTTTTTGGTATGGAAGTCTGTGCACTATGTCCAGACTAATGCAGCAGGTTTTTTTCAAGAAGCCTGTATGCAAAAATGATTCTGTTACGTAAATATATAACTTACAAAGCAAGTTAATGCAAGCTGACATAAACTGGTTCGAGGAAAAAAAAAGACAATTTAAACACAGTTTAGATCTTGATATAGCAAAGTCTGCTATTCTGGGGAAAAAGAATCAGTGGACAAAAGTTTTAAAATCTCTAAAACAAAATGTACAACATATTATCACCTTCATTATAAAGCTCAAACAAAAAAAAATCCATCTCAAAACATTACAGAACTGATATTTGGACAAACGCTTCTACAGTCAATGTAAACAGCTTAACTGTACATAACATAACTTGTTCCTAGAACTACATCATTTAAAAAAAACATTAAGAATGGGCAGAGTATTTATTAAATACCTGTGGCTTTACTCATACAAATATCATCTTAATAGATGCTGCAACTTCATGTGGAGCCTCCAATAACAGAAAAAAATTTTACCAGTAAATTCTGCACTAAGGGAGAATGAAAGGCTTTGCTATGTTACTAGGCCAACTTCCTGAATTTCTAATTTGGTTTGCTAAAAAAGGAGAGTGTTACTCATGAATTAATAAGAATTCAATAATCTGCCCTGGTATTTTTTTTCATTTTAGAAAGAGAGACAAATACAGCACTGAAGGCAAATCTGCTATTTCCCATAATAATAATTCACAGTAAAACAGACTTCAAAGAATATTTAGCATAAGTTGAGTCATAAGGTGCATTCTGAAAACACGAGATACAGTGTGACTGTTCCTGTAATTTAACTCACCTTAGGGGGTAAAGCTTTGGAAGTCCATGAAAAAAAGTCCAAATCCCTTACTCCTTGGCTAGCATTAAAGACATTCTGAGCAACAAAGTTTGAAAAAAAAAGACATATATCAACAAAGAAATGGGAACAAAGAAATACTGGAGGAAGAAGCTCAAGATACTATAATGCAAACTTTCTCCTCAAGTAAATTTACTGGTAAAAGGGGAAAGTTTTGTTTTCCTAATCAAGTCACCTGAGTCCATTGCTCACCATGGCAAATCATCCATTACACAGAAACAGTTTAGTATGTCAAAAGCTCAAAATGGATGTAGTGTGTCATGCCATTTACTGAAATTAAGAGCCAGACATCTCTTATAAAGCTTGAGACTTCATGCACAGAGAAATCTCTTATTTCTGTTACAAAGAAACAGTAGCTGGTCCCATCACAAACCAGTTTTCTAGCAAGACAGTCTCCTGTTCTGAAAGATGATTTCAACCAGTGCAGGACAAGGGCACATGGAATTTTAGTCACCCAGTCAAAACCGAGGAGATGCAGAAAGGCTAAGCTCACTGTTGCTGAAAGCAGTTCACTTCACAGAATGATTTCACCAGTTTGCACATCAAAATCATACTTTTTACTGGAGCCAAAAATTTCAGTTCTATATGGAAAACAATTGCTAACATTTCATTAGTTTTGTAAAACATACAATGCGTTTACTAGTTTGTTATGAATAATCATAAACCAGATACAGCTGCCAGAGAGACATCACTAATTTTATAACCAATTGCCCACACTACAGAAATAAGCACCGCTGTTGTGTTTAATTTTTCCTCCCACAGAACAGTGAGGACAGCATTTTTTAATCACTGGAAAACACGAAAAAAAGCCATCTTTTCTCCATAAGCTAGTTTCTACTCATTTCAAAGAAATTTTCACTATTCCTGTCAAATGAAAGAATAGTATATATATAGCAATACCAGTAATGGTATTTATGGTGGAATCCCTCTAACAAAGCACTCACTTCATCGATATAAACAGAAGTACCAAAATCTAATTCCCTATATCATCCTGATACAGGAACCAAATGAAATCCCCGCTCAGCAGCCACATTAAAATTTAACAGTAGCTAAGGCTGCAATCCTTTCAGGCAGAAACAAATACAACACACCTTTGGCACACCTCACCTGTGTTCCTTGAAAAAGCACTAACATGTTAAAAATAAGTAAATCTAAGCTTTTATCACACGATAGAGGCAAATAATCTACTATGTTCTGCTTGCAAACATCAAGTTTCAGTAATACAAATTATCTGCCATGTTGACAAAGAGAGGGAAATTGTCAAAACACCAGCATTTCTTTAGAACTGAGAAAATTTACCCAGAATTGAAGGAGGTAGCAATGCACTAGTGATATATGCTCTGGGGCAGTGGGGAAGGTGGGGAGGGTGTTAGATAGGAAGATCAGCAAAGTAAAGGCTTATCAATTTGGCATAAAACCATGGCAACTATAAAAAAGTCTACATTTGCCTAATGCGTACACTTCATAGGCATCCAACCTACTTAAACTGTCTCATTATATTACTTTGAAGCATATCTCCTTTTCCCTGATGGACTTCCACTGAGAAACATGGACCATCCATACCTAAAATATTTAGGTATCATTTCAAAGATCTGTTTTTCTACATCATAGAGCTCTATGTGTAAAACATACAGGGGAAACCAACAGCAGTGAAGTGGGACCATGCTGGCTTAGAAACACCAAGAAGATTAAACTAGAAGCTCTCCTTTGCTCTGGGAGCATGAGAACTTCCTGGCTATTACAACACTGTACACTAGTTTAGATGAATAGATGAGGCATCTATTTGAGAACTAAGTCTTCATTTTGAAGAATCTACTAGATAGAAGCTTTGTATTTAGTCCTTATGCTACCATCTGTAGATTTAGTTAATGACTTCAAGACTTTACCTTCCAAGACCTAAAACTAATTTTAGAAATTCATACTTTTCCCAATAAATTTTCTGTTTCAGAGATAAAAAAAAAAATTAATTTGTTTTGCCACAAAAAAAAAAAAATCATTGGACCATTAGGAAGTATTTAAAATCTCAGTTATTATTTTTCAAAACCAAGGTTTATCTTAAACAGCCATCTTGACATTTTATCCAATATGGTTTTACTCTCCAGTTGCTTTCCATCATGCTTAAAACAACGGTAGAAATCTTTTGTCAATGTCATTCAGTGTTTCCACAGAACATTCACCTTTCTGAGGTTCTGTGATCAAACACTGGAGCCTACACATTAATTTTGATTCTTTCTTCCATTGCAATAATGGTTCGAAAAGCTTGCAGTTTCTCAATCCTTGACTGCCTTTGGTGGCTGGGGAACATAGTACTGTAGCTGGGCATCAGGGTACAATATTCCTTCTCATAAAGCTTTACATTTAAAATGAAGTACCAAGAATGTACTTAGAATGTGGTTTTTTAAAAGACAAGTTCCAGAGCTTGACCAAGATATATTTCTATTTCTTCCTAGTGTGCACTGGTTTGTATCGTATGTACCTTTCTACTAGGTACCATGTGTAACCATGAATAAATAACTGTCTGTGTAAGGAACTTTACAAGTATTTTTTCAAAAACAAATACACAAACGCTGTTAACTACTAGAGATGGAAACGGCTTATCCAAAATCACGATCTATTAAATTCACAATCTCACAATTATATTACCTACAATGGATTGGATGCACAATTTCAGATCAGGGGTTGCAAAGGTGTCAAAGGACAAGAGCAACAGAAGAAGAGCTGAAGACTTTCTAAGAAGGTAAACGACCACAGTCCAAATAAATAAAACACTGGTAACTACCATGGATCTCTGCTGTCCTATGATCATTTATCTTTAAATATAATAGCTTTGATAAAAATACTGTGCATTTATGAGATCCACAATACTCAGTGTTTGCTTTAGCATAAAATATGTAGTTAATGCTAATAAATACACATAAAATGCAGATACAATATATACATCAAGAAGAAACGGTCACAAATAACACTGCTGAGAACCTCTACTGTTTTTCATTTGTTCACTGTTCCATACATAATACAGTGACGAAACAGAGTAACTAAAATTCCTTTTAAAAAAATGCACTTTTTACATATGTTCCAAAATGTGCTGAGAAATTTTATTTACTTAAGGGATTGATTATAAAAAGCCTGTATATTTAAACATGACAAAGCAATGTAATTGGAGATGACAAGTCTGCACACTCAAGAGAATTGAATAAAAATGGAGACTTGTAGAAGTAATGTGACATCTATTCCAACATGGACTAACTCAGGTATTTGATTTTCCCTTTGCATTTTCAGTCACACAAGAGACTTTCTCCCGTCTTCCTTTTAAGCCAAAACTGGTTGAACAATTTAGCTCCAACAAATCTTGCACATTAACAATCTTTTTACTGCATTCTACTCATCGTGTCATTCAGCTACCCAAATCAACAGGATTGAGCAGATATGAATTTTGTAACAATTTAATCTAACAAAACTTTAGCATTTATTAATTGAACATCCTTTTCCACATAATTCATCTCTAGAGGATTGCATCAAAAAAATCTGACAACTTAAAAACACAGCCTTTTTTTTGACAATTCAAAGAGAAAAAATATGTATAATTTAAATATTTTCAACTTAGTAATCACCATAAAAAAGATCTTAAAACTTTCTACCAAGAAGGCAGTACCTGTGCAAAGAAAGTATCTAGTAAGAAAGCAGTATATGCTAGACTAGCATGCTGTAAAGACTTAAGGCATTCAAAAAGCCTCTGAACCTTATGTTTTGTCACCTTTAAGAAATAAAATGTTAGACAACTATTTTTTTCTCTCTTCCCTCTTATTCCTATGAATCAAACCAACAAATCTTATTGCTTATATATTGTCAAAATGAAATCAGATAGCTTCAGGACATGCTAAGTCCTGTTAAAAATCTGAAAATGAGAGCTGTGCAAGGAGACTTTTCTGAAAGTAGCTCAAAGCATATCTCTTGCATTGTTCATTGTTATTACAGTTGTTTTGTAAGCCTTTTGCTATGTTGGCTGCCACTTACAGAGCAGAAGCTAAGAAAGCATGTCACTTTTAACTCGTGTCAGTCAAGACATGTGACTGGCTACCTAGAAGAAAATTAAGCATATCTAACAGCTAAGAGTCTTAAATTGTAACAAAACTAATTCACAAGAGTGTTTAAAAAAACTCCAAAACCAAGACAGAATCTTTTATCTGAACTTTACAAACACAGAGAATGAAACGTTTGAAAATTGAATATTGTTTTTCACATTTGATTGTACCTGACCTCCTTATTCAAATGAAATTTGAACTCTCAAAATTATATTATCAATGCTGAATGTTCAGTTATTCATGGCAGACAGCTCTTTTCAGGCTTCTCTCAGGGAGCACAGTGTATGCTCTACCCTAGAACTACATGTATACCAGAGCTGTACGACATATGCCAACCAGTAAGTTCTTGCTAACCACAGACAACTGCTGAGCTCAAAAAGATTCCCTTCAACAAGCAAAAAGGTATTGAAGATAGCTAAACTGAAAAAAAA
Organism: Eulacestoma nigropectus; assembly: GCA_013397775.1. NCBI lineage: Eukaryota > Metazoa > Chordata > Aves > Passeriformes > Eulacestoma > Eulacestoma nigropectus. The sequence goes on from VZTE01002171.1 coordinate 1,685,257, forward strand.
CCCCAAAAGATCATACAACTAAGAAAAATCTAGCAGACTATAATATCCATCTAGACATACAATATTTACTAAAGTTAATTATTTAGTCAAGATGAATTAACTTTTATCATAAGTGAACCGGTAAAATTCAACTACTGCACAGAAATATTAATATTTTATGGAAGTATAATATAGCAATTTTCTAATGGCTACCAGTTTCTAAGGCAAAAAATACAGGCAAGATTTTAAAAAAAGCTTAATTTTTTCCATGTTTTCATATATTCTACAACAGACTAGAAAAACACTATGATGACAGGCATATTTGAGTGACTGATTTCTGAGTACAGAATTAATTTGCTTCCCAAATGCAAAATTAAAATAATTTCCCAAACATGGATTCTATTGAAAAAAATCTACAAATAGAAATACATCAACAAATTATTTGTAGACCAGAAGACCTATTCACATCATATAACAGTGTTTGTCAGAACAGCCACAGGGAATTATGAATTTCTGGATTTAGCTACAAGCAAATAGCCCAATTTCACTGGAACTGGGAACATCTCATTTCTTCTATAACCAAAAAACATGAACAGCATGATATTACTGGTTGCAAGTGTTTAATGAAATATTTCTCAACTATCTTCAACTGCAGCAGCAGCTCACTCAGATAAGATGACAAATCAAATCTAAATAGCAGTACTTGCAATTAGATCTGATTCTCACATTCTGCCCAGAAGAAAACAAGGTACTGCCCACTTTGGGTAATGCATGAAAACAGATGAACCAGAAAGGCCTGCACTTTCATGAATCTTTTGAGAAACATTGGTTTGGCTAATATAGTTTTTCCTTTTCGTCTTTTACATTTTTCAAAAAAGTGTATCTGCTTTCCAGAAAAGGTGTAACCTTTAAACTGCAGTGATGATGGATCATCATTAAAGTTATTCAAATAAATTCTGTGTACTCTCGCTATAAATTCAATATTTGTCTTGAAGCTCTGGGATTCTTTGATTAGCTAATGAAGTGATAACTTAAGGATTCAGGGGTAAAACTCACAAAAAACATCCACAAAACCCAGAGCCTAAAGAACTTTTTGCTTGTTTGTTTGGTTGGTTTTTTTTAAAAAGCATCAATTACATTGATTCACTGTTGGCTGCAAGCCTCTTCTAAAATCATGGCACCAGTGGACCACTTCACAGACAATGCTATCTAGCTCAAGAAACACCTGGTGCAGACCACAATCTAATACTATTCTGCTTTTGTTATAGCAGTTCCTGCACTTCTGTTTCTCTTCTAGAAGAGGCTTCAACATAAAAAGCCTCATACCTTTCTACACTCCACCCTCATTACACAACAGCCCTCCAAAACGCAAACACATAACATTGTATTTGATAATTAAAATATCGTTTACCTCAGGACTTTCTGCAGCCTTAATTAAAGAAAGTCTTGTAATGAGGATAGAGTGTACTTTTGAAAATTTTTCAAAGGCACCTTTTACTTACGTCAACAGGTACCAGAAGGCTCTTGCCAAGATGTTGGTTAAAAGACAGACACCAGGCTTCAGTGTAACCATTCATGTTAGGAACATACTTCTTAATTGTTTCATCGTTCAGCCTCAGCCAAACACCATCATCATTGTGGATCTATGGGAAACAAGCAACAAGAACGAGCCATGCCCTCCTGTAACTGTTTGCAGCTAGCAAGGATTAACAGAATTCAGGCAGACAACAGCAGCAAAGAAGCAATGATCCTTACAATGCTGATACAACGTAAGTAGAGGTAAAGAGGAATATTGACAAGATCAGAATTCCAAAGCAATGGGAAGCATATCTTTTTATAAGTCAGGTGTGAAGATAAATTTAAATCAGATCATGCAGTAATAAGAATTGCTTTGAAATAAAAGAGGAAAGAAAGTCAAGCCTTCATAAGCTTCATAAATTCCCCACTTCCCATTTTTCCTTTTTTTTTTTTTGGGTATGACTTAGTAAATTGCAAAAATATTCCTTGTATATGAAGTTATATTGTAAGAAAAATACATGCATAGTAGTCTAACACACTAGTAGTGATCTTTCAGATCTGTAAGTGAAAAACATAATGAAAAGAACAACTACATCTGAATTTTTGTGTAGAGTTGAAATAGTAAGTAGTGAAAAGCTAAATCTGAAAGAGGTAGCAGTGTATGATGAACTCCAAGAGTTTTCTTTCCTTGTATCAGTCTCAAATGTTTGTTAGAGAGGTTTTGAAGTAAGTAAATTAAAAGGAAATGACAGCTTGAGAAACTAAATTAGTAAATTTAAATTTTTGCAATTTATGGTTTTAAGTTGTTTATGTCAACATCTAAACATGGAAAAAACCCCATTATTTGCATGAGTTACCTTTACATCTTAGCCCAATTTTCAATAGAAATGTCTTATTGATTACCTCGTCAATGAAAGTGATGGATCCATTGACTTTCACTATGCCTATTTGCTCACTCTGAAGGGAAGGGTGGCTACGGATACGAAGCCCTGCACTGTCCTTGGCCACAAATTTGCGAACCTAAGAGAAGCAAAGAAAGACAGTAAGGAAGAAAAAAAATTGGAACAGAGCTCTCAGAGTAAAAAGAAATAGGTTTAACAGATTCTGAAATGCCAGTGATAAGACAGCAGTCTTAAGAGTTACAGTTTGTTGCTAGTTTCCCATGGCTGCTGTGTATAACTTCACTTTTTTACTATAATCAATAAAATTATAATGTTCCAAAAAACCGTAATGTAAGCATGCATTGACTTGGAAATATTTCTGTTATACCCTAAAATAATCAATATAAACTTCTGATTTTTTTAACACACACATTTTATTCACTGCTGAAAATTTCACTGGATTTGCATTTTCGAATTTATTACTTCTCCTAACTGCTCAGCCTGGGATTACCATTTCTCAGTTGTCCTACTGTAGTATTCTCTTTAGTCAGCTTTATTGACCAAAATTTGGATTTTTCCTTAGCTAAAGAGTTTAACTAGCCATTTTAAAATAAAATGATCATTCTACTTCTTTACCTTTCAAATAGTTATTTCAATAGTTTCTCTTTTTTTCACAGTGGAGTTAGAGCAGAGGCTCCCTGCTATTCATTGGACTTACTACAGCACCCCAGAATCTCCCACCTGTTACTCACTACTTTTTTTACCATTCGAACATTATCAGGCACCTGGCCCACAGAGAACAAATGTAAGCCATCCTATTAGTCTCGTAAAAACAGAGATGCATATATTCTATGCATATGGTATAAAACCATTCTCTTGGAAGATTATTTTCAAACTCCATAGGTAAAAGTGAAAAAAGTATCAATGGAAGTATGGATTTAATCTATAACTTAACGTAAAGCATAGAATGATATGTAAGGAATAAACTCAGTGATACATAAAGAAAGGTAACAGCTAAGTGCATGAATCTTTTTTTCCCTACAGAAATTATTTAAGAAATGGTATTTACTCTGAGGCTAATTTAAAAAGCAAAATACAAAACCAACAAAACCCTGAAACCAGAACCACGTAAAGGATTTCACACAAATTATTCCGAAGTGTGCATGATTTTGCATACTAGCAGTCCTTTTACTCATAATACTTACATTCTCGCAACAGACAAAACTAAGACTTTCAAGGTCCTTGTACAAGTATAAAGCTGAATCACTGCTGACAGCCTTCTAAACACAGACAAGCCAAAAACAAAGTCTTGCAAATTAGGGGTCCTTGCATCATGTTACTTCAGAAAATCATTATGGCAGTTTGCTAGAACGTGGATTAAAAACTTTAATTTAGAGGAAAAACTCACAATCAAGATTTTGAGTATGCACAGGCCTGGAATGAGCCTTTTTCCCTTTTGCAACAGCTAACCTAACTAGTTAATAAAAAACTTCAACCTATAACTAGAAACTGCTTAAGGATCAGATCCACTGACAGACAATACAATAAAAAACAGATTAAGAGTTCTCTTATGCTCATGACTGACCATGAAGAAAAACTTTATTGTCTGTGCCTTCTTTCTGATACAGCACCTCTTTGCTTGGAATACTTCTGCATAGCACAAAGGTTTTGTAACTCTGTCCCCTAACACCTCCGTAGCCAGTTCTTCCGTGGAACATACACAAACTGGATTTCAATTAAAGAAGTGACTAAGGCAGAAGGGCTTAGCAATTAGGATGTACATCACCCCTACAGTGCACAGCAGTTTTCAAGAGTCGTGTTGCTGTGCTTTCTATCTGACAAATCTGCAAAGAGGTACACCTCACAGAATAAAAAGGGGTGTTGTATAGGATAAAGCAACCTTAACAAGGAACATCCCTTCTATGAAGGGATGAAAAAAAAACACCCCCAGCCCAGAGCTTTTGGGTTTGGTGGTTGTTTTTTGGTTTTGCAATCAATGCTAGCTACTTTTTGTATCAGGACAGTAGAAACCATTAAAACATGTTAATGACCAGTCATTCTGGTAGCAGTCTTGCACCTTCAAATTCAGCTAAGTTAAGAACATTTTCTTCTCGTTGATTCCAACTACCCTGAATTACACTACATAGCTTGAAAAATCATGTTTTCCTCAATAGGATGTGGAATGAAGTTTCCTGCAAGTTAGTTAATTTAAGCTTTGCAGCTAATAAGGAGGCAGCAATTCTCGTAGGTCATATACCCCAGGTTGAATACAGATCACTATCACAGTCTCCTTCAGATTTTTCATCTGACTTCGAATAATAAGAGAATGAAGAATATACATATAAAATCATAACACAGTACCCACTTTCAGCTTGCAATTCAAGCAAGGTTTGGCTACAAAACTGGAATGCTTCAGTGCCTCAATGAAAATACTTTGGTGTTTCTAGTTGAGAACAGATCACCACTGAGAATGCACTGTTAGTGTCCTTTGGTTATAACTATCTGAAATTTCAGGCTGACGAAGATGATGAAGTAGCATTTAGAGCTCAACCAAGCCCTTTTTCTCAGCAAAACATAATTTGGTAAATGCGACTGTCTCTGACTGATACATGTCTAATCTGCATTCTTAACCTCAGAAACATGGAGCACAGTACAATTATTACCTTCCTGTACAATACTGCTGTTGATATACAAAGAATTATCCTGATTCGTTATGTGATTTGTTATGACACAGAAGAAAGACAACTGATTAAATGATTTACCATGAAAGGTCTAGTTTAATTTTTCAACAGGCTCTACAGACACTATGTATGGGACAAAGATGGCTCCTTTTTCAAAGAGACGACAACTTGGAACAAGAAATGAGACATGCAAGTTGAACAACACAGGGAGAGGATTAAACACTACATAACGTCTCAGAACACTAGAGGACTGACTTTTGTCAAGTACTTTTAACTGTCACGAAGACTGCTCCTCGACAACACAGAGTTATGTATGAGCAAGTCACCCCAATTTCCACTGTAATAACCGAAAAGAAAAACAGAAATTGCAAAGAAAAACATAAATTGCTTCTGTTCAGCAATTTATCTCATATCAAACCAGATTCTCTCAACTTGGAGACAGCAAAACAACAAAAATGATGATCAGTGTGGGTGGAGGTACCACTAACTTGCGCAAGATAAATCTCCCTCAGTAGAAATTCAGAGTTCTAATTAAGATAATGAACTAATCAGGAAGTCTTCCTTCCAAGAGAAGGGAGAAAGTCTAAAAGAAGCTTCTTGGGAAGAAAATAAAAGAGAGGTCCAGTGGGGGACAAAATGTTGCATTGAAACTAAAAGTACATTTATTATTTTTATTTTGAGGCACAGCTGCAGGGAAAAACTTGTTAGTGGTAGAAGCAGATGCTGGATGCATTTTAAAGACTGGGGAACTATACAAAAATCTTACTGTCTCTGGATTATCCTGAAGTCTAGAAAAAAAAAATCAGTATGCACTGCATAGGTAAGAAGTTGTCAAAAGCGGAACCTTTTTGTAACCATGTATTTTTTAACCACCTTCTCAATTTCAGTAAAACAGGGAAAGACAACCTTGTGGTATTTCAGAATTTCACATCTTTTAGTACAGGTTTATTCCACAAAAAAAATTTCAGCACCTCATTTAATATCCCTTCCTTTGCATCTAAGCAGAAGTGCAAGGTAATTCCCTCATCTGGGCATTTTCCTTACACCACTGCCGCCCATGTCAGCTTACTTGCCTTATTGTGTCTATGTTAGTGCTTCAGGGTGGAATGATAAGGTGAAACTGGGATGTCAAAAGCTACAGAAAGGAAACCTTTAAAAAACATAATCATGCCATTCTAAGAAAGGAAAATATCACTAAAGAAATTGGTCATGGATTTTACATTGACTGAAGTTGCTTATGACAGAATAAAATCTTCGTAAAATTTTGTGCACAATTAATTTCAGAGTACAATATACAATGAAAAAGAACTAATAATAGTGCAAAATTTTGTCTGTGGCTTTAATAATAGCTGTGCAATGTTTGTGTGACAAGCCAAGGCAAAGGCAGTTTCTGTAGAGCTTCTAACAGTTTTATGAATTCACACAGAGAAAGAAAACGAAATTAATTTGTTTCATTTTATCCAGTATATTAATTTCATTCCATTCAGCACATTAAAGTGATCTGCAAATATCTTTAAGTCTGCAGCACTACTATATGATAAAATATATATTAAACAATAACAAAATCCCACCCAAACATAACTATCTGTTTTGGTTTTTTTTTTCAGTTCTCCAAACCTTGTTTGGCTGAGGCTCTGCTTTTGGTTTAATAAGCTGGGTTCCAGGAGGTATCATTCCTTTTGGAGGATCTTTTACTTTCACTTCTAGTCCAGCATCTATAAGTAAACAAAGACTACATTTAAAAAAAATAAATAAGGGGATATTTCATTTAAACAGTAACTACAGTTTATCTGTACTTCAACTCAGAATCAACAAAATAACCACTTATCTGTCTGCTAAAATCAACACTTGCAGTTGCTTCATGGTGCAAGGTATTAATTTTTGAACATTTCTATTTTCATACATGGAAATTTACAGAGATGTTATTAGACATCTGTCACAGCGTATGTACAAAGCACTACCAGGTAATTTTGTATCCTAATAGTGTCTGTAGGGTTATGTTTCAAGGAATGGTCAACACAGAACCTAACATTTGAAAGGTGCAAGTGAAAGCTTCTGGAGAGGCAGTAGCTTATGCAATGCTGTACTGCTACAGAAGCTAATTGCTACATGCGAGACAGATATAAGAATCTAAAAAACCATGTTATATAACCAAAAAAGGCCTATAATGTAAAAAATTGGTGTCTTTTATTACCAATGCTGTTATAAAACCTGAAGACACTGGAAAGTGACCTTCTTGTTTGTGAAGAAAAATACATGTAAATAAATGTGAAGACAGACACAAAATTTGAACTAATAGATAAATATAACCCTCAGTAATAATCTTCAAAGAAACTGCCTCAGCAAATGCTGTTTTCATTTTACAGAGTGACCCTCTGAATAACAACATCTTGAAAAGAAGCATCCAGACCTAGCAATAAACCTGCTTCTTTCACTAACATCCCTTTAAACAAGCATGGCAGTAACAGAAGGAATCTACAAGCATCAAGAACATAAAAGGTATGAAACAAAGAGAAACTATTACCAGTACTTAAGCAGTCAAAAATTGACAGAATTATGGGTCAAGCATAGGTACATGAAAGCTTCAGAGGGCATAGTCTAATATAATGACTGAACCAGAAAGCTGCATTGCAGAAAAATGGCATAGGTAAGTATTAAGAGTATACTCATACCTGTTTAATAATGAAGGTTAACAGTTATATTTACCATTTCTAAGTTTACCCTATACAATGATTGAGGATGGTAGACCCTGTGTAAAAATATAACAGCAGCTAATTTAAACTACAGTGTGAAGTTTGCTCCAGAAATTACACATTGGAAAAAACACAACTGAGTGCACTGCAGGCTCCTATGAAGGGAAATGTTCCTGTTTGAGGAACAGAGAACCATTAATAATATCTCATACATCTTATCATCTGTAGTTAACACAAAATCAAATCCCATTGCATTTCTATGCGACTTATGTGTACTTGTATTTATGAGTATCACTATGTGTTCTTTACTAAAGGTGCTGGAAAGTATTGGGAAAGAGGAACTGCTGGTGCTCGTGCACTCACCCAAACCCTCTTATCAGATGTGGGTCCAGCTACAACACCTTCAGTGTTTCTACTACCATGTTCACCATATCACCAGTAAGGCTAACATGAGAGCATTCAAGATACAGAATGCTTTTTGGAAGGGCACTCTTTCCACCACATGCTGTAATATCTCATAGTGCAGTCCCCAAGACTGGCAAGATAACTAAAAGATTTCCAGCTAGGAATGAACCACAAGCATTTAAAAATTAGTACAAATAATTAACAGTTCAGGTAGAGTCTCAGTGAAGACCACATCATCTCAATTTTCCAGAACAAATGATAGTATTTATTCCAGCATCATCGGGAACAATTTCGCCTTTCCTTAGGTTCTTCAGTGTTGGACTGGGTTTTTTTCCCCTTTAACTATACTTCCCTGTCACTCTCAGCTGAAACAAGATGTTCTTCTTTCAACACTGAGAGTTGAGAATAGGAGTCTGTTAATCTGGTAGTCTCACATGGAAATAGGAATATATGTTGCAAATCGTGTATTTATAATATGGTTAGACTATCTGCGGTGTTTTTTGGTTTTTTTTCTGAAAAAGAAGAGTGTTTTAGCTAGAAGGCTTCTGAATGAAAACTTGGCTGCTAAGTTTTGCTATGAACAGTAACATTAAATCTTATAAGCACCAAGACATAAATGTGTCAGTATACAAAGTGGATATAATATAAATGTATGTTTAAATATAGTGAAAATTAAGTACCTATTTCAATGCCATCTATAGTAACATGAATGGTATAGAGACCAACAGCTCCAGGAGTCCAGTTTGCACAGTATGTACCATCATTATTGACTCTGATCAACATGTTTTCACTGGGTCTAGGCATAAACAAAACAATTAAAATCATTAAACAGTTATTGTCTTCTTGGACATCATATACACTATATATATAATGATTAGCATAATGTTTAGTTGGGAAACTACTCTTTTTCTAGCAGATCATCTAAATACAATTTTTTCCTTTCCAATGTACTAATCTCCTATTATTTACTATGAAAATATGCCACATTTATTTACAGCAAGTGATAAAAGAACATGTTCAGAGAGTAGCTAATACAAATAAGGAAACAACATGAGAACAATTAAGAAAAAAAGATTTTAAATAAAATTGCTACATGTAAGAAAACATAATACTTGACTTTTGTGTTTCTCCCTTCAGACACGATTACCTGTCAGTCATACTTGGGAGTCTGGGTGTAAGCAGAAGTGTCAGGACACATTAATTTAAGTCTCTATCCAAAAGAAATTTTTTAATGTTTACCTCTTTGGTGTTGGTGAAGCAAAGCGTAGTTCTTCAAAAGAATAATTTTCGTATGCCTATAAACAGATTAAATTCAAACATAAAACCAGCAGTTATCAGTTATACCACTGTTTTGAATGAAAGAAAGCAGAGCATTTTCTTAAAGAACACATCAATCTAACTTTACACACCCCAGAAGCATTGATCAGGGAATCAGAAATAAATTTCAAAACACAGAAATATATATGCACACATTAAAGAGTATCTTCACTGTCTCATTAAACAGCCATTATTTAGATAAGAAAGATTGCTAATGCTAAAAAAACCTTGTAAAGTCTTTGAATCTCTTCAAATCTCACTTGTAGAAAACCCTTTTGAATCCAGGCAGTGCACTGAAGACCATGTGAAGATAAGAATGCAAATATGTTGCAGGTCAAACCTGCAAACCAGCCCAGGCAATTTATTAATGAAATTTCAGATCCTTTTTCTTTAAATTCCAAGACAAAATTCCCTCAACACTGAGGTGACACTTCCATTGATTTCCACTACAAAAAAGACCTGGTTCACTTCCATAGTGTCTTTCACTGCTCTGAAAAGCCCTGTAAATAAGCAGTGGTAGTCCTAAAAGGGCACAAAGTCCCTCAGCAAGAATCTCTCTGGGCTGCAATAGTTGCCAAGTTACCAGATTCCCCTGTTAAGTCAAAACCAACAAAAGGTGGGATAAGAACATTTGAACATATATGCAGACCAGCCATTTTGGGTCCCTATATAAGGATATAGGTTTTGGGTATCGGTCCCCCAAACATGTCATAATTTATTATATATATTTTTATGAAGTGAGAAGCTAGATTTTATGATCATATTTAGGTGTTTGAACCAAGTACTGATACAATGTGCAGGCTTGTATAAAATGAAAATATCAGGGGACATTTGCATTTTACACCGAAATGAGTGTGCTTAATAATGCAGGCAGGGAAATAGAACAGAATATTTACAATGTCTTGAATTCATAAAGTTTTGGGTGGAAAGGATTTAACCCGAAAGGAGCTTTGGGAAGATGCTCTGGAAAAGCACTAAATACGGAAATCAAGCATGTTTCAACAAGAGAGATGCTTTTCTTTTTTAATTTAACCTTGGTGTCTTTTTAATTCTATCTCTATGAAGATTCATACTGTTATTATCTACTAAGAGGATTTTAAATGAATCCTTCCATGTTCACTTTCCCTTAGCCTTAGTTCAATTAAAAAATGATTACATATTAACTAGCTGACATTAAGCATTCCTCACACCATCAAATCTACTAAAGAGTTTTTGAACACCCTACGCTTGGCATCACCATCACCTACCCCAGAGCATCTCAGGCCTTACAAGATATACCACCCTAAGAGTCATGTGAACAGATTTGATACCTATCACTGGAAAAGATGCAGCAGGTATCTGTGGACAGTGGCTATCAGAAATATCATCTAAGTCCTAACTTGGAATAAATAATGTATTTCTGCCTCCCCTTAAGTCACTTTTAAAAGAAGCAAGTAGCATCAAACCAGGAAGTGATGTTTGCAGTAGGCCAAATAAAAAAGCCAAAATCACACCTTGATGTGCACATGATTTAGCAAGTTCTTAAACCATTTGTTGTACACTACATTGATTTAATAGTTCTTTCACTGATCTATTAAGACACCATTCAGTACCCAGTTGCACTATTTACACACAGGTACTGCAGCACTATCCTTTGCAAAAAAACCCCTGTACCCTCTAAAAGGTGCTAGTTTGCTGGTTCTGCCCCCTCAACAAATCCATACTGATTATACTAAGTATTATCCTTCTCTATCCTCCTGGCTAATCCTGTCTCATTAAGCTGTGCAACTGTTAGTTGTACACATCATGTCACATCTCTTAACTGGGTCAGTATGGTATACATATGTAAATTTATTGCACGTGCTATAATATACTCAATCAAATCAACACTAGCTGCTCAATTTTTACTTCTTTAAAAACTGTTCCTGGAAAACTGTCTGAGCTGATCCATTTAACAGTGGCTCATTTCATCAGATGCTGCTTAATACATATGCATTGATATATAAATCATTTGTATGACCTTCTTTACTATACTGAGCTCTTATCTTTTCCTATGTTCAACTGTTCTAGTTTTAAATACGTATTCACTGCAACACTCCAACTCCATAGAAATATACTGGTTTGACCTTCCCTTCACCACTTCAATATGCTTTTATTTCTCCTGAGTGACTCAGACTGAATTGTTAATCTGTCTAATCAAAATCAAAGACAACTTTTCTTTTTTATGCTAATCCAGTCTAACTGCTTTAGAGTTTAGGCAATTGGCCCTTTTGATGTATTTAGTTTATTGCTGAACTAATATACAATCAAAGTAATTTGCATTGACTATATTTTCAGATCATGACCAAAAGTAAACATAAATTTTTCCTTCTCTGTTGCATACCTTTACACACTTTGAATGCTGAATTCTATAGTTAAATTGCTAAAATTGCAGTAACTTACCTTCATCATTGTAATAGCAATATACCGAGCTTCTTTTACTATCATTGGCTCATAGGAGGAATCAAGCTTTGGTGAAGGAAGTCCTCCAAAGGTCATATCACTGCTAGGGGAAACAGCTGTTGCAGGACTCCCTGGTATTCGCTGCACTTTTTTAACTTGTTCTTGTTGCAAAGATGTTTTTTTCTGAGAAACAGGAATAGCTTTGACTTCTACCTGTAATAAGATGTGGAAGAGGGAACATGATTTAGTGAGAAAACACACACATTCTTTAAAATTCGATGCAGTACAGTGACAAAGTACTTACAGTACTGTAAATCCAGCTGTGTCAAAACTCAATGTATCTACACTTAATCTGCCAAGCCAAGCACAGCATCTTGGAAAGATGCCAATCTACAGGGGAGGAGCACCCCATTGACTCTGCTCACCATCAGCATGGGCTGGTGTCAGTTCTGCCAGTCCCAGAGCACTCCCTGGGAAGCAGCACACAGGCTGGTATGGCTAGGGAAGCCTTCCCGTAACAGAAAAGTGCAATGAAGTAGAACGAGAGCCTTCCAAGCGAGTGCACAGATTTCAGAGTGAATCATCATGGCCACTAGATCTGGATCAGTAATGGCCAGATTGGATCCTGGCTGGCTCTGCCACCTCACACAAGCACTGTACGTTTATACTGTGCTCTTCAATGCATGTTTTAACTGACTGCTCCCCCCAGAGGTACCACAGATCTCCATCAGTGCAGGTAACAGCTACACAAAATTTTCTGACAGACACACAGACAACCTGGAAAACTATGTGTTACTCATCCTACATCTGCAATAAAGTGCAGATGTTTAAATACTGCAGTTTTCACATGCTGTTTTATCGAAATCTGGCTTAATTTACCAAAAGTTACATCACTGCCTTGCACACTAAGTCCAGAAGAATGATAAATTGCATTAAGATTTTTGTCACTTTAATATATTTGTGAACAGTAATTAAATAATAAAACCAGCAATAATTTTGATAATATTTTGACATATCCTTTTCCTGACTGATAGGGTAAAATCACTAAGAGTTTTCTACACGTTCTGTCACCAATTTCAGTTGGTAATCATACATGCAACTTTCACTCAAGCAGTGTTTGTGACTCAACGGATTCTTGTGTTACTGTTGTAGAACTGCTGTTCATTATTAGGTTTACAGCTCACTGCAAGAAAACTCTCAATTATCACACCATATAGATCACAAATATATAGATCACAAAGAATAGATTTGAGAGCTTTTATCACAGGAATCATGCCTTTGGTGAAAGGTATTTCATCTACATTTGGGCTTGAACAAAACCAAGTACTCTGCAGTAGTAGTGGGCTTTGAAACACAGAAGTAACCTAATTTATTAGAACTACATGAAAATCATTTTAGTTTTGTTTTGTTTGCATTGCTTTACTACTTCAAATCAAGCAGCCCACTTTCACATAGGTTTTACCCCAAAATGTGCTGAGTTCTTCTCACCCTACCTGAAGCTGTCAAGAACACCTCCTTTCCAGTACTGAAAACCAGTGGTTAACTGAAGAGGCTGAAGGCAAACACAGGAACACTAGTTCCTGCCAGTTATTCTTATTAATTGCAAGGACTACAGGAACTTCCAAGTATTAGAAACAGCAAAGGGAAGAGTATTGTTCTAGTCTAAAATAAAGTAACTAAAAGGTGGTCCATCAATGTGCTTCTGATTCTTTTTTTCCATCACAAAGTCTATGGTTTATAATACTCTTTCCTGGCTTACAAATTAAAAAAATGGATTCTTGTCACCTTAACATATCATCACCATCAAACCTCACTTATGATTGATTATTTATGCAACTACACATATGTAGTTCATTACAGACAAGTTATGAATTGCATGAAATGGTGCTGGCATAATACAGAATTTGGCAGTTTCGTGGATTCAGAGGTAAGAAAGTCTGACTACAATGAATTTATGAATGTCACTTTCTGTCCTATACAAGAGTATTCTGTGGAGTATCTACAATTAAAACTAAAAGACAGCAAGATGAAGCAGAACAGCCAAGATTACAATAATTACCTTCATATTAGGAACATGAACAACATCCCCATATTGGTCTTTTGTTTGTACTGTAATAACAGTTGGCCAACCACATCGAATGTCATCCTTATTCAAAATCAGTGACGTCTTTTGAGGATCAGCATATGAATCTGGCTGAAGCCACCTACAGCAAAGAAAATGACCTAACATTAAAATCTCTTACAGCCCTCAAAAGACAAATTCTTACTCTGTACAAATGTGACACAGAGCTAAGAAAGGACACAGAACATCTGAATGCCTACACGTTTTTAACTAATGTAAAATGGAAACAATATAGCCAAATAGCTTTATTTAACTAATATTTAAAATAACTATGACAGGTCTATAGACAGTTAAGTAGACAAGCAACAGTGCAGTTTTACCTTGCGAGTCGTCCACCACTTGATCCTGGTACACAAGCAATGAAATCCTCCAAAAACGACTGCTCATTGCTTTGTACCTGCAGTGGAAGACTTCCTTCGAGAGCTTCCAAAATGGTTGGTGAGTGAGACAGTGCCAAACCTTTCCCAAGAATGCCTGAGTGAGATTTGCATACCTTTTTTTTTTTTTTGGGCAGAGGTTGGGGGTGAAAAGAGAGAGACATAGAATAGCTTTTCAGTAACATGTTGACACTTTCCCAAAACATGACACAATTGGTACAGATATTTTGGGCACTGAAAACCATTCAAGGAGAAGAGTAAACTTCACCCTGATAAAAGTTTTAAAAAATGTCATCTCAGTCTATTAAACAATAATTTATGCCAAAAGAGGTTAAATGACCTTGACTTGAGGGAGATTCAGCATTAGCTCCCACTGCGCTCAACAAAAGGCCATCATCAAACAAGAACAACTGTAATCACATTATCTGGGACTTGATTAACATCACTGCTCAGCTGAAAAAGTGATTTTATTTCTCTAATAACAAAGACATGTAAAAGACTGATTTTGGTAACATTTAAAACTTGCTAAATAGTCCAATTTCAGCCAAACTGGTATTTTTGAATACTTGGTCATCTAACTTTCTATGTGACACTGTATGCATTTTTTTCCAAACATATTAATTATAAAATATGACAATGTAAATATTAAAATTCTGCATGATTTTCTTAAACTGTTTCACAACAAGCTGGATTCCATTCTATTTTAAAAATCCTACAAATTATTTTCTTCTGTAGCAGTCAAGAAGTTTCAATGCAATTATGTGCTTAAGTACATTGCAATGGATAAAAAGCCACAGCATACCTGCAAGGCAGCCTCTTCAAGTATCTCAAGATCCTCTTCAAACTCACTACCTGCTGGAAGAATGTAACAGCTATATTAACACTTATCTACATATTATAGAACATGAAATTCAATTCTGTTTTGCAAAGCCTTTTATATTACAAATTTCAAGTTTGCATAATGATATGTCATACTGTTCAATCAGCAGCTGAAATATTAGTTTTTTCAAATAACATAGTAAACATGCAGTATTGTGTAGTTCAGTGCACACACAAATGAACAACCTAAGTTACACAGAACAAAACTTTGGTGCTTATCTTCTATCTCCAAGACAGTATGTATGGCAAGTTTTTGGATATGACTAGATACTTTTAGAAAGATTTTGAGAGGTCAAGATGGTTTCTGGGTAGCAGTACCTATAAGTATGCAACAGCTGCTCCCTTTTAAGAGCTTACCTTCGTAAAATTATTTGAAAACCTGATAAACTCTGTACAATTTTGTAGATTATGATTCCTCCTAAAACACAAAGCTCAAATACATACTATTATACAATATTTCTCACAAATACAACTCAAAAGTTTGATTCCAGGGTGACCAGAATTGCCAAACACAGTCTTTTAACAGAAGAGTAAAACAAATAAGGTTACCATATTTATACTCTCTTTTAAAAACATGTCAGGCAATTCTAATAGAAGAAAGAGAAATAAGAAAAATCGAGTCCCAAGGCTTTTTTAAAATTCAAAGAAACAAAGACGTATAAAAATGGCCCTCAGAAATCTACCAAATTTGATACAATTAAGAATGCAATAATGTTAAATACATCAACCAATTTCACACTACTGTTTAAGTCGAATCTTGGTCATAGACCACATCTCTCTCTTGGGAAGAAGTATCTTAAATTTAAGTCTTGAACTGGCAAGAAGGAAGAACAATCTTTTGAATGTGGTCATTCAAACAGCATTTAGGAGTAACTCTCAAAGAAGGTAACTTAACTGCATATTTTATTTCAAATTTCCATGTGATAGCATAAAGTCAACCTATGTGTCACCTACTTTCCCTTCTTGTTTTAGGCATTTAAACAGAACAAGCAAAAAAAGCTTCCTAGAGAGAAGTACAAAGTATTATAAAATATGGGAGATTAAGTTAGAAGGATTTCCATTTCATCTTTTTGTTGTTGTAGCATAGAAGAACAGCAAGGTAAATGGGTGTTGTGGAAGTCAACAAAACTAAGGAGTTTGGGAGACATCAGATGAGGGCACTATTTAACCTGCAGAACTGCCAGTACTTTAGAGAGCGAAGTGAAGATCTACCAGTGCAACTGAAGACGCCTCCTTACAACATAAAGTAAGACATTTGTACACAATCCAAATACACAAGCAAAATACTGGGTTAAAAAATACAAAGTAGGTTTTGTGATTATAACTCCACACTGATCAGTGCTCTCCTGCTCATTAATCTATGCTTCCAGTGTAACAATATCTGAGCTCTCATTTGTGCTCCTAAACTAAAACCTCAAAAAGATATCTTATTATGTATTATGAGCCTGTTTTTCCTATATACTGATACTATTTAAGAGATATTATATTACACATAATATGGCTGCATCATTAGAAGTTCTAATCAATCTCTGTATCCATTAATTTTCATAAACTCATTTTTCCTTACATTTTAAATTGCAGCTGGGTTACTATAAACCTTTATTTGCTGCATCTGCTGTAAAAGTATGTAATTTCTAATTGCAAAAAAACCTATAGTAGAAATATTTTTAGCCATAAGGTCTACAGTTGCAATGGCCAATTTCAATTTTAAACCAGTTATTTCAAATATTGCAATTCCATGCTACAGGAATTTTTTTATTCAGAGAGGTGTGGAGTGAGGGGAGAAAAAACAGTGAAAGAGAAATACAAAGATAATACCTGCACATTTATGAAGTACCACAAGGAAACTGTGTGACTCAGTTCATACACTGATACTACCTGTGGATGGGGTGAGTTCCTTCAAATTTATATGACCAGGTCTCCCTCCTCCCCATATGCACACAAAAGGAAAAGTCTAAGCAGAAAATACCACCAACTTTATTATCTTGTTTGATTCATTCAGTTTGAGGAATCAATTTTGTATTAACTCTAATTAAAAGCAACAATAAGTTTTAAATGTACTATTAATTCAGAAAACATGGACAATGATGAAATAATGAAGTAAGTTCTTACCAATAGGAAGTGCTAAATCTTTCTTCATCAAAGCTGCTGCACACGATCCTCCTAAATTTGCCAGTTCTTTCTCCAGCTGAATAATACCCTTCAAATTAAAAAGAAATCTAAAACAAAAGTACTGCCTCAGAAAATAAGACCATGTTTCCCTGACAATGTTTTATCTTAAATATTGTGTGTCCAGTGTGAAGCTCCTCAGCAACGTATTTCTTGCCATACAGCTACCGCTATGTTTTTCTGTGACATAGGACAGTGTACCAAAATTTTTAGAATAAAGAGGTATGTTTGAAAATAATTACTTAAAACTTGTCTTCAGATGACAAACTTCAGGTATTGGTTAGCATGTTTTAGCACTGAGTGTTCAAAACATGCCACCAGCTTTGTTTGTAAATTATTTAAAGAAAATTAAGGACATATCAATCTACATGGGTTTTTTTGCTTAAGCAGAAGTTATTTTTATTCAAAGACAGACTAATTATATCTTCTGTAGGAATTACAAATCTGATTTTGCTGAAAGCCAGTGAGACCACCACAGCTAATAATCTTACGGTATGTTTTCTATCTGATATGTAAAGAAATTCCAAAGAACTTGACATTCTGAAAACCTGAAGACATGATGTAGCTTGAGCAAAATCCAGGAATAAGATGAGGTAAATCTTCTGTGAGGGTTGTAGTGTAAGCAAGATGCAGACCTTGTGAAGTCCACATGAAGCGACAGGCCCAATGACTCCCAGGACAATGGAAGACTCATTTTTTGGATTTATTATAAAACAGATTAAGTGTTTTCACTAATCTCTTAAAATAAGCCAAAAGAAAGCATTGGGTCAAGGGCAAGAAATTGAATCTTCCCTTTGCAATAAATGGTGGTGGAAATGACTCATGTCCTTAAAGGCAAAATGAGGAGACCACTGGGTAAAACTGGAGGTAGCCTAAATGTGCACAGCATTTCCAAGGAGTCTGAGAGTTCTGGTTTAAGTGAGCACTGGAAAAATAATGCAAGTATGTCATTCAACTGGCAGTGACAGTAAAATACTAATCACTGAAAGCCTCAAAGCTTTGGATCTCTGATGCAAGAGTAGGTGAGAATTTCAAGAAATCTTATATCCCACTGACATACAAGATAAAATCACACTATGTATTTGTAGACTGCCACAAACCAAGCAAAAAGCCATTCCAAATGAATAACATCTTTAACAAAAAATGTTAAAACTTTTATAAAATTAATCTAAAAATATTTTGCCAATGTCACTTAGTTATAATTGCTGCACCTAATAAATCTCTCCTGTAAGGCTGTTTTTGAGGATAAAAATATTTGTATTTCCACTTATGACTAATTCACTTTTTCCTTACCTCATCAGATCCTGGACTAAATTCATATCCAATTGCATAACATTTGAAACCATAAAAACAAGCTTTTTCATCTTTCACATAGTCTGATGCAGTCTCCAGAGAAAATAGAGCTTCATTCCCTTAAAGAAGTAAAAGGATAAATTAAATAAATAATACATTCCTCTTCTTTTTGCATGTTTTTTTTACATAAGTATACACAAACCCCAGCCTTTATATGTAAAATGTGAATTAAAACCATGGGAAGAAGAGCAGATCAACACTTCAAGCAAGAAGCCTACTATAAACATAATCAACTTGCCAGCTTGGATAAAGATCCTTCTTCAACTTTGTTCGCTAAGATAATTTTGCAGAAAAATCAAACTTCCTTTAATTATTTTAGTAACTCACATTACTAGTAATTATGTCAGTATCTATTTGTTACCTGGCAATACTAATACCATGGTAGGCCATCCTGAAGATCCAGAGAACTTTTTCAGTTCTATCCATGAATTAAGGTTTTCATGAACAGAAGTATGCTTTGGTCCAAATCCCAGGCTCTGTGCAATTCTGACAGGAATTAGTAAACGAAGAACATCCTCAGACTGAGCAGTGCCACACTGAGTGTCAAACTCTATTGTTATCCACCGGACACATTCAGGAAAAGTCACCTAAAACAAAGCAATAGTTTAATTATGTCCAAGCTTTTGGGGTTCTTGGGGCTTTTTTTACATTTATTTCTTCATTTCCATTTGGCCTTTACTTTAGTCTACAGAAGTGATTTAATGATGTAATCCTGCACAATTGTTTTGATATGCTTTAAATGAACATTAACCTAATTTATTCTTTGAAATTCAGGTACACCTGAAACATTTTACACTTTACTCAATTAGAATCTTGTATTATAACTTAATATTCTGCTTAAGTATCTGTCCTGACACCACTCGTAATTGTTTTTAAGAACTCTGTACAGGTTCATTAAAAAAACAATCACAGACTACTACAGACATTGAACTCTCATAAACTTTTTCTAAATTCAAACTTCAACAAACATACTGAATATCTGTTTTGTGCAATCCCAGAAAAGTACAGAGCAGCTGAATCCCACTCGTGGATGTGGCCTGCAGTACAATAGCATATAGCTACAGAAATTCAAATGCAGTAACCACTAAAACAGAGGCTTTAGACATGCTTCATAAACTTTTAGGACAAAAGTAAGCATCATTGCATCAGGATGATCACACGGTAACTACATTTTCCACAGTGGATGTTTTGCTGTCTCCCAGGACAAGCAGTGGAATAGTGGAATAATGTCCTGTTCAAGCTCTTGATTATAGGTTTGCTACTTCTGGATGTTAATTTGAGTAGAATTGACTTAATGTATTTTTACAAAACATTGTTCTAGCATTAGGTAAGAAAGTCTGATCTATGATTATATACTGTATATGTAAAGATTTTGAACTTCTACAATTTGTACAGTTAGATCAAAGAAACTGTATATGACAATAGAAAAATCTAAGACTATGCAAATTTAAGGACTGAGAGCAGATCCATGAATTAAGTGGTTAAAACTTCACTAGTTTCCACTATAGCTGATGCAGAAAGTTTCGTCCAGAAAACAGTACAGCAATAATATAAGGAACTATCTCCTATATTGGACAATATTAATTATCATCCATGGTGACAATTTCTCAGATAGCAAATATTGACTCAGGAAAACTCACATGTCAAGCTTTTAAGAAGGAGCATGTGCACTTAGAAATGGTGCTCACCTTATAGTGTGTAACAGAGGCAGGTTTATAGGGATGCTCACTTTCTACAACAGCATAATGATTGGAGGTAGTACAAGCTGATAGCCCTTGCTCTGGCTGGTTTCCAGTGGTGCTGTCTGTAGACTGATTTGGGTTAAAAGCTGGAGGGGCATATTTCTGATTCAGAACTGCCACAGAAGGAAGTAGCTGTTGTACCAGGCCAAAGACCTCAACAGCAACCTGTAACATAACACAACATGTGTTATTATAAAGTACTGTAACTTGGTGAAAACAATACTCTAATACTTCCATTTCTCTTCAATGGTTGTTTGAACATTGTCAAAATATCACTAATTACAACTCGTTCAGTCATTTTTCAATTCTGCATTGACACAATCCTGATAGAAAAAACATTGGTACATTAATCTCCTCTTGGAGACTTGCCAAAGCTGAAACAGGAATCTGTATATAACTGTGAGATCTTTTCCCTAAAATAGCTTCTACTAAAACCTTGAACATTAACGAACAGTAAGCACAAGTTCACAGAAAACAAACACTATACTGAAGTCATAGTTTAGCTATCCTTTATAACAACATTAATTTTTTTTCAAATATTCAACATATTTTAATGCATGTAACCTTAAGCATCGCATTGTTCCCTGTAATATCCATGCCATTTTCTAATCAAAGGAAGACTTCTAAAGCAAAACACGTGATTGTTTCGAACCCCAGTTCAATGAAGAAACAAGGTAACTAAAATGTGACACTGTCTTTCAAGACATGTCTGCTAGATTTTAAGTGGTCAGCTCTCTTTCCTCCCACTTTAAAAGAAGTCAGAAAACAGCTTAGAGCTCAAGAAAAAGCAGTAAAAGGCAACAGTGTCTATTAGCTAAGGATTATCGACATTTCTAATAACAGATTTCAAGAGTGTCCCAGACCAGGCACATGGAAGAATGCCATGACACAGGAAAGAATTTTATTTATAGCTGACATCTTTCAATCTCTAAATTTGACAGAAATAATCTTAATTTAATGAGCAAATGCTTTTGCTGTTTACTTTAAAAATAGAATTTATATAACATAAAAAAACCATTTCATCCCACCAATGTTCATCAATGAGTTGTAAATTACATTCTTCTCATTCCTTATCTTTTCCTACTATTAAAGCCTGTCATATTTCTCTGCTTCCTTAAGGTATTTTTTTCATCATGCTTTCAATTGAAGTTAAAAAAAAGGTCATTGCACGTTTTTAAAATTCTTGACTCTTGGAAAATTCACGAGTCATGTTATCGAATACAAACCACTAATTCACAAAATAGTAAGAAATCAAGATGTTCAAATTTTCAGAGTAAACCTTTTCCTTGCCTAACATTCATACATTTCTTCAGTAATTTCTGTTGAGGAGCATACCTTGGGAATAGCTGCTGCTACTGGTCCTATGTAGGCTATGATGAGGGGAAGCAGCATTGAAAACAGACTGGAAGAGCTGAGTAATTCTGGAATGTCTTCAGCTGAATAGAGATAATTAGAACAGAGGCATTATTAATAAACATACTGTGGTTCAAAGTACATCTTATTTTTCTGGTTTGCCTCTTGTGAGTTAAACTTCTATCTCCTAGACTATTTTTACGTCAAATTGTTTTCCTTATTTAGGCACTGTTGAATTCTGAGTCTGCCAAGTCCACCCAAGATAAATATGTCATTATATACAGTTCTCTGTTGAAAAATGTCCTTCTCTTAGAGCATTGTTTTATTGCATTCTTTGCCATTTCGTGAAGCTGTGTTCATATTTTCTACAGCATAAAAGTTAGCACAGCAGTCCTCCCACCCCTTCAAATTAATTTTTATAGCATTATCTAATACTCTGGACATTTTGGCTACAATGGCTGGTATCTACATTTCTCAAAAAGGCATATTTAAGTGCTTAAATATGAATTACATTAACCAGTCCTGGTGATTACAACCTCTGTGCAAAACGCGCATGAAATTTTCAACTAACCTGTCAAAAAACATCTTTTGGAAGTAAAGAATCTTACCAGCTTTAATATGACACTTGCTAAATTGATGAGCAAATTTATACAAGGTATCTGAGTATGATATCACAAGTATAACTCAAAGATCTATTAAAGTTACTCAGTTTAACACCTATAGGAATGAAAGGTTAGAAAAATATTCTTTGGAAAGCAAAAGAGAAATGTCACAGCTCCTGTATTCAGGTGATATTCTACTATTATGGCTTGCTAGCAAAGTAAAAAGTTTTGAAAAGTAAATTTTCTCAAGCCTTACCATCTACAGCAAGAGCTCTGTGCAACAAGTCTTTGGCTGCTCGTACAACAGCACTCACGACAGAAAGAGCCCTGCTACAATTTTTGTCTTCTTCATTAGCTTTGTTCAACAGCTGTGACTGCAGATCTCCATCATATTCACTCCTGGATAGTGGATTAAGTTAAAGTAAGTTCACAAATACAAAACTACATTGAAAAAATGACTAACTAATTTTTGGCATAGAATAAGCAAAACAATTTATGTTAAAGTGATAAAGAAAACAAATAAACCATGGAGGGTATTTTGGAAGAATGTCTCACTGTTAGTCTTTGCAAGAATTTTATTTGGCAAAAAGCATGAAAAACATTTTTCTGAAATCTTTTCTTTCTCTACGTGCCTTTTAAACTACAGAAATGTATTAATTGCTACGCTCTTCCAAAGCCAGGTGCCTGCCCTGGTAAAAAAAGAGCAATGTTAAATGGATCACAGAAACAAGTAAAACTTTCTTAATGGATATTTCTGCATTTTCATAAGAGAGAAAAAGATTCTCCCTTCTTATTTCAAATATGAATTATGGTTTTGACGTACAGTCTTGGGCTTAGAACTATTTGTTGAGGGTTTCTTTTAAATTCACTCTGTATGTCAAATTAGGCTCTCTTAAACAACATTATGCACAAAACCATTTCAGCAAATTATATAAAAGATGTGGTTTGATTTGCTTTTTCAAAGCAGTCAAATGACAATTATAATCTAATTCAAGCCTTCAATATGATAGTGATTAAGCCTTGGCATAGAGAAATAAAATCACTTAGTCAACGTGTGAAACAAAATCTCCCACTCTCTTTTGGATATCTTGTATTTGTCCAGAAAGATTTAATCTTCAAAATATTATTCCAGAACATTATTATTTCAGGACTAGCACCTCAGATCTTCCAAAAATTTTACTGTGAGCAGTTCAGTGAACAAGAATACCTCTCCTTCTCTGTGAATTAATCACTCTCACAAAAAGATTATTTGGTTTTTTTATGTGTCCAAGAATTGTAGCTTTACTGTCAGCCTTAAGCTTTTTTAATTTGAATTTTTTAGCCACTGATGGTGGGTGAAATTCAACTGAGTACTTTTCTAACACATCCATTCATTCAAGACTTCTCAGCCCTTATCACAAATGTGTTAACTTCTGTATGTGGCCTTTCTTTGCATATGCATCAGAAACAATTCTATTGGTATTTGAGCATCCTCCAAACAAAATGGAGTGTGACTTTTACAAGCTGTTCTATAATAGTTGACTGAACATTTGTTTCTTTGCTGTAGGCAAATCAAAACTTCAAATCATTATATATCAAACAATGAGTCCTCAAACTAAGTCCATAACCACAGTCATGGTAACAGGTAACACAGTCATCAGGAAATCCAGCATTTAACTTGTCCATGCAAATTACAAAAGACATTGTCATTACAGTCAGCAGCCACAATTTTTCTCAACACAATTTATTCTGTAACAGTTTCAACTTGTACTACTACAGTCTTTCAAAAGCTTCTTAGAATTCTATCAGTTGAAACAAAAAAACCTTGAGTCTGTTCTGATCTGAAGACAGGACTTTGGTATAGGGTTTTTTTCATATGTTAATTTATCATTAAGTTAGAATGCCTTGAAGCTTCCATTACTGAAATTATGTCCTTTGCTTTTCTGAAATCAAAGAAATTGTTAATTCTCCTTAATTTTCTCTTTTGCCTGTATAAAAGCGGACAATCTAGGAGTAAAAATAGGTATTTTCCTTCTCTTCTTTCATCCTTCTCACATAATGATGCTTCCCAATTATGATACTTCATTATAGATTTCAAGATTCCAGGAGACTAAATCAATTAAAGTATCATGATCTGTACCGCTGCAATTCCACTCTTTAATAAGCAATTACTGTTTTTACTGACAAGCTGGATCTTTGAGCACAATCTCACGTTTGAAAGTAGTTTAGAGCTATCTTCTGTGTCTTCAAATATACTCTTACTATAGTTTTGCTGGCCACTTTATTTCTCCATATTTTAGCTTCTCTAAAACCTTCTTAAGAGCAACATATTCATGTACTTGCTAGTCTAAAATACAGCAGCTGGTGTAGCATTACTTTTTTATATCTTCTATTATACCTTATTAGGTAGGTACATCTCACACAATCAAATATAAAAGTAAATTATTATTCACTGATCCTTTCATTCCTTCCACCTTCTGCTAATCAGCCTTGTACTGCCAGTTTGAAAATCGTGTCTTTATACAGATCAGGGTAAGCACCTCAAATATGAAAGCAATGCTTTCTGCAAAAGCACTACCACAAGTCAATTCCTACTGTCATCCTGAAAGGCTGAAGTAAAGCCTCCCTGCAGCACAGCCACATGTTTCAATTGATTTTCTTCAGGCAACTGCAATTTCTCTTTTTATACCTTTGAACTCTAAGTAACAGAGGAGACAGTACCTATACAAATAGACCTTGCTTCACTACATGATGCAATCATTTCTGGAAACTGAAGAACTGAATAAATCAGAGAGATAAACATTCCTCACAAAGTGAGGAATCTCTCAAATATCTCTTATGATATAAAAAAACCAGAAATCGAAATAGTGTATCTTACAAGTTCCCCATATTAGAGCTTTAAAGTAGTAAACAATGGATCTTGTAAGAAGTCAACCATCAAATTATTAGTTAAGTCGAAAAACCAGAACCTAAAACAAGACTGGAAGAGGCATCACAAACACACTCTGGATGCATTTATTTCTATCAGTTCTTAAAAAGAGATGTGGTATAACAGCACTGTGATGGTTTTGTTCACTTTTCTTAGAAACAAATCATTACAACACACAAACCTGTAATAAAGAATCTGTGGGATTTGTCCTCGTGTTTGGTTAGTGCCATTACTGCTCAGACTACACGTACTGAATGTAAACGTTACACCATCTGGACACTGAACTGTTGTCATTCCTCCATCTCCATTGGCAGTCCGGCTTCCATAATTCCTCAAACGAACTGCGTATTTCACATTTTCCTTTGAAGAGAGAGTCAAAAATAGTATGCAATATAAACTAAGTATCTAACGGCTTCACAGTTTATGAAAGTTACTATTTTACATTAATTTTGGAGAGTCTCAAAAGCCCTTCAATGCACTCTACAAATGAAATTCAACAAAAAAAAAAATCCAGCATTTAACAGAAATCAAAGCTATTCCATGTTCCCAAACTATGGACTGTAACTTAAATAACTACTAATTGCTTTAAGAATAAGCAGGGACCCAAGAAAATTAACTACCAAGTTGGACAGTCAGTTAAACATGCAAGAATATTCTAAAATTACTAAGCAACTACCATCTATCTTATGCTATTATAAAAACTGGAATCCAATTTCTTTTAGCTGACAAGATTCAGAACTTTTCATTTACAGGGCAAAACAGAGACTTTATGAAGCACACATGTGAAGATCAGCTTGTGAATGTGCACACAAAACCCCACACAATTTACACTGAACATTTAAATTTTGTTATCTAAAGAAGTTCTATGAAACCTACAGATGTGCTTTTATTTTATTTACCTTCAGCGGCACAACTTTGTCAAGTCTGATTTCAGCTATGTCACTAGGAGAATCATCTGTGGTGTAAGTTCCTTTAACCAATTCAAGAGATGTCCATCTATGAGAATGAGTTGCATCTCCAGTATGATCACTCTGATTCAAAGAAACAAAGTCATTTTAACACATTTATAATGTAAATACATGACACACGCAATCGTGCAACTTATGTTTCATTGCATAAATTTTTACACATGGCATTACAAACAAAAAGATGAAAAACCCAGTCAGAGTCAACAGCAAAGCCTTTCTCCTAAACGGGAAATTACTGAGCAGAGAGGTTAATTTCCCATAGTAACCTGTGCTTGTCCTTCAGAAGAGATCAGAATCATCAGTTATAGTGAACAACTGTGTGTAAAACAACTGAAGTTTTGCTTCATTACAAGAACCCACAATACAGTTTTATATTGCTTTTAAGAGAGTACATCAACAGCACATGAAACATCTGTAGGTACAGCCTCATCATGCTGGTAGGCCATTACTCTTCTCTTCAGTTTTTGGTTTTAACTTGATTTCTTATTTTCATTCACAGTTTACTGTGAGATAACTGGTACTAATCTACATTTAGCTCCAGAAACTGAAAAGCTCCCTATACTTCAAATATTTATTTGTAATAAAGGAAAGTTCAAGACAACACTCAAGACAGGGATCCTACTAGAAATGGTATGTAGCTTGTGGTAACAAAAATCTCCACCACAAGCAACCCAAAAAACCCGACGACCAGTGCACTGTTTTACTGGTAGCCTAGACTGAATAAGAATATGACAATATCACATTGTAAAACATACTTTTAAAAAAACTCTGAGGTTACTTTTGTTCAAACTGTTTTCCCAAATTCAGTACTTACATCATCAACTAATACCTCCAACTCATACTCATGAATTCCTCCTCCACCATAAACAGAAAATCCTACTACAACTACACCAGATTTGTCAACAGAGAAACATATTGCATCAGGGGATCCATTCCCAGTATTCCAGCTTCTTCCCTGACTTGTTTTAGTGAATCGGTTTGGAGTGGATTTGACAGAATGGAGAGAATTCAGTCCATCAACCTGTAGAAAGTTAATACAGTTGTCAGAAAATATTAACTGCTAAATGTTAGACAACTTTAATAAAGCAAGGTTAAGTGAATTAAATTACCAGATTTTTCAACTGGGTAAATTTTAAAAGTCAACTCATAAACCACAGAAGATGCCACTACTCAGCCTTCTAGTTAACAGTGACTAAAAAAAAAGTATTTCTGATAATTAGAAATTAGGAATAATTAGGAATCCAACTCATTTTTTTAAAGTATTTAAATACATATTTTATAGGATGAATTAGCAAAAAATACAGATTACCTGTACTAAAAGAAATGTTAGGTATTTCTGCCTTAGGTACAGTCAAGATTAAGAGAGGGCAGAAACATGTTACATAATGGTAAAAACACCTTGAATCAAGATGTTATCAAAAGCTTGATTCGTTCTGTGAGAAAAGCCTGTGGATAGCACGGATACAGTGGCACTCCTTTAATGAAGTCAAATACTTTTCTGTCACTTAACGAAGTTATCGCCTCATGAAAGTATATCTGATTGTATACGTACACAAACGTGCAGGCAAAAAGCAAAGTACTCAAAAAATTTGCCACTTTTTTAAACGATCGGCAGTATTCTGCAGCCCTAATGAAGTAGCTGATTATCAAATGTACTTCCCTAGTACAGTGAATATATGCTTTTAAATCTATGCAAAACATCTGAGCTACTCAGAACTGAGAATTCCAGAATCTCTGAAAGATCTGCACACCTATAAAATATCCGTCATAGCCTGTATCACATTCATAATATCTTTGTCCTGAAAGACTTCTAAAAATGATTTTATAGCAGCTTTACCTCAGATCCTAAGGCTGATGCTGTAAGCTCACTCACAATACTAGCAAGCAACCCACAGGTATTAGAAACCAGATGCGAAGAGAAAAGTTCATTTTCTCTTCTAAGGCTGTTCCGCACTGGTAAAACAACAATGACCAACATCTTTTCCAGCACTTCCCGAAAGCTTGTCATCCCTGAAACATTTTCTTCACTCTGCAGTATGAACAAAAACAATGGCAAATTACATGGTTATTAAAAAACCCAAAATAGAGGCTTTCACATATTCTAAGTATTATGTAATTGAAATATCTGTGACTTCATAAAGATTAGAAATGTCTAGAGGGTGGAAAAAAAATTTAAAATTCTCAAAGTTATCATAGTGTGTACTCCTTTGTCAAAAAGATTTATTAATGTTCTTAATTTCCTGAATGAAGTGGTGACTAGTATTTTATTCCATTGGAAAGATACTGTATCCAGGTGTCCCTCTCAGGACAGGTCTTTTCTTTATAGCCTAATAAAGGCAATACAGCCCATAAAACCCATAGGCTTCACAAACATACATTAGAACACAGTGGATACACAGCTACCTATGAAACTGTTCATGTAATTTTCTTTTGCAGTGTCTTAAAAAGAAAACTGGAAGCTTTGTTGTTTTGGTGTTGGCAAAAAGAAACTTCTATGCGAAGAGGTAAGATAAAACCAGTGGTGGGATGATCACAAACACAGTTGTTCTTTGCTGAATGAAGACTATGAAACAAATCTAAGCTTAGGCACCTACTGTGTCTTCTGCCTAGGAGTGGCATCCACTGTTTTTTATAACAGATATCCACACTGAAATTCATTTCCAATAAGAAAAATAAAATCAGCTCTACTGATGAAAATCTAAGGTTTATCTTTCTCACCCTTTTGTCTCCCAAAAATATCCAAGGAGTGAACAAACACGGAAGACAATCAGGTGAAGCAAACCTGCACAGAACACTTTTCCATCTTTTACAGGTAGGAGGTAGCTGCATCCACGGCATAATATTATATTTGCATTTAATAGCACCTGATGGGTTTTTTCTTCATTAATTTGTGCAGGTGCTTTTCAAGTCCATGAAAGCTTTTAGCATATTAATAAGAAGCATGTCCCCCAGCTTAACCGTGTATTTTACTAAGAGCAGAAAACTTCTGACCTTACCTTTCGCTCAAAACGTCTGGTAGTGGTAGACTCAACAACTATCCTTTATTTACTTTTCTTGCATAACTCATAATTTCATATTATCTTACCCCTGTTGTCTTCTGAAGTGAAGAATATTACTTAGTAGTCTGATCTCCCTGATTATCATCTTTACAATTTTCATTCCTGTAAATCAATTCTAAAATAACAGAACTGCAAAAATAGAGCATTCAAGAGCCCTTGATGAGGAAATTGTTTAATAATCCTTGCCAGAACGATATGAATTAGGATTCCCTTGTTGACCCCCTTAAAAACTCCAGTTTGGGACATGACATTTTTTACTAAAGTTGTGTTGACTCTTCCTCAAAACACCAAATCTATCTACACGTTCCTCCTTGTGATCACATGAAAAAGATGAAAAACTGTTGCAGAAAACACTGTGCAACAGAATACTACTCCAAAGAGTATTTCTTCCAATTTAATATTCCAAGATAAGAATCATTTTTGCTCAGACATTCTCCAAAGAAGAAATAGTTGGAGTATTTCAGACAAAAAGATGAAAATTGGAAAAAATAGTAAGTTTCTGAACTAAGCCTTTTAGAAAGAAAACACTTAGGCAAATTCATCTACATCTTCATCAAGCAAAAACTTCAAGGCACATGACAGCTTTTTGTTGAAAAGTAAATGAAGTCATTAAACTTTAGATACATCCTAACCTGACTAAGTTTTTCCATGTGTGCAACCAGAAGAGGAAAGCGGTGGGCCAGAGCAGAGTCGTTCTCAGTGCTGACTTGTTTAACCATGGAGCGCAGCAAGGCCTCTCCATCGTAAGCAATTGGGAAGATGGAGGTCAGCTTTACTGAAGTGTGGCACAGAGCAGACATGACAGCAGCAAGGAGACGACTACTGGAGGTCTTGAAGTTTGCTTCCTGGATGTCCTAAAGACATAAAAAAATTAAAAGAATGGCACCACTGCATTGAAATAAAGAGAGAAACTATTTTTGAAAGGAAATTTCAGCTTTATTGTAATTATAAAAATAATTTAGAGAAAGCTTTCCTATGAATTTTACATTACCTTCTCTCATAAGCTTGAATTTAGATCTTCAATACTGGAGTAATTAGAATTTCTTGGTTGGCAAATTTTAAAATAACAAACCCATCTAACATTACTTTTGAAATTATGGTATCCTTTGAAGACAAGGCATTTCTTATAACTAACAATTTTAATTAAACAACTTAATTAGAGTAATACATTAAAGAATTGATTCATCCTTGAAGAATATATGCTAAATGAATTTTCATGCAAAGCAGCAAACTGTTTACATCTCACCACAAGCAATGCAAGCAACTAATTACATTGTTTAGCTGTGGGATGCTCATTCACAATAAGCAAAACACCCAGAAGAAAAGTTGTTGATTATAGAATAGTATTTCCACCTGCTTTTCACATACTTCGCTGGATCAGAGAACTGTTGTAATGTTTAATAACGAGGAATTACTCAAGTATTAGTCATAAAAAATACCACATGGATGCTCCCAGGCAACATGCAGCAAGAGTAAGCACATCTAAGGCACAGCCTCAACACTGGAAAAAGCAGGTGCTGACAGTTACCAGCACCACAAATTTTCTTTGCTGTCTCAAAGAGAAACTTAAAAACTAAAGAAGACAAAGTTACTAGACTCTTGTTGAACTACATTTAGAGAACATTCCAAACAAACAAAACCAGATACAAATCCAACACCCAGTCATTAAAAAAAAAAAAAAGAAAAAACCAAAAGACAACAGAACTCAAGTTGCAAATCAGGATAAATGCAAAAAATTACTAAGTTTTAAGTATTACTTGGCTTCAATTTGAGCAAAAGGGCAAGCTCAGCTGTAATATTTACTTGTGCCATTTTAATGTACCTGGTCCAAACAGTTCAGCAAGTCACAAAGACACGCCCACTGGAGAGCTGGTGTAGGATAAAACGAATGGAAGCAAGCTGTGAATGTATTATGGCATTCTTGAAGAACAGCTTCTAAAAGACTGAGAGGCTGACTGAGATATCCTTGTGGATCGTTATCCAACTTCACCATGCAATGGTCAACTCCTTCAGATAAAATTTTTCTCAGCAAGGTCCTAGTTTTTCCAATGCAATCTGCTAGTTTGCTGGTTTCTTCTACAACTGCCTTAGCTGTAGCTAAAGATTACACAAAGAGAAGCATTAAATGTACAATAATGAAACGTTTTCATGTTAAAATTTTACATGCAGATAGAAAAACTGGAATTTAGCAATACTGTTGAATCTACATTCAGAGAAGTTAATTCCAAAAGTAAAACAGTGAAGGCTGTTTTTTTAAAACACCCTTTTAAAAAAAATTCTATCAAAGAAACCTGAAGATTAAAAACTCCCACATTTCTGGTCTTCTGTAATATATGCTGCATTTTAATACGAGCATTGTTAAAGTACAGGCATGAAAACAATCTTTCAAATTCACACTGTGCTCACCACCACGGCAGACACTATGTATAGAAATGGGAAAAAAGAAGATACCAATAGTCCTAAACAACTCAACTGACAAGTCAAACAGGAAATTAACTTTAAAATACACAGGTTACAGTGAAAACATGTGGTACTGGGATACTTTGTTGCACAGACAATTGAAAATACCCTGTTTCTAACAGCAAGTCTTTTAATTTCTCCAATAAAACCATCTGTGTGAGTAACTGTATTTTATATCGTATCTTACATGAATACTTAGATCAAACTTTAAATATCCTGTAGATTATTTGCTGATAAATAGGAAACAAGTGAACTAACAGGAATACCTGATATTGGATATATTTCACAGGTGTAGACCCTCAGCAATCTCAGGCAGCAAGTGCCCACAAAACGCAACCTTTCTAAATCCAGAAGAGTAGCAGTGTATTGGAAACCCTTCAGCCCACGAAGTTCTTCAACTCCCAGCACCAGCGTTGTCCAGCTCCAGTGAAGAATGCTCAATAAAGATTCAAAGCATTCCTATGTCAGGAAGATAGATTTTGTGTTAAAAAACAATAAATGACCATTCTGCATCAGCATTAGATGAAAGGCAGACAGCATGAAAACGCATTTGACACAATACATTCTTGTCATAAAGTAAAGACTTATCAAGGCTGTCTTCACTTTGTTTTTGAACAGTTATGAGCTGCAGGACCATGGCCACTAGATGACATTGACAGTAATTAAAAGCTAAACAGAAGCACATCATAGTTCACAAAAAATCTGAGGATTTAAAAAGCTTTGTTTCTACTATTATTATTATATGTGGTCGATAATTTCACAAAGTTGTACCTCAAAAAGCAAAATAAAAGTGTTTGGTGTTAAACACCTTCAAGTTGCAGCAATCAAACTGATAGTTCAAAGTTAGATGTAAAATGCTTCCAGAAACTTCAGAAAGCCAAAACCCTCCTCTTTCCTCTTTCTTTCCTCTTCACTATATCTACGGTGAGGCTAAGAGCAGCAAGATAATGGAGAGGATACACTGTGGTGTTAAAATCCACAGAAGTTCACAGCTTAATGCAAATATTTTAAAGCAAACATATGTTAAGAGTAGCTATTAATATGTTGATAATATGACCACTAAAAATGCAAATCATGTAGATAATACATTCCTAGAAGAAACCTAACAGAAGATAATCCTGATCATTAGAGAATACTGAAGAGATGGTGAATATATAAATGAAAGAAAGTGAATTAGAAAATCAGACTGTGACTGTCCGTATGGAGGCAATAACTTGTATATAACTATCCATGGAGAATACTGACACTATGTGTAATGCAGTATAAAGTATAAACCAGG
Organism: Eulacestoma nigropectus; assembly: GCA_013397775.1. NCBI lineage: Eukaryota > Metazoa > Chordata > Aves > Passeriformes > Eulacestoma > Eulacestoma nigropectus. Next base: position 1,718,423 of record VZTE01002171.1, read on the forward strand.
ACAGAACTGAAAAGAAAATAATCACCGCTTGCAACAGATAAGGGACTACATTTCAAAACCACAAAGACAGAATTGACCTTATCCTGCATGACATTATTGCATTTCAACTTAATGCAGGTTTTCTCAAAATCTGACTAGCCCCCTTGTATATGAAGAGCTGCAGACTACCTTCTATAAGCAGTTGCAGTTCGCTGTGCCTATGAATACTCCTTACCTCAGTTTACCAAAGTTTAATTCAATGCTATCTGATTCTCAATGTGTACTGGAATGCATCTAAGAGGAAGATAAATCTCACCAGTTACTAATTAGTGCCAGTAATCTAAAAGCCATGAAAGAGACCAGTAAAGCACCTTCAAACTTCTAAAAAGCCTGCTAATATGGATTTTTTAGCAGGAAGTGAGGTTTGTACATCAAAAACAACTAGCGAGAATGAGCTCAACCCCAATTCCCCTCCCCCTAGAAAACTCCAAACTAAGTAGCTTAACATTGTCAACAAACACATTTCTAGGCTCTCATCCTCAGGTCAATACCAAGCTTAGTTTAGATCTAAAGTGACATCTGAAATCTTCAGAAAAAGTAAAAAAATAAAATATTCTATCAGTGTACCTAACTTCTGCTTGAGAAAGCAAGCACAAAACAATAATGATTTCCACATCTACATCTTTCAGTTTCCTAACCATGTATGAACTTGCAGGAAATACAGAAGATTCTTGATAGTACTCACCACTGAGACAGTTCTGGCAAAAGATCTCTTTAAAATATGTACAGGTTCACTAGTTTGCTGTTTTCCTTTGGATGCACTGCCATCACTTGTTGGCAACCTGCAAGAACAATTTTAGAACTTACTTGAAATCTCCAGTTTTTACTTTTAGTAGAGTGTTGGATTGGGTTTGGTGGTTTTGTTTTTTACTTTTTGTAGTTTTTACTGTTTTTATTGTTCAAGTGGAAAAAAAAAACAAAGTGAAAAAAGTTTAACATAACTATTCAAAAAATGTTCAGTTTCAACGTAACTTCCTCCAGTTTCCTAATCATTCTAGACCAGTAACCAAGTATCTTGAATTCTGTTCAACTGGCAGTACTGTGACAATTGAAAATGCAGTTGGGATTTAATTACATGCCATTATTACAAGTATCTACCGTACTTCATCAGATGACATCAAGACTAGAAATGTCTTAAAGAACACTGGTTTTTTGGAGGGAAAATGTATGTGGAGGTTAAAAATACAGCCAGCATCCCTTACTGCAGCACCTTCCCTTTTGTGCCACTCACTGGCCTTCAGAGGCCTCAAGGCTTGTTTGCCTTTTGGCTACAGCCATCTCTCCACAGAAATCACCCAAATGATGAATTTGTCATGCCAGGACTCCATGTACATCAAAATGAAACCTTCACCTGGAGAGACGGGGCATCTATGGACAGAAAGCTTAGTGGCAGAAGTGAGCTGTTCTGTGAAGGAACCTTGAAAAGGACATGCTTAGAAAGGACATAGCAAGAGAACTGGTATGTAAAGAATTCCAACTTTCAGAATCAGTGTGGGGGCCAAGGGAATTATATAAACAAACAAAATATAAAAATCAGGTCTTGCATATATCTGAGGAAATCTGTAAAACATATTATCAACACAGTGAAAGAGTTCCTGGTTATTACAACAGAGTTACAAAACATTTATCATGGCAATAGTAAGTTTATGGTAACTTATTGTAAAGAATAGGTCATTATTGATTTTGGCTTTTTTTCATTACAATCGTCTGTTCAATAGTATACAGTTCCTAAACTGAGGGCTACCAAATCGAGCACTTCCTAACTAGCAAAAAATATTACTCATGTTATATGAAATCATGAGGTTCTACGGATGTAAACGAAAATCTCAAGACTCATGCACGATGACTGCAAGAAAAATAGCAAGAAAGTAAACGTGGGAATAATTTATTACTTTTCTCAAAGACACTAAGTTTTCCCTACATTTTTCAGATACTGATTTCCCTCACTTAATACAATAACATTTTCAGGAAACACGGTTAAAATGAATATTATATTTCTATTTTAAAAACATGTCAATAAATTGTTTCAGAGGTTAAAGTATTACCTGTACAGTAATTGTGGAATCTGCCCTGCATTCACATCTGTACCATTATTTGATTTCTTGGAACTCTTAAACTGAAATACCACACTGAAAGAAAAATAACCCAATTATTATTCCAGTCATATTAGAGCTCTTCTTTCTCAATAAAAAATATAGAAAAAAGTATATACCCATCATCTGTAGTAATAGAGGCCTGGCCATGAGATCCACAATCACTGCTAGGTCCTGACACTCTTGCCCAGGCTACATACCACCAGCCAGCTTGCAGGAGTACTGGCTCATCAAACATCATTGCGTATTTCTCTCTGGGAGAAGTAAATTTCGGAAAACGTTACATGTAAATTATTTTTTATATTAACTTTTAACAAATAACACCCTAATCATAAAAGAAATTGAGAAGTAATGGAATTAAGTTGTTGTATCTATTTATATTCAAAACCCAAAAGTTTTTAATTGAAAAATATTGTAGTAATTAAAGAAGAATAATTCTGAAGGACCTACAAATGCCTAAGTCTAGCTTGATCTTGAATTGTAAAAACAACCGGTATCAATCCCAAACACAGTAAGGAGACATTAAGTTATATTAACACACACAAACCCAATCACATTTAATATATAATACTGCAAGCAAAGTATTAATTGTAAGGTACTATATAATATTAATTTGATTTCAGAAAATGTTTGTAAATTACAAGAACTTATACATAAATTCTTAGTAATTACAATGAATATTAAAGAAAGTAATAGAATATATATTTAGGGGATTGATATGAAAGATTTAAACCTGAAAGAATTAATCATGTAACATTTGAATTTTAAATTACTTCATTACAGGGAATTAAAAAACAGATACAACATGGCTAATCCCATCCATATGCAAAAAAGAGCTAATGCAATATTTTGTCTTGTCATCTCATCGCAGGAAGATGGGATTTGACTTCGATTTATACAAGAGCAAGAATTCGATTATTTGTTGTCTTTTAATTTAAATATCATAATGGTTTGGGGATGTATCTGGTGTTTTACTATTTCCCCACACTCTTTAATAAAAAGTTTTATATCACTACAAAATTCTAATGATGTAGATCATCTCTGTTGGTGTTTAAAGTGATATTAAAATGTGTATGGGAAAAGTAAAAATAAAGATCAAGAAGCAGGTGTAAGCAGGTAAGCTAAACATCTTACCTGGCAGCACAATCATATGCTAAGACATCTGTCTCAGCAAGAAGGTCTCCATCCGTCTCATGGTCTCCCCCATCTGGACCCAATTCAAACAACTGGTGAAGTAAGAAAAAAGGTAAAACTATGTCTTAGGAGTCAGAAACCTCATAATACCACTTTTTCCTGTCTGGCAGTTCTGGAAACTGTACACTTCTCTTCCTTCCCCTCCCCAAAAATAACTACTACTTAATGTCACTGACAGGCAAAATCCCATTTGGAAGTCAGGCATTAACTGTAAAGAAATAGCAATTGACACTGACCTCCCAGCCTTACTTCCAGATATATTTTTATGTGGAGGAAAACCTCCCTAAATCTTGCAAGAAAGACACAAGCACAGCATCTAAAAAAGGCAAAGTTGGGCAGAAGGTGCAGGTTTTCCATCACAGACTGAAATGCACTACATAAACATAAGATATACTCAGCTTCTCTGGAAAGGGACAGCTTCACAATTTAGCAGAGATAGTCAATAGTGTTATAAACAGTTGGTGACTGGGACAAAACATGATACCTTTACTAAGAGAACTTCTTTTTCTTACTTAAAAAAAATTTCTAAGGTTTGGTGAGTTTGAAAAAGGACCAAAATACACATCTATGATTTCTCTTGCAAATACCTATTTAATACACTGTTTATTTCTGGCAGGTCTGGCAAATCTTATCTTGGCTATAAGCTAATCCTAAACAAATTGAAAATGTAATAATAGAGTATTTTCATACCATTATTACCTCTAGGATTTAAAACACACTACTAAGGTTAAGTTTCTTGGCTGTACTTAGTCATTTGCAATTCTCAGTCATTATGTTAAACTAGAACAAAGTGAAACTACTTATTTTGGATTTCCTGTTGACTTATGCAAATGTTATTGCCAAGCATGTGTCATCCATTTCCCCAGAACAAACCTCAATTCCTATTCATCAGAAAATAGAGGAAGAAAATTCAATAATCAACTAAATGACAAGTAGCAACAATAACATGTTCTGATTATACAAATACAAACATCTAATAGAAATCTCAAGCTGTAACATCTTCTTTTACAATTGTTTTTCATGGAGTTAGCAAAATCCTTATTAAATACAGGAGCAGAGGACACTTATCCAAAACCCATGCTCTTACCACAGTGTGTGTTTCTGTGGGGTTTATTTATCCAAAGCCAGGTTTGTTTATTTTAAAATAATCAGCACACATGCTCCACCTGTAATCATCCCTACATCTGGCACGGAGTTCATTGTATTTGGTGCCATTTGCTCTCAACTGAAGAATCTCAGCCCAGGAAGCTATCCAGAGAGCAGTCTGAGAAAGAAGTGGCAGGAAAATGGCAAGCAATGGCTCCTGATAAGGACTACTTCTGCTTTTGAGAACAGCTCCTCGTGCATCACATAGGATGCGATCTTAACCTGAAGCCCACAACACCAATTTTCTGCTGGTGGACCTTGGAGCTCTGTGTAAACAGATCACAGAAGCATTCAGCCCACTAACATATCTGCCCAAGTTATGTCCAAGATGGCACAGTATTTAGTGAAGGGCCAATTCATGACAAGTAAGAATGGTAATTCTCAGCTCTCTACTTCATCCACTATGCCTGCATAATGCTTTACACATGCAGTAAACCACTCATTCATCAAGAAATAAAACTAACAGTGGTTTTACACAGTACTACTGAAGTTTTGATTTTGAGACATAATATTGCTTAAAACAAAATAAAAACTCTTACCTTTATTTTAGCAGTGTATTCACCTCTACCACCAAAAAGACCAAGACCACCTAGCAAAATATCTGTATCAGCACAGAAACGGATAGCTTCTACTGAGTGGGCTGAATAACCCCAGCCTCCTCCATGACCTGCAAAAAACACCCCCAACAAAAATATAATTAATCTTAGTCTTTTGTTCTGCAAGCTGATCAGCCTGTGCTATAAAATTTTAGTGTGTACATACTTTCAAATCTGTTAACAACACTATAGTCTTCTTTAGAATAAACTTTCATTACTGCTTGAGTCTCTTCTTCCGTATTTGCAACACCCATTTTTAAGTCCTGCATAGCAGCCAAAGTATCAAGGCAACCTAAAAGAAAGCAAAACCAAAAATACCCCAAAATTTCTCACTGTTGATTGAAATGGAAAGGAATACTAGTTAAGAAAATCAAAGCAATCTGTTTTATCCCTAAACCACACATATGCTACCAAGTAGCTTTATACTTTTGATTAGGTCAAGGGTCATTGCTACAGAATCTCAAGGCTTGCTACTGAAGATCAACTTCATTTACTTTATTATCCAGAATAACAAACAAATGTGATTAAACCTACTTTGCAACTTTTCCAATGGCAAATAAATGGCCGGTAACCATTTTTTCCTTTTTTACACTTACAATATTACCCCAAAATATTTGTAGTAGTAACTGAACTAGGAGCATATTTGAAAGTCTTCACAAAAGGTGTTTTATTCATACACATGGGTACCTAATATGCCTTACTTTGACTCAGACACTAAAAAGTACTGTTCAAGTTGAAAGTTCCCATCTCTAGCACACAATGAAGTGAGCAGGTCAAGGAACATGACTTATCACAATCAGTGGACAAGTGAGTTAAAATCACTTCCAAAGCTGTGCTTTCAAGTACTGGGTATGTTGTATATGGTCAGTTTATACATGAACACAGTGGAATTAATTTTTGCATTTTTAGACTACAAAAAAAACTACAAAAGGAAATCATATTTCTCTTAGTGACTCTTTATACAACACTGCAAAGATTATATTTTAATTTTATATACTGCATTTACTTTAAAATAAAAATAACTTCGTGAAGAGCACTTTTTCATGTTTGGGTTCTTTTTTTTGAGACTCCAGATTAAGAGTACTGACTTTATTCTGCAGTATTTCCAAAAAGATCATCTAGGAAGGTCTCTTACTTTATTACACTGGCATCTAACAAGTTCTACCAGAACTCTAAAATCCTCTAACATCATGAAGATCGCAGAAGATAACTACATCAGCCAAATTATAACCATTAAGAGCAATGGTGAAAAGACTACAGTAAAATTTTAGCTGAAAAACATCAGGAAGTTTTTAGATTACAGTTTGTTTATACATTAAGTTACTTTACTTTACTTCATCTAAGGTTCTGACTCATCAGCTATAAATGTATACCTAGAATATGCAAAGCTGCATGAGATCTGGTGGTTAGAGCTTTGGAACCTGTTGGCAGAGCAAGTTCTGGACTCAAAATACTACACCGGGATTGCATGTCTGGAGCTGAGGGAAGCCTGGAATCAGCAACGACTGCGTTGTAACTCCACAGTTCCCTGGCATTCGGGCGAAACCTAGAGCAAGAAAAACCAGAATGAACAAAACCTTTCATCTACTGAAAAAATACAAAATCTAACAGATAATTAAATTTTTAAGATGTTTAATGTAAAATGAAGATCTGCTGGTACAAACTCCTGAAATGGAGCATCACTACTGCAAATACATGAAAACTTTACCAGCTTAACAGTCTAGCAAATTAAAAGATACAAAAACATTATTGTACTTTAGGTCAGTCATATTATGGGTTTACAAGTTTCAGAAAATTTTAAGTCATTTCTCAAAGCTAATAATGTTAAAACAGTATTATCTACTAAGAAGTATAAAGTAACTAGCAAATTATTAAATAGAATGGCAGATGTGCTCAAAAATTATAAAAATGCCAAGTGAAAGTAAAAGGCTTACCTTCAAGTAAGAGCAAAAAAATCTTGAGGAATCCAACATATTTTGTTTGGGCTTTTTTAAATGAGTAACATCACCTCATGAGTTTTTAAGGGATTATAAAAAAGGGTAGCATAAGGAAGGGAATACAAAGACTTTTTGTAACATAGATTAACACATAGAAAAAGAAAACGAACTCTTTGAAACCACTAGGTAAAAGGAAGAAACAGTAAGAAGATGTAAGTCTATGGGAGTATTCTGAATAAGCACAAAAGGAATTATCACTTCATACACTTCTAAAAATCTAACGGAGAAAGAAATAGTTTTAACTAAAAATATTAAAGGGCACCATATGTATTCAGGATTTCAACAAGATAGCAATGTTCAAATTTATACACACATCACATTACACAACTGCTTGAATTTCACTAAAAGATTAAGTCACTAAGCTTTGAAGAAATGTTTAAAATGTATGTCATCAGAATTCTGTCTCTGTACAAGAAACTGAATCCAACATTTAAATAGGCATGAATTAAAATGCCCAGAAATAACAATATATCAAGTATTTAACTACTAATAGGCATATTTATTAACATGCCTCTTCTTCAGACTGCTTTAGTATTTTCTGTTGAACAAGAATGGGATATGACAGAGAAATAAATCTGCACAGTCTCAAAGAATCCACTTTTCAGTTCAGTATTTAAGCTCTAGATTCAGGTCTACAGTCCCAAAATACTGCAAGACAGTAAAACAATTCGTGTCTACCCATAATAAAAATCTAACATGTGACTTCGGACTTCCTCAAGCTGAATAACCATTTTATTGTCTACAAGTTGAGTATCATTACCTTGCCTCCTGTGAAACTTGCTGCATTCCCATGGCCATTGATAACTGAGTTTTTTTCACTAATTGAGTCTTTCAGTGGATTTAAACATGCTGAAAATATAGAGCTCTAAGGGACTTGGGTGCTACTCTTATTTCTAATCTCAGCATAATTTAAGTAAAACCTGGTACTTAACCAGTGAGATTCAAACAATCCTGGGCTTGTGCATAATGCAGAACTACAACCATTCAAGGTACTTCCTATGTCATAAACAAACATGCCTGGCAAACACATGTTTCCATGTTAATTGGCTGTTAAGTTCTTGAATTCAATTTTGGATGAAGATATCCAAAGTAGGATGCAAGTTGCTTTTAAAGACACGAACCTACAAGATACCGTCTTTTCCAGATGAACGCAGCCTAGCTGGTTCCCTGCATTACTCTAACTTGTTTTGTTCAAACAATTTAAACATCATCAATCTCTTGAACTCAGACTGAAGTTCAGATTTCTCGCCTAAATCCTAGCTAACACAGCTTTTAAATTGTTACAGAAGAACTGGATGCTATGATTCTGCTTTGGAACAAAGGCTTATTATCTATGCTTGCTCAAGGACTCCATCCCAAAGACTGAAATAAATACAATTAGTCTGAATGTCTATGCCATCCAAATAAACACCTTTATTTTGACCTCCCAAAATGTCAGAACTGAAAAGAATACCACTGCTCCACCCCTTCCTCTGTTCAAGTCTTAACCACTAATATCTAACAGAAGAACAAAAATTTAAGATACACACATAAGGCAGCTGAATAAGGCAAGGAAGTTATTCAGACAAGTGTTAAGTAGATGAAGAAAAGGGAATAAAGGGAGTAAAGAAACAGAACAGATTTGAATCCCCAAAATATTATGCGAATGGAATGAGAATGATGGAAAAAAGAAAATTAAAAAATGCAGGCAAGAGAACATGTTTGTTTTGGGCTTACTTGAACAAACCATCTAAAAAATGTGAAGAATATTTATGGAACACTAAAAATTGTTTGTAATTTGCTGGGAAAATAAATATAATCAAATCTCTAGCCTCACAAAATATTTTAAAAAGGATTTCTATATTACTACTTTAATAGCTATAATCCACACTTGCCTCCAAATAACATCATAGACAGGATCCAGACACACACCAGAACCTTGAAGGTCTTCCTGCTCAGAATCATTGAATGTTTTGCAACTGCCATCTACTTTGTTTATCAGAAGACATTTAAAAGGAGGAGGTTCTGATATTGAAGCTGGTACCAAACCTAGATCAGGGAGCAAAAAGAGCAAACAAACATGAAGACTCCACTCATTTTTGCTTCATGCTTAGAAAATGCCATGTAATACAGTAGGGAAGAACAGATATACTGCTACAACAAAAAAACAGCAGTAAGATTTAAATGCAAGTGAAGGTTAGACTTCTACATTATTTTTTAATAAAAAATATATTTATAAAGAAGCCAGGATCATCATACACAGTAGAACTAGAAGGCCAAAATATTTTCATTCCCTCCATTCACATGTTTTTGACTTGTTGCTCCTCTATTGTTTATACAACTGAACCCATTTTTCTCTCCAGTACTTCTATGAGCATTTAAAATAATATAGAAGAGTTCTTGCCTATTATATGCCTGCTTGCAAATATCTCTGATGTAGCAAGCACATGAGAATTAATGAGAGCTTCATCGATCCGGAGAAAAGTCTGGTCTCCACTCGCTCCAATCCATGTAGCTTTGCGCCCATATTTGGAGCCTATATTAGGCATAGGTGCTGGTTTTGCATTCCAGTAGGGCATATCCAGAATTGGCCTGCCAAGCTGACCTTTCTGTAGAAAGAGCGCAAGAATCAGTAAGTGACAGTAAGTCTCAAAGACGGACAAATTACTTCAATAGTTCCATCACACAAACCGGTAAACTGCAAGACTTTATCACAAAACTACCTTCAAAATGCAATGGCTGCCCCAAGTGAAGCGTTACACATTCAACTACAAGGAACAAGTTACTGACAGATACACCCTCCCTTTTCAGTTAGGTTTTTGAGAAAACTTTTTGTTAAATGCAACTCAAACTCCCCATGATGCATAAACCTCCTCTCTATCTTCAGAATCAAATATAAAAGTATTATTTTCCTGCAATGTTCAGTATCTGATTAACATCAGTGCTAAACAAGGAATACAGTCATAAGAAAAAACCCCCTATTTTCAGATAGAGACAGTTTAAGTTCCACTCAATTCTGAACTTAGATGGATTAAGTTTCGTAGAGCAAATATCTCTTAAAAGTACCTAGAAATCAATCACCAAGTCAAACTTGAGCTAAAAAGAGCATAAAGTGCCTCAGTGAGCACCTTTGCACAAGCTCATTAACACTTAGCTGGAGATCTAGGGCCATACCTCTATGTACAACTAGTTACTGAGATGGACCAACAGCTCTGATACTGCACCTAAGTATGTGGAAAGAACTGCTGCAATAAACCTGCTCAGGCTCCATCTACCTCCCTCAGGTACAGAAAATGCACTGCATGCCAATAAAGTGACTAGAGAAAAGAAACATGTATATACAGTAAATGTCTTCTGTCCAGCATGTTACTCATCTTTCTTTCTTCATAATGTAAGTAAACCTAGTGAAGACATTTTCAAGTAACGTGCTTTGTTTTCATTTTCTCCTGACTTCATGAAGCTCTCAGCAACCTTTCAAGCACTACAATATTAAAACTAGACACGAAAAACAAGTGGTCTAAATACGGCCTAAACTTATTTTTTCTTTTAGAGAGGGAAAAAACCCTCAGTCAACTGACAAGCTTTTATATCCCATTACTGAGAGTGAACTTGGTTTTTCAGAGGCCAGGTTTTGCTGCAAGACAACAGAGCTTAAACCTTTACATGTCCATGTCAGTTTTGACAGGAACACTGACACCAAAGCTCTTCCTTAAAGTTTGAAAAACAACAAAATATTATTCACTTTTAATTCAAAATATGACTTTCTGCTTCTAAAATTTTTATTTTTTTTTTTTTTTTTAAGATTTAAAAACGTTAAATTTCTCTTCTGTTGTGTTTGGCAGTACATAGTTTTTAAAGCATGTAAAAATAGCTCAATACCTATATCCTAGCTTTTGCAAAAAAAGACCCCAATAAAAACATTAGAGGGAATGTGCAAACAGATGACCGCAGAGATGGCTATGAGGGGCATTTTTGCAAACACAGAGAGGCGCAAAGGGAAGTAAACAATGTTTAAATGTTTATTCAGTGAATATAAGAATGGATTCCACATGGACATGGGAAAATATACACCATATTCCATGGTGGATTCCATATATCCATGTGGATATGAGAGAAGATTACTGGAGTTGTGCTGTGTTACAATGAGCAATAACTCCGTCCCTCAAGTGTAAGCAGAACTTCTGCAACTCACTGCAGCTTCTATGAACGAAACCAGGACACCTTTTTCTATCAAATGGAGACAGGTAATAGAATAGGCAACATCTACTTAGAACCAAGCTTGAAATAGTAAGAGTTTGAGAAAACTGATGCACCTTATAAAATAACACTGTTTTAAATCACTAGCTTCATTAAAATATAAAAAAAAACCTACCAAGAATTCCTGGCATTATGCTTTTCTAACCAGAACGATGTTAAAGGCTACCTTTTAAAATATAACAGGCATAAAAGACATGCAGAAGTCATGCATAGTTATATAAGAGCAAGTATAAGCCATCTTGAAAGGTCTCTGAACAACATATTACCTACTAGCTTATTCCCAAAAGCAAATAACATTTCCTTACTGAGAAACTTCCAAATGTGAAAACCTGGCCATCCATTAAGAGAATAGCTGTATGGTTGCTCCCAGCAGTAACTTGGGTACTAGGACCTGGCAATGCTTGCACCAGAGTGGGACATCCCCTACATAAAAAAAAATTAATTTTACATCAATACATGGTCATGCAGCATTTAAAACATACATTAGCATTCAATTACTGTGAAACATATTCATGTGATTCACATACTATAGCAAATTAGAGGCAAGAAACATCTTGCATATTAAAACAGAGGTTTGAAAGACTGCACCAGATAGTTAAGTTCATGCCCTTCTGTTACAGGAAAACAGATCAAGGACCCTCTCTTCAGTTAAATTCAGAAATTAGCATAGAAGAAGAATTATTAATTTAATATATAATTGTAGAATTACAGCTGTGTGGATACAATAATATATAAATGCATGTATTTTTGTATGAATACAAAATACATTGCAATGAAATGTAGCAGTAAAATATGTTGTGAGAACTCTACTTAAGCACTTAAAAAAGCCCTGGAAGCAGTCAAAGCCTTATATTTCTGATACTCTAGTACAGTTACCAGAAGCAATATTGCTACAGCCATCACAAGATCACTGTCTAGGGAATTATAAAAGAAATAAAGGTCTACTCCTCTTCATCAGCTCCTCTCCCATCAAACTCAGACTCAATAAGGAATAGACCTCTCCAAACTATTTTCCAGAGAGATACAAAAAGGTCTAATCCCCTTGTCTCCCAAATATGGACAGGCATAAGAAAATACACTTTCCATTTCAGTAAAAATGAAGGGGAAAAAAAAAGACAGGGTGTTCAAGATGCACAGAAAACTTGGAACTGATGACTTAGAACTGAAAGAGCACAAAAGATAAAAAGAAGTATGAGATATTAAATTTTTATTTCAATCCCAACAAACTGAACAGAAACCTACAAGACTTTGATTCCCATAATGAATGTCTACCTAGACTTCAAATTTCCTGTGGAGTTAGAAAGACTGTGAATTTGAACAAGTTATTCCCACATAATTTTATGTTTGGAAACTGGGCTCGGAGTTATACAGAGGGTAACAGCACTATTTGAACTTACTTTCAAACACAGCCTTTCAAAAGTAGGCTAATCTAAAATAAGAACAGGTTGTTTCATACTGGAATAAAAAAGGGTCAGCCCACAGCTACCTAGTGATTGGTCAGCAGTGTGCAAAAAGATGGCTCATCTCAAAGTTCTGATTTTGGCTGAATTACAGGTAAAACAGAAGTCAAGAAAGTATGGGGAAGGTGAAGCATCATGTGTTCAGCAGAAAAATGATAGATGGGAAGATGTGAACATATGAAAATGTGGAACAGAGGAATGTAGCTTAAAGATAGGTTGATGACCTGAAGAAGGAGGAACACAGGTACACAGAAAAATTATTCATTGGTGGCAAATGTAGCTTTCAGTGGGTGACTTGTGGAGATGGAGGGACTGAAGGGCAGAATAAAATTAAGTAGAGAATGTACAACATGACAACTTTAGGATAACCCAAATTTAGGAGATTTCTTGGTCTATAGGCTCATAGATTTGGACGTCACTATGATTATATACCGACATAGAGCAAAGCTTAGCAGCACCAATAACGAAATTTTAGAAACAAAGCTTACATTTGCCTCTCATTAACTTTAAGGAAACTCAAAAAAGACAAAAATATAAATGAAACATAACTAGTAGCTAATCCAAATGCATTCCTGTTAAAAGGAAGTATTTTTATCATAAGGTTTTTTTTTCCCCCCTCCCTTAAAATTATGATAGCTGCAGGCATGGAATATCAATCATATGTTTATGAAAAAAGTAGTGAATATTTCATCTTTTTGATGCTTAAAAACTAAGCTATTATCATCATAACTATTTATCTTTCTGTTTTTCCAACTGAATCTATCAGCAATGTTATATGAATGCTGTGTTTCATAGTCTCTTGGCAACAGCAGAACAAAATCAAATGAGCACCTAATGTGGAGAGATGAAATACATTATCCTCTTAAACAGCTTTTTCACTAAGATCACCCAGCTTTTGGAATGGCCAACTACAATCTATCAGTTCATTTAGAAATGAACAGAAAAAACTGTTTAAGGTACTTAACTACATCACAAAATAAACACTAATTCCAGAAAACTCGTTTTCACTTCATACAAGGAAGAAGGATTTCAAAAAATACAATAAGCCAGTTTGACTAGTGCACATGGAACTTAAAACCTGTGATACTATGAGTGTTTCCCTATCCCTTTGAAACTCAAAAAAGGAAAGTTCAGAATAGACACTGAAGAGTCTGAGAGACTCTGGGCAAAGTTTTAACAACCAAGGTTTTTCCCCTTAAATCAAAGAAAACAAGGACTATTCTTCTAGGATGGAGTGAAAAGACATACTGGTGTTAAAGTCACAGAATCTTTGGCTTCTGGATACGACAGAGATCAATCACAAAAGACGAACCTCAGCTATAGAGAAAGTAAACTGAGATCCCTTGGGAAAACGTAACAATTGCTGAATAATCGAGCAGATGTAGATGGATCAGCTAACTCAGGATCCTGAAGAAGGTCCAGATGCATTCTGGCTGTCCACATGGAAACCCTCTTCCATCCCAAAGGGTAAGCATTTCTGAGAGCAGCTGTAATCTTTGAAAATTCATCATGCATGACCTGTTCGAACAATCGCTGTCCATGGTACTTATGCAGCCAACAGCTGCCTGCCAGGTCCCAAAACACGTCACTGGGGGCAGCTGACCGTGGTGCTGTAAACACAGGTTCACTGGGAGCTGTTACTGTGTAGTGGGTAAAAGGAAACCAGTAACAACTTCTGTCCATTGCAAGCAGAGTTGGACAATTTCATTACAGAGACAATGGAGATTTTTATATTTTAGAAGTGACTCCATTTTAGAGGAAATTTGGTAAAAAGATGTAAATATGACCTGCATTCCACCACTGGAGTAAAATAATCAGAAAATGCACCTAGAAACATGGTCCTAACAAACAGAGATGATGGAACACTTTTTTCCCCCCTAGTTATTAATAGCATATAGTCTCTACTCTTTATCTTCAAGTGGAACATAGCACATCATCTATGGAAGGTCTGATCAGTTTTGTTTTATGTTATTGTTGAGCCTTTGGAAGCAAAATCCTATCAAGACCGTATCACTTCAGTCATTCCATTTCTGAAGCTTGACTGTCAGGTCATGTGCTTGCTACTGGAGTGCTGAAGTCAAGGGTTTGTACATAAAAATGCAGACAAATTTTGAACAATAACAGAAAGATCCTGGAGTTTTAAGTTCCAGCTTCTTGAGAGGAGCATCAGCAACAAACAGGCCTTTGCTTACCTGAGCACAATACATGCTATTTTTCACCAATACTAGATACTGCAAAGCATTTCTTGCTTCCACTGAGTTTCTATTCACCAGCATCTAATTTGAGGAGAATATAAGCACAGACTGACAAATCTTTCACGTAGTAAATAGCTCATCAACATCTGCCACTGTGGATTTGACAACAAAAAGCCTACACAGACTAATTTAGTGCCTCCAGCTTACTGATAGGGCATGTAATCTACCTCATTCCTACTGAAGTAGAGGAAGAATTTGTGGTGTTTACAATATTCTAACAGAGGAGTGCAGAATCCTCTTAATTAAGGAGAAAGGCATGTCTGAACAGGTGTTCAGAATTCAAAATACTTGAACATCTTCAAGACTTTTAAAAATATAGTCTCACTACTAAATCTTTATACTGCAAGACAAAAGTCTCTGAAAGGATGCCTAAATATTACTTTTTTTTTTTCTCCTCTCTCTTCTCTCTCTCTCTCCCAGAAATACAATAGAGTATCAGTTCCTGGATTCAGAAGATGATGCTCTTCCTGAGGTCAATACAGGCAATGTGACACACTGCATGACTGACATACCACTGACCTGGCAGGAGCTGGCCATCTGAGCACCACTGCGTCCCAACTGAGGTGGAACTCTGCATAAGGATTCCCTGTTTCCTTTTCTGAATCCCTTACTGTGAGGACAGAGGAGAGATCTCTACTTAAAGCTGGAAAAAGAAGTACATCGATGAAGAAATTATAATTTGAATGATGGTGCTAAATAGCAATATAATACTATAGCCAGATCTCATGCATAGGACATACTCCAAATTTCTTCAAGGCTTTTTTCAGGCATTTCCTAGATGTAGAACGATACAAAGGTCTGTGCCAAGTCACTTGTACCTCCTCAGCTTCTACCTCTAGTCAAGCATCATCCTTCAGCATAAGATTTTTCATATTCTCCTCTAGGATCTCACTTGGAACTACAGTTGGTCTTCATCCAGTTTCTATCTAAACAAGCAACAGATGTAGGGGTTTACCACCTGAAATGCTGACAAATACAGCAGATAGCTCCAAAGCCTTCTGAAAAGCCAAGTGATTTCATGAAAGCTGGAAATAGGTAACAGTAAGTTACCAGTACAAACAGCACTGCTGTACACTGTGTGTACCTCTTCAGTCTTTAAGACAGAAACTGGCCTTATTCTAATAGCGACTTCAATTGCTAGTTTAAGCCATTGTTGCTTGGAACAAATACCCAAAAATTTCCAGGAAGGAAAAACAAACTACTTGTCTGTGACATGACTCCACCACAGACAGAAACACAGATTGTATTCACCAGTCTAATGCAAACTGAGCAGGGCTAACAGTTCAGAGATTACTATCGGGCACAGCAGCCAATACAAGGCAACATTTCCAGTACACGTTCTTTCTTTCCTCCCCCTTTGGCTTAGTGAATCCAATGCAAGTTTTAAGATGATGAAGATTTCTTCAGGAACTTGACAAAAGAAATAGTTTTGAAGTCTCCGAAGAGATTAGGAGGATAGATGCTTAGTAATTTTCACCTGGCTGCTACAAGAGAAATACGAGAACTGAAGACAGGTCATGGATGCTCCGCTCTGTATGCCTCTTATACAAGGATACTGAGCATTACTGGACATACATGAAGTCTCAAAGATTCCTACTACAGAAACCCCCGTCGTGTGCATTATACAGCATATGTACATGTCCAAAGACCTCAATCACATTTCCTTTTATGGCAGGACACTGGTGTTTTATTTACTTAATGAATAGATGAGACTCTCAAGCATGAGATAATAAGGGTGAGATTGAGCTTCACATTAAAGACACCTATATTGCATTATATATGCTCTCACTGTAGCCAATGGAGATCAAGTTTACAGAGCTACTAAGCATAGCTAAAGCATGTAGGCAGTGGCTGGACAGTCAAATAACTCTCCATGCTCTGTTGACTTCCCTATTTTCATTGACCATAGAGAAAGCACACATCACTCTTCTGCCAACACCCAAAACAAGTGACTACAAAATTCAGCTGAGACCAAAGCTTAGGGACTTCATTTGGGAGATAAATGACAAGCAAAAGATGAGACTTTATCGTAATTGAACTGAGATCAGCTCAGTTGGTCAGAGCACAGTGCTAGTAAGACCAAGGTCGTGGGTTTGATCCCCATACAGGCCATTCACTTAGGAGTTGGACTCGATGATCCTCGTGGGTCCCTGCCAACTCAGAATATTCTGTGATTATTTTGTGAACTCTTATCAATGATTTAACAGGAACAGGTTAATCTAGGTTTACAATATCATACTATTTGAATATTGTATATGTAGTATTTTACAGAAATAATGAAATCGTAATGAGACTTCAATGTAATTCTCATATATGCAGGGAGAATTAAAGAGACAGGAGTCTTTCAAACTATTATCAAAGCAATGCTAATAACTATGCACAGAAGCTTTCATGTATTAAATAAATTACTTATACAGTACAAGAGTATTGTTATTTTATCTATATTCAGGGGCTTATGGGGAGTAACTGCAGAACAAGAGCTTTTCAACTTTATTTGGCCTATATTTGAATTTTCAGACTTGCTAGCTACAGAGAACCGGAAATTTAACCACTTCTTATGCAGCAGTAAAGTAATACACAATCACATCCTTTCATTACCAGCTTACCTGGAATTAACATCACCGTGTCCAAGTTGACCATGCTGCCCATATCCAAACGTGTAAACATCACCATTCTCCATCAAAACCACTGAAAAACAACAAAGCATTTTTCTGACATATACACATGACATGGCACTGCACCAGTGCTGGTTACCCTTCTGAGTAGCAGTTAATGATTCCTAAGAGACTCAGACGAGATTCCACAACCCATCACAACTAGCATCTCTATGCAGGAATAGAGCTGTGCCACGCAGATGTTTTAAACTGACTTCAAAATTGCTTACAAGCTCTGATGTAATTTAATATATGATACTTATAGGCCTTTTCACCACTGAAGGACAGTGAGCTGCCTTTCATTGCTGGAATCAGGGAGGTGATGTGGTGATTTGGGTGGTGATCTTACTTTAGAGCATGTAATAAAATGGCACAAAATGTGTCAGGGAAGGTGTAGGCTGGACATTAAGAAAAGGTTCTCCACCCAGAGGGTGGCTGAATGTTGCAATAAGCTCTCCAGGGATGCAGTCACAGAAGCCTGACAGAGTTCAGAAGTGTTTGGACAATACTCCCAGGCACATGGTGTGATTCTTTGAGACGGTCCTGTGCAGGGCCAGGACTTGATGATCCTTGTAGGTCCCTTTTAACTGAAGATATTCCATGTGTCTATGACAGTGTAGTAGGCTACAAAATAACCCTGATAAGTTTTCAACTTTTAACACTCTTGCATACATCCATATTAAAAATCTAACACAAAGCAGTGAAGACACATATGAAAACCTTAAAAAAAAATCCCTGTATTTTAATTAACATTGATTTATTTGTTTTTACCTGAATGGTGAAATCCACAACTGACTTGTACAGCTCGCAGTTCACAGTCAAAGCGGACAGCCCCTGGTGGGTATGTTGTGATTTTGCTGGCATCTTTCTCACCTCTTTCTCCACTTCCATCTATAAACAAAACTTACAATTATATCCTGTGCATTCTAATAGAGTTATACTAGAAGAATGAAAAGAGCAAGGATAGTAAATAACTCCCCACTCCACCACTTGTAAGGCAGAAGAGAGAACTCACAGAGTAGCAAAAGAGACAGCTCAGAATGCGGCATCAAAGCAGATGTGGGAGATGACAGAAACTCTATTTTTGAACAATGTACTAAAAAGGTACACATTGGAAAATATCCTCTAAAGCAGAAACTTCCCAAAGTACAGACAAAAAAACCCAGCAAAACAGAAAATTCAAACTTCAGAAGCTTTGCTTAACAGCCATCACTTTCATGCTTCAATAAGGTAGCATTATTAAGTAGGCAACACTGTAGTGAAACTCAACAGGCATAGCCTAGTCTATCTTTTCCAATTAGTACTCTTCAAGGAGTTTACTTGACTCCAACCTGGCCACAGAGCCCTTTTTAAGTAGCTGACAATTACTTGCACAGCTCATTTCTAACAATGCAGACAACTCACCAAGAGCATGTCTGTTCCCTGTCTGCTTCCATGCATTTTAGACATTATTTCTGTGATTTCCTTTAATAAGCATGCATGTATTTAATAAGTATGAAGTGCATTACTGGTTCCTAAAGCCAAACTGCCTCCACATTGGACAAAAGCACTGAAGTACAATGTGTTATTCGTAAATTTCTTGCAAGCTACCATCTTCTCCAGAAATCAGAAGGTTTCCCTCATCTATTAGACTTTAGTCACACTCTAACATAGAGAAATGATACAAATACATGAAGCGAAAAATAACTGTACACAGAAGACTGCACATTCTGTGATAATTCTGACCGGGTACTGCTCTATTTACAAAACTGATACAGGGAAACAATTGCTGCTCAAAGAATTCAAGGTGTTGTTAATTTAAATCTATACTTAAAATTTCTACATGTTTTTAATAAAATCCAGCTTTTATACACATTGCTCAAAATTTTATTGCAGAAAAACTGCTGATATAGTAAAGTCATTTCACACTTTTATTACATACCAGTTTTAAAAAATCTCACTGTTCTAAGAATAAAGCTATTTTCTAGTGATGAGTATAGAAATTACATTAATCTACATGTAGTTCACATCTGTAAAGGAACAGTGTGTGTAAGTACTAATGCTTTTGAAGAATTAGGTTTAAAAGCATAGGTAAAGTATCCCTTTGAAACATGCACTACATGCTGGATATGTGTGAAAAGGAGATGTGGTAAGAAAACCCCCATCTCTCAGAATTGCCATGGGATTTTTGAGGTTGTATACTACCAGACTGCACACAAACTAGAAGAAATGTTTCTGAAGGTCTGTGTGCAGCTTTCTTCGGTATTAATAACAAAAGCAAATACAAAGAGACATTTAACAACAACAACCCTCCCAAAATTAGTTTTCCTCCTAGTCCTGTAATTCTGCCGTAAGCAGCTCACAGTATTTAACAGTTTGACTACTTCTCTAATACAGTACCTTTGAACTTTCCATGTCTACTTTCGCATTAAACTCTACATGCCCTACTTATTCTTTCCCCATGTCATACAAGCTTATCAGATTGAAGCAGAGAAAAGCTAATTCTCCCGGAAGACACCTGTGGCCACCATCTCCCCTCCTCCCTCAGACACTGCTGACTAATGAAAAATGTGAGCTCTCCCACTGTGTAAATGCACTTGAATAATCAGCTGCCAGGAATACACATGTCCAGTAAGAATGTGACATAGCTGCATGCACCTCCTACAGTGAAACACACTGGGCATAGAGCAACCACATCATCTATACAGTCACATTAGCAATAGCAGGTGTCTTCCAGTCATGTAACAGCAGCATATCAAGTGATCTGCAGAAACTTAAAGAGGCACATGTGCATTTTCTGCCTCATTGTAAAAAAAACATCCTGCTCTAAAGGGCTTCAAGAACTACTAATAAAAAGTTGAGGATTGTTGTTTTCTCAGTTGATAAATGTGATACTACCTTTAAACAAAACTTGATTCTAGATATATCCCCATTGTCTCCAAAGTTGTAAATAAAAGCATAACACCATACTCCCATTGAGGAAACACTAAATATTAGTGTGCAAGAGGTAGAGACAAGTACCTTCACATGAAACAAGTTTCGCAATTCCCTATCTGAGAAATAAAATTATTTTAAAGGATAAAGTTTTACAAAGTTGGCATTTTCAATTTCCAAAGCAAACTTCTCAAAGGCTCTGAGAATGCAGGAATAGAAGCAACTGTCTTTCAACCATATCTTACTTTGCTCAAAGTGTGGAATTTTTTAACTGAAAATAGAATTCCTCTCAGCCTTCTTTGCATGGTTAGTAACTGTCTCAAGAGTTTTGAATTGTTTGGATCTTCAAAACTTGATAAGCACTTGATAATTTATGCATTGTTAAGTACAAAACCCTTGCAACTAGAACAGCTAGTCTTGTTTAGGAAAAAAAATGTCTTTTGACCAAAATATGCAAAGCCAAATGGAATATCACGCTACTTAATTTTAGAGCAATACTTCTGGACTACGCTGCTTATCTGTTACTCTGTTACATGGCCAATACATATCATATTTTTCCAGCAGTACTGGCTAGGAGAACTTCAACTTAGAGATCAGGCTGCAAACAAACTGGGTCAACCCCTTTCCTTCCATTACATTCAAACAGTCCAAGTTCTTTTAACAAATGTAAGTCAAAGGTGGATGCTGAAAGCTTATTTGCATGTCTCAAGGAACAACTATAACCAGGGAGACACACAATAATTTTTCTTCCAACAATTGTGCACTTTCTAATTTCATTAAAAGTAATATCAAAACAACTGTTCCTGAAAGGAAAACATAAAAAGACTACTTGTCTTTCAGCAGAGACTCTTCTCGTTGGATGCAAAGCAGAGCAAGTTAGTACCTCCAGTGTTATCCAACTGGTGTACCACTGAATAGAAACTTTGACTCCATCTCTCTGAGAGAAAAGAAAGCACCAAGGAAAAGCTGTGAAGTGCTTCCTGCTGTCAACACTGAGGGGTGTGCTCCATGAACAACTTCACAGTGATGGGTTTTCATCTCTGGTATCTCAAAGTTGGGGAAAGAAAGAGAGAGAACTGCAAATACAAACAACCAATCCCCACTACCACTTCATTTTCCTCAAAAAATTCTTAAATCCTGAAGAAAATTTCCCTCCTTCGTTAAACGTGCTTAGACGTTCTCCTGGCTGATACTGCTGCCACAAAAACCACTGCTTTCCAGGAACAAAGGAAAAGCTCATTCAGTCCCAATAGCAAGCAAAGTAATAAGCTTTAAATGAGACTTCTTCTGGCAAAAAACCCAAACCCAACTTCATTACAGAATGACACTGTGGACTCTTGCTTGGCCTGACCAGAGGAAAAGGATTTTGTCAGTGTTCCCTAGCAGTAAGGGTGATGATATTCAATTTCTCACTTACTACCCATCTTTGGAGGAGAGAAGAAGCACTTCTAAGTTAAATACATGTCTGCTCCCCACAGATGAAAAGCTTTAATGCAATATGACCGTAACTTAAAAATTCTTACAGTAACTGTCTCTTCAGACCACATCATATGCCAACAAACCTTTGTTTTGTTCAGCAGCAATTACCCAAATAAAGCATATTGGTCAAGTTACTGGTCAGTCTCTGTAATGTCCAACCCTCACAGAGTATTCTGAATGCCGTAATATAATCGACAGACTTTATATACAACATTACTTTAACAAATCAACCTGTGCCTGCAGCTTCTCGGCTGTCTGCCCTAGGCTTCAGCTGAAATATCTGTAACCAATTTTATAGCTACAGTGCAAGGGGAAGAGAAATATACTCCAGTTCTGAAAATCATCCATCCTATGAGGACAGCAAAGAAAGTCTGTTGGATGCTTGAGGGGTTGCTACAGAGCTTACTTGAGCTTATAGGTGAAATATGATATGCAGAATCACAAGTGCATAACACACACAATAAAGTCATAATAAACTCACGCTCTAATTATAAACTCAGTCTTAGATGTAGGTTTTTCATTGTCAGCTGCCTCACTCCAGTGAGTGCTTCAAACTACTCTGCCCTTCTCATGGTATCTTAGCAAAAAAGTTAAAAAGCAAATTCCAAGTAAGTTTCCTTGAACATCTGGTAATCTTGTCTTAGCATTTACAAAATGGTTGATCTATATCTTGTTCCATCCATGCAGGTTCAGCTTCATCTAGTCTTTGTCTTTTTGAGGGTATATGTTTCATATTCCTTAGAACATTTACCACTACTTCCAAATACAGGAGAAAGGTAGCATTCAAATTGCTGAATCTTAGCTGACTCAAGAAGCTTACTTTGTTTTCAATTGCTACTCAGTTCATTTTTGCAGTTGAGAAAATTTTAGACTTTCATTAATGTTTTTTACTCAGATCACCAGTTATGGGAATCCACAGGGATTGGAGAAGTAGACTGGAAACTCACTACCTCATTAAAGAATGAGGATGAAGCTCATTTTTCTTTTTAGTGTCAAACCACTTCATGAATAGCAAAAATGTTGTACCTAATCTTTTCTATTAATAATTGTGAAAGACACAGAAGACATAGATCAGGAAGACTATGCTTAATTATGCAGTTTTTTGCAGTAACAAGGATCTTGATATGCAGACCCTATAAATGTGAAAAGAGTAAATGATAATGGCAAGATTTCTAAAAAAACCAGCTGTTTCAATGAAGTTGAAGGAGTTTTCAACTGGACAATCAAATAGAGGAATACCACACGTGATAGACATGTAGATTATTACGAAAAATTTCTTTACTCTGAGGGTGATGAAGCACTGGAACAGGTTGCCCAGAGAAATCAAGGATGCCCCACCCCTGAAAGTGTTCAAGGCCAGGTTGGACGGGGCTTTGAGCAACCTGATCTAGTGGAAGGTGTCCCTGTCCATGTCAGGGGGTTGGGACCAGATGATCTTTAACATCCCTTCCAACCCAAACCATTCCATGACTCCATGGTTTGACAATATGTAAAAATACCTATCAAATACACTTCTAATATTAGACCGTAATTGTCAGCTGAAGAAGCTGTCCACATTCAAGTTTAAACATCATTGTCAAGAGACATTCTGCAGCTGCAAGCAGAGAAATGGCAACAGGTAGGTACCAGCAAGTTTAGTACTGGCCTTATCAGTACTACCAGCTGAACTAAATGTTTCTTGCCCAAGGATCTTGAAGGTCTGCTTGGTGTAAAGAAGACTACTACAGCAGAAACATCTGAAGGAAGGAAGACAGTTTGGAAAGCATCATGCTCAAAAATAAAACAAAAGAACTTGCTGATTTCAATGTGATAATGTCCTCTTATCTCTGCCTCATTGCTCTATTATTGCTTTTATGTTCTGCCTCTAGAAAAGAGGCATGCCTTCTAAAGTAAGAAATATATGTTATCTTTTTCACAATTCCCACCTTAGCTGTTACTTGGATAACAACCCACTTCATCAGTTTTCCTTTCTCCCTTGAAACCTCTTCAAGAAGTTAAGGGGTATTTCTAGTTTCTAGTGGAATATATGGCTGTCTTTTGAGAGGCCATCTTCTGATGCAGAAAAGGGTCTCAAAGTTTACTTGAAAACCTCCTTATCTGTTTAGCATAAGACACAAAGAACTAAAATAAACTGAGTATTTCCTTGCATATAGCCTTCCTTAGAGAAAAATAAATGTTCAGTTCTACAGGGCGTATCTTACAAAAGTCTTCCAGCCTAACACAGACCTTTACACTGTTCTTACAACTCCAAGAAGCAACATAAGCCTCAAACTGACACTAATGAATATACCTCTTGTAAGGAGATACTTGATCTGAAGTGAGTTCCAACGACTAACACATGCCAAAAAAGCACAGATGTAGGCAGGATAAGTGTACTCCTTTATGTATTTCCTTGTGGAGTCAAGGGTTTGCAGTACAACCAGCAGTAGTATCTAGCTCAAGAATAATGGCCATCAGCAAATTGTCACTCACGTAACAACATTTAGATTCAGTATGTTCTCTTTCAGGAGGCAATCTCTCCAGTGAGATTATGACAGGTTACTGTCAGAGACCGAAATATTGTAGTTTATGACTTAAAACATTTTTCATGAAGGACTTTTAACACTCTATTACAAAAGCTGCAGCACCCTGAATGGGGCTCTGAGAGGCCCTGGACCTGCTCACTGATGAAGATAAGATAAAGGGCTGGGGACATTCACAAAGCATAAGCTTAACACCTCCAGGGTGGGGACCACAGCCCCAGGGCTGTCGGCTGCCAGGCTCGAACAGACCCTCATACCAAAGGGTAGGAGAAGAAAGGCTTTGCGTGTGCTGGAAAAGCCTCTGACTGCCCATCCTCCGCTGTGCAGAGGAGCCCAACTGAGGGACCCTTCACCGGGGG